>CM077151.1:197436714-197768534 GCA_039583875.1 Platanthera guangdongensis
AGCCCACAAATATTTTTCAGCCCACATACTGAAGCCCACATGCATGGACAGCTCTTCTCTCTCCATTCATGCATGTAGCCTCTCCCCTCTCTCTCCCTTTATTATTTTCTCTTCTCTTTATTCCTCATGCATCTCCCCACTCACTCCTTCTCTCTTATTTATTTCTCATTCACCCCTCTTTCCCTTTCTCTCATTCTCATTTAAACCCCCATCCATCCCCTCTTTTATTTATTTTGTTCTTTTTATTTTCCTAAATGAAAATGCATGCATTAGCCTCTTCCCTCTCTCCCCCATTAATGACATTCATGCACCTCCTCATACATGCATGACCGGCCACATCCTTCTCGTCATTTCATTTCCACCACTTTCTAGATCTTCCTCCTCTCCTATAAAAGGAACCAATGTCTCATGCTTTTTGGGAGGAGGATTTTGAGAGCAAGTGAGATAGCAGTTCATGAAGTAGTTTCCTTGTTGTAGTTTTTATTGTAATTTCTTTTTGTAGTAGAATAGCATTGTCATATTTTTAATTTTTGTGTATTTCCTTTTCTTAAGCAATGCAAATGACTTCTCTTCTTCTATTTTGTTTTCTTCCTTTATTATGCTTAGCTAATTATATTTTGCGCCCGATCGCGATGAGCTTTGCGACAAAATAACGCATCTTTAATTTTATGTTTACATTTGTATTTTCCCTATTTTGATCCTTCTTTGATTTTTATCGTGTCGACTCCGTATTCCGGTATACGGTAGTAGGCAATTGATCTCATTTCATAGAAGTCGAGAGACTCATTGATTTGAAAGATCACTCAAAGAAGGAAGGAGTTGAACGCAACCCTAGAGATAGGATGACGTAAATCCTCCGGATTGGAGTCAAATCCAATAGTGCGGGTTACTTCGGTAGTGCGACTTTAGGCTTTTTGACTTGTAAAGAGATTTCGGTCAAAACGTCTATAAGTTAGGGGATTTAATGCTCTAGCGAGATTACTTCCTAATATCGGATCTGTCACGGTCTTAATAGTATTACAAATGCTAAACTAATTTATTTCGTTATTTTATTTCAAAGTGAATCGTCGATCGAGCACTCTTTCGCAATATTTTTATTTCTCTTTTAATTAAGCTTAGTTCATTTTAATTTTCAAACCCATCACGTTCGGTAGGATAATAGAATCGTTGTGAGTAATATACTTGCCTGCCCCGAGTTTTATAACGACCTTGATATATTTTTATCACTATACTATAAACGATAGGTACACTTGCCTATTCGGATTGTAGTCCGTGAGACGATTTTTAGTCCATCAAGTTTTTGGCGCCGTTTCCGGGACTACTTTTGCAATATTACGAAACATCGAGTTTATTACTTCTACTAAATTTTAAAAAAAACAAAAACATTTTTTTAACAAAAAAAATCAAAATATTAAATTTTCTATTTTTTTTGCTAACGGTTTTTTTTATGGAATCGTCTTATTTTGCGCGTTTTGTAATTTTTGCGGGTCGCCCAAACCTTTTATTCTGAATGTCTTTCGGGAACCCCTCCCTCTTTTGATTTCAATTTTTCTGGAGCAGTCAAGTGACCAATTTGACTCTTACTCCAATTTTTATCCTACTTGGGAAGATGAGGAACCCATCTTATTTTTCTTATATTTTTGCCCGCAAAGAGCCGTGCCTCTAAATTTTACTTCATTCGATAATGCGTATTTTGAATTGCAAACTTCTCTGATAATATCAATTCACATTTGAAAGACCATTCCTCGATATTTTTCTCATGAGGCCGCGCTTCATTTTCTTCGTCTTCTTCTCCGTCTCCTCCAATTTCATCGTGTAATGAGTCACCGGATATCCCGGCTTGTCTTTTTCTCTCTCGAGGGGGATAATTATTCGGATATTCCGGATTGTTTCCTTCCTCCTTTGGATGACGCCCCTATGGATACTTCGGCATGCTTCTTACCTTTTGAGGAATGACAAGAATGTTTCATCATTCTCTTTCTTTTTCTGAAGATGTGTGTGATTCCTTTTCGCTTCAAACAAAACTTTAACTGTTCCAACTTTTTCTAGTTTTAGCGAGTCTTTTTCTTCTTCTTCTTTTATTCTAGATATATTCTTCTTTAGTCCTCTCTACCCCTTCTTCTCCCGAAATTTCACAAAGTCTCTCCTTCTCCTTGTGAATTTTCGTTGATGAAAATTTCCTTTTTCTACTTCTTTTATTCCTCTTTCTATTTCTTCTTCTTTTTCTTCTTCTTCTTTTGACGACCCCTTCTTTCCCATTTTTCATACGGCGGAGTTCTTCTATAACTCCGTCTGTTCTTTTCGGGCGGTCATTCCCATTGAATATTCCACCCCATGTCGTGCGATTCTTCAATTTTTCTCTTTTTTTGATGTTACTCTCCTAAGCGGCATACTTAGGGAGTTACCTCTTCACTTTAGTTTTTATTTTCCATTTAGCTAACCAATACGTCGAGCTCAGACGACGTTAAAAAAAGAGCGCTCTTGGGAGGCACCCCTTGCATATCACTTTTTGTTATTCCTTTTTTTGTTTGCTTATTGTGTTTTGCAGGAATAAGACCTTCGGCGGTTCGTTTGCTCCATCATTTTTTTTCTCTTCCTTAGGCCTGAGCCGGTGTCCAGCTTAAGCATTGGGGAAACGAAATCAGCATTCGGCCTTATGAATCAGGGAAGTCCATTTTCTTTTTAAGTCTTTACTATTTTGCCCCCCCCCTCTCCTTCTTTCCTTTTTTTTGTTTTTCATTGAGGACAATGCAAAACCACCACATGGGGGAGGGCTTCGCTCTTTTTCCTTTTTCTTTTCTTTTTAATTTCTCCTTTTAAAAAAAAATATCTTTTATTTTTATGTTTTCAAAAAAATGTGTTGTTTTTAAGTTAATTTAGCTTTATCAAAAATAAAAAAAACTAGAAAAAAAAAACCCACAAAAAATCAAAAAAAATATCAAATCCAAAAAAATATAAAACCTCTACCTTAGTCTTTTTGTTGTTTTCCAGAAATTTTGTTTGAGTTTGTTTATAAGCATTTTTTACTATTTTTGATTTGCTAATCTTTTGTTTCATCATGTTTAGTTAAATCTAATATTTAGTGATTTCGTTTTGAGAATTATCTTATGGTTTTTAATTTTCTTAGAGTAATTTATTTAGCACTTTTTTCTCTTTTATTTTAAATAGTTTCAATTTTTGTAGTAATTTTGCTGAACAATTTTGGATTCTAATTATTATTACCCTCATGCTTTTTAGATTCTTAGGATCTCAATCTATTAGTAGTTGCTCTCTAGTTATTTTGTTTATTTTCTAAAATTTTGTTAACTCCTTCCTTTTTCTTTTTATTGTTAGATCATATGTCATGGGAAAAATAAGAGAGATTTTAGTTCCTTATTCTCTGGTAAACCATATACAACCCAGATGAAGAGGAGGAATTAAAAGTTCATATATGTCGTGTGAAGGGAAAGTGATGTGTTAGTCTATCATTTTCTGGTATTACATATATATTTTTAAAAAAAAAACATTTTGGTGGGGTGTGAAAAAAAAATAATGATGATCACCTCCAATCAAAGAACCCTCTTCATGTTGGATTTTCCTCCCCAAACCCTTAGCCAATATTATTGTCTTAGATTTTTAATTAAAATATTGGGAGAACATAAGTAAGTAGGTTGCATTCTTCCTTAAGTTTCTTTTAAGTTTATGGTTTTTATAATTTTAATCAACCTTGTTTGCAATTTACTCAATTTTGAGTGCTAGTTAATTTATTAGAGAATTATTTTTTTGGCTAAATATTTCTCTTTTTTTCACTTTAATTCCATAATTTAGGACTTAATTCGTAAATCCCTAATTTTATTTTGACTTGACTTTGGTGTAAATAAATTTTTAGTTTATTCAAACTTTTATAAATGTCTTATAAATATTTCTCATACTTTTGCTCTGGAATAGCAAAACCCTAAGCATGGGTGTATTTGATGACTACTTTTTAGTCACATTTTTTTGGGGTAGTTTAGTATGCAAAATGCCTAAGGGTGTTATTTATATTTTATGCTTGTTATGTTTTTATTTCATTTCTTAATGTCTTTTTTATAATATATTAATTCCTAGTTTAATTATGTGTTTTATGTTTTTTTTTTTTTATGTTTTAATTTTTGTTCTATATCTAGTTTTGTTTTGTTATGAAATAAACTATTATTATATTATTATGGTTAGTTTTTTTTTATTATGTTATAAAATATATGTTATGTTATGTTATAAAAAATATCTAACATTTTGTTTATTTGTTTTGGTTTTATTTTGTAGGTTCAAGGCCTTTGTTGCGGTCCAAGTGCAGCCCACCATGCCAAGACACCCTGAGCCCTTCCATTTGGTGCTAACCGAGCCTATGATGCAGCCCACAAATAATATTTCAGCCCACATAATGAAGGCCCAACATGCATGGACAAGCTCCTTCTCTCTCCCACCCATTCATGCATGTAGCCTCTCCCCTCTCTCTCCCCTTTATTATTTTCTCTTCTCTTTATTCTCATTCATCTCCCCACTCACTCCTTCTCTCTTATTTATTTCTCATTCACCCCTCTTTCCCTTTCCTCTCATTCTCATTTAAACCCATCCATCCCCCCCCCCTCTTTTATTTATTTTGTTCTTTTTATTTTCCTAAATGAAAAATGCATGCATGTAGCCTCTTCCCTCTCTCCCCCATTAATGACATTCATGCACCTCCTCATACATGCTGGCCGGCCACATCCTTCTCTCATTTCATTTCCACCACTTTCTAGAATCTTCCTCCTATCCTATAAAAGGAACCAATGTCTCATGCTTTTGGGAGGGGAGGATTTTTAGAGAGCAAGTGAGATAGCTAGTTCATGAGAGTATTTCCTTGTTGTAGTTTTTATTGTAAATTTCTTTTTGTAGTAGAATAGCATTGTCATATTTTAATTTTTGTGTATTTCCTTTTCTTAAGCAATGCAAATGACTTCTCTTTCTCTATTTTGTTTCTTCCTTTATTATGCTTAGCTAATTTATTTTTGCGCCGAGTCGCGATGAGCTTTGCGACCAAATAACGCATCTTTAATTTATGTTTACATTTGTATTTTTCCCCCTATTTTGATCCTTCTTTGATTTTTTAGTGTCGACTCCGGTATTCCGTTATACGGTAGTAGGCAATTGATCTCATTTCATAGAAGTCGAGAGAGCTCATTGATTTGAAAGATCACTCAAAGAAGGAAGGAGTTTGAACGCAAACCTAGAGATAGGATGACGTAAATCCTCCGGATTGGAGTCAAATCCAATAGTGCGGGTTACTTCGGTAGTGCGACTTTAAGGCTTTTTGACTTGTAAAGAGATTTCGGTCAAAAACGTCTATAAGTTAGGGGATTTAATGCTCTAGCGAGATTACTTCCTAATATCAGGATCTTCACGGTCTTATAGTATTACAAATGCTAAACTAATTTATTTCGTTATTTTATTCAAAGTGAATCGTCGATCGAGCACTCTTTCGCAATATTTTTTTATTTCTCTTTTATTAAGCTTAGTTCATTTTAATTTTCAAACCATCAATCGTTCGGTAGGATATAGAATCGTTGTGAGTAATAGTACTTGCCTGCCCCGAGTTTTTATACGACCTTGATATATTTTTATTATCACTATACTATAAAACGTAGGTACACTTGCCTATTCGGATTGTAAGTCCCGTGAGACGATTTTTTAGTCCATCAGCCATCTCCGAACAAGCTTACAAAGCTTAAACCCTACTTAATACAAGATGGAATCAGGTATTTGGATAAGTCAGATTAGATTCCAAAGGATGATGTAGAGACCATGTGGCCCAAGAAGTCATAAAGGGGAGAGAGTATTAGTCAGGCTAGCTCTGATCATGCTAAATGGATATCTAACTCCATCAAGCTACACTAGGCTATCCTCCACTCTGTGATGATGATAATGTTGCTGAATCAGGGATCAAAGTGCATATCTTGGAGGTGAGCAACAGAGGTAGCTCAAGTGATTTATCCACCTCCAGATTTTGAAATGATTCATGCAGATGTCAGCACAATGTATAGCCCAACTGCAGAAAGTCAAATATTGTTCTGGAAAAGGTTGTTCAACCTATTACTGCAGCTATGCAAGAGGCATTAGAAAAAGAAGAAGAGACAAGTTTGTCAAAGAAGAGGTTTAGGGAACAAGCTGAACTAAAGCCAGACTTTGACAATGAGCCTACTCTAGAAATATCATTCTAACTGCCTGGAAAGCTGCTAAAGACAACACTAATGATAGAAACAAGTGGTTCTCTGAAGCAGATGGAGGAAGCATGAGATCAGGCAGGAAGCCATTGTCCAGTACAGAAGAAAGGCTAAGTTAGGAAGCTACCTCCTACACAGTGGAGCCTAGCAAGTACTTTCCTAAGCCCTATCATTATTTTGAAAGGCAGAAAATCAAGACTGAAGAACAAAAGAAGAAGGACTCAAAAGGCAAGAAGCCTGCTGATGCTGAGCCTACTGCTGCTGCTGTCAAGGCTAAAGTCCTAGCTGGCAAAGGAATTGTTATCAAAGAACCTGATCAGAAATAGATTAGGAATTAATTTGAAGATTGTTGTAATCCTTTGTATGAGAAACATTTTTGTAAATCATTAAGATGTATTAGAAAAATGTTAGAACAATTTATGATTAATATAGTATAATTGTTCTGAAATGGTCTATTTTTTGATTATTCTGGAATGATTAATGTGTATACATGTGTGCATTATTACATGTTTAAGTTTACCCTGTTGAAATATACCTGCTTTACATCATTTTATAATTTTTAATTATGAGTGGTGTATATCATTGACTAAGGGTTATGACTTCTCCAAATAGGGGGAGATGTTGGGTACATTGGTCAAATGTACCTGATTTGAAGAAGCCTCACCCAACTCAATGATATACATCATAATGTATTTGATGTATGTTTAAGTTACTTGTGCAGGTTAGGTATTCACTGGACTGAAGCTAAAACTTTCTAAGTCCATGTGTCGACACCCAGAGGGAAAGTGTCGACACTTGAGAAAGCTTGTGTCGACACCCAGACAAAGCAGTGTCGACACTTGGAGTCATTGTGTCGACACCTGGGATGAAGAGTCGACACCAGACAGAAAGTGTCGACACAAGGAGCTGTGTCGACACTCAGTGAAGAAGAATGCAAGAAGCAGTGTCGACACTTAGCAGAAGTGTCGATACCTAGAAGAGCTGTGTCTACATCAGAAAGTGTCGACACTTGGAGTTGTGTCGACACTCAGCAAAAGTCTGCAAGTCTAAGTACAAGTGTCGACACTCAACACAATGTGTCGACACTATGCAGAAGAGTCAGCACTTGAAGTAAGTGTTCGACACTCAACACAATGTGTCGACACTATGCAGAAGAGTCAACATTTGAAGTATGTATCGACACCCAGAACAATGTGTCGAACACACAGCTAAGACTCAACACTTGAAGAAAGTGTTGACACAAGGAGCTGTGTCGACACTTAGCCAAGAACAGAAAGAACAGCAAATTATTCTAAGTACAAGTGTCGACATAAGGAATGTGTCGACATCAGCTGAAGTCTCAACAAGAAGAAGATGTGTCGACACAAGAGCTGTGTCGACACTTAGCAAGAACAGAAATATCTACAAAAATATTCTAAGTACAAGTGTCGACACTAAGGGAATGTGTCGACACTCACTCAAGCTGAATCTATATTGAAGACTAGTGTCGACACCAAGAAGCAGTGTCGACACTTGACAGTTTCAACACATGAAGATGTGTCGACACAAAGGAGATGTGTCGACACTTAGAAGAATTTAACAAGTTACAGAAGATCAAGTACTTGTGTCGACACTCAATTCCAAGTGTCGACACCTGAATAAGAATCTGTGTCGAGACATACAAGGAGTTGTGTCGACACCTTGTAGACTTGTGTCGATACTTACACAGCATGTGTCGACACTTGGTCTATAAGTGTCGACACTTAAGAACAGAAAGTCTCGACACTATCTGACAGTTAGAGAATTTCAAGAATTGACTGGATGACATGACAGCTGCCGTTCCAGCCGGTCTACAGCACTTGTCAGAGATCTCAGAAGTCAGTTATGAACCGGACCAGCCGGTTACCATGAAGAAGGCCTATAAATAGGCACAGACTGTTTACAGAAAATGTTGTTGTTGTTGTTGTTGTTGTTGTAGTAGAAGTGAGAATAATCAAAGTAATTGTTCAGATTATTCAAGTAATCTATAAAGTGGTACACAGAGAATAAACACAAGAAGATCTTGCTATCCAACGGCAGATCTAAGAAGTTGGAGAGAGAGAGCTCCAATCAAGAATTCAGTCTTTGGAACTAGGCTGAGAAGAAGGATTCAGAAGCATCTGGATCTTAAGAAGCAGAGGTCAAGGAACAACTGCAGAGGATTCAGACTTATTCAGTTCTACTCAAGAAGCTTTGAAGGAAGCTAAGTCAGTTTGGATCTATCTGAGTTCTTCCAAGAACTCAGCAAGAAACTCTCAACTCCTCTCTTATTTTCTGAGTTGTTGAGTTATTTGTTGTAATACTATTTTAACTTGTAGGATCTTTGGATCTGAGTGCATTGTAAGCCTAAATTTATAATGGCTGAGGGTAGGGCTTGATAGTCTGAGTGTAGGAGTTGAAGAACTCTGAGTGTAGGCCTTGATTGGCTGAGTGTAGGCCTGGGTGGCTGAGTGTAGACCTTTGTGGCTGAGTGTAGGCTTTGGAGAAAGCTGAGTTGTAAGGCTTTGGGCCTGAGATAGGAACCATTTGGGTTCTGAGACAGTGGAGAAGTTGTAACGTCCCGAATCGCTCTAGGCCCCTAGTGTGTGTGTTTTGATTCAGGAGGGTTGACTCAAGTCCTGAGAAGTGCAGGGAATTGGGCTGCACTTGTGGAGAAGTGGAGAAATCAGTGCAGAGTGACACAGGAGATGATACGGGTAGTGACACGGCAGTGTCCCTACCCGTGTGCGTCGAGTTGAGCTCGACGAGCCGTGTCGAGATCGTCGAGAATCGTCGAGCGGGGAACACGGGTAGTGACACGGGCGTGTCCCTACCCGTGTGCGTCGAGTTGAGCTCGACGAGCCGTGTCGAGATCGTCCGGAATCGTCGAGATGCGTCGAGCGGGAACACGGGTAGTGACACGGGCGTGTCCCACACGTGTGTGTGAGTTGAGAGAAGCGAGATGTGTCCGAGTTGAGCTCGACGAGAAGTGTCGAATGCAACGGTACACGACAATGACACGGCCAGGCACACGGCCGTGTCATGTGAACACGGGTCGGGACACGGGCGTGTCCCTACCCGTGTCAAACATTGAACCGATATGGAAACCGCCACGGCCGTTTCGCGGAAGCTGGACACGGGTACAGACACGGCCGTGTCCCTACCCGTGTCATATTTTGCTTATAAGGGGCAGAGGAAACCCTAGCCGTTTTCACTCTCATTTCACCCCTTTCTCCTGTGAGAACTCCTGGTGAGAGGAAAACCGCTGGAGCAAGTTCTACCGAGGAGATTCGCCATCGCCGTGAAAGAGAAGATGCCGCTAAGGAGAACTACAAGATCCATGGCTAGAAATGGTGGTACCGCTGGAGCCAATGTGAGTTTCCTACCCTCTCCTTGGTGCTAGATCTTAGATATTTAGGAGAGGCATCGACTCAAGAGAGTCTTGATGGAGAGGAGAAGATTTCTAGGTTAGGCCATGTTAGAACTTGTGTTCTAGACTTTAGATCTCTTCAACCCTTCCCTTTTTCTTCAATATGACGATGGGTGGATGGTCTCGTGAGGAGTTTATGGCCTTTGAGGTTGAATAGGGAGGAGAATATTTCTGGAAAATTTAGGAACGATCGCCTTGAGGAGGAAGACGAACCGATGCCGTTCATTTTCCTTTAAGATGCGCGCAGAATCTGTATTCTGCGCGCAGCAATCTTCTAGGCCATTTTCCCGATGGATAAGGCCAGATCTGGGCTTTCGGCTAAACACGAAGTTGAATCCCTTGGAAATACCTTTCCAACGAGTGGTTGCACGACTTCATGGCGATGTCTGTAGCCACGGGAAAGTCTAAACGAAAATGGGGTTTTATAAATCTTGTATGCAGAAACTGTGTTCTGTACGCAGCGGACTTCGGGTCCGATTTCAAATAGGATAATGTCAAATCTGGGTTGAGCTCTGAATATGAAAGATGTAGTCCATGGAAATACCTTTCCATCGAGGGGTTACACGACTTCACCGGATTCCTGTAGCCTCGGGAATCTCCGGTCGAAGTTGCTGTCCAGATTCAACCTGCGCCTAAATTCTGGGCTTGATGAAAGATGAAGTTTGATTCGGTGGAATTAATAATGCATGATACTTGCCTTGGATGAACCCTTATGATTAATCAATTGTTGCATGATTAAGTTGCTTATTAATCAGATTTCATATTATCAAATTGTGAAATAATCTTATTTATACGAATCGAATTGGTAGGAATTGAAGATTGGTATTGTGCCTTCATGTTTAAATTATGACATTATCAAATGAAAATGAGATTGATCTTTATATGCGCATCATGTTTATATTACATTGTCATCATTTGGAAAGTCATATAGATGAATAGATTATGATTATGGACATGTTTGATTAATGAAATGAATCTTGTAGTCCAATACTCAGAGAGTCGTCCCCCTACGGGTAGTATTGTGAAGGGATGTAAGTGCGGTGTTGACCGTCACTTGTTTTGGTTGTGTTGAGTTAAGGTGTGGATGGATGGTTGGGCTGTGTCCTCGTGTTTACTTCCGAGGCCCCTTCCATGATATGTTGATGTGGTATTTGCATGTGGTGTGAGTCGACACGCGGTGTCGTAATCCTGGGTTAAGGATAGTGTACAGGTTTACGGGCTCGCCAGTCGTCACACCGACGGGAGTTTGGCAGTTAGACTTGGTCGGTTTGGGCTGTGTCCTCGGTGTTCACGTCCCGAGGCCCCTCCGCCCATGTGAACGGTTGGTCTGTGTCCTCGTGCTTTCTTCCGAGGCCCCTTCCGTGTCACGCAAGGCCAGTTCGGGCTGTGTTCTTGGTGCACATCTACCCAAGACCCCGCTGGGCCATAGTACGCAGGGGCTCCACTGTTGTGTTCTTAGCGTTGAGGCGTACGGAGGCCTAGGTGAAGTAGTGTGATACCCGCCTAGTAGTAGAAGTGCCCGTTCTACTGTCACCGCCTGGCCACGACGGCTGATGCCTGAGAGGTTAGCTACCTGCTCGAAAAGTGGGAACTATAGTCTGTGTCGACATAGCAATTGCATGGGTGTGCATGGGTGAGTCATTGCATAGCATTCATAGCATTTCATATCATTGCACAATAAGATCCTCATCGTATAAGTTTGTATGGGCACTCTTATACGATGAGTTACTTTTATGTAACCCGATCCTTAACTTATAAGTTTGTATGGGCATTCTTATAAGTTAAGTTACTTTCCTGCTGTTACTTATACTTGCTAGTTTAGTGTAGCTCTTATATAAATGCTGATTATGATACTGTTACTCTTACACTACTGTCACCTGCTTGTACTTCCTTTACTTGCATACTTATTATATACTATACTCTTGTTCCTTTTCTCCGCCCGGTGCCGAGGAGTCGCCGGGGGAGCGGATGTGAAACCACTTAGTCGTTTCGACTAACGGTTGCTACGTCTTCCTTTTTAGGAGGTCACGCCGCAGGTAGAGCAGCCGCAGACTACACAGCAGGACAGCCAGGCCAGGACGACAGGGCCTGATGCGACGGTGCCGTCGATACCGTCTGTTACAGATGTTAGTGTTTTGATTACTCTGATGTAGCCCGTTTGGGCAATGTTTAGCTGTACTCTGATATATTGTAGAAGCATGTTTTAGCTTCTCTTTATTGATGTATTTGGACATTATAACTTAGTGTGGATTTTGACTTCTCTTGCTTATTTATTTGGTTGGGTTGGCATGATATATTGATATGGTTGTAGCCGGCGGAATAGGCGTCTTGTGGTATAGGTTAGCCCGTGTGCTAATGCTACCGCAAGGCGGCTGTTCCGGGCATAAGACTCCCCCTTCGCGCCGTGTTTTGGGATCCGGGGAGGGGGGGTCTTACAGAAGTTTGGCCGAATCTAGTTCACTGCTAGATAGGCGAAGGGGGAAAGTGAATGTACTCAAAGATTGGGGAACCACTATAAATCATTGTGTCTGCTGTGCTGTGATTGTGGATTTGTTGTGTATGTGTTGTATTGCTGTGTAAAAGCTAGTTAGAAATCTGTGATATAACTGATTGCTGCCAACAAAGTTAAAAAGGATTAGGTCACCTATTCACCCCCCCCCCCTCTCTAGGTGTTTAGGTACCATATCTTTCACCATCCTCATTCCGATGAGTGGTTAATTGCTTTTAGCCCTCGGTATCGAAGAGCATTGGGATATGAAAAATGTTTTAAATAACTAAAGGTATCTTTTTTCTATTTATTTAAAAAACTTAAGGTTTACCCCGGGTTAAGGACGCGTAGGACCACATATCGATGTGTGGGGCTCTATTTCCGTTATCCATATGCTAGCTAGCCGAGAGGCCGTGCATATGGACTGATCATCCCTGGGTAAAGAGAGTTTCGCACTAACCCTCGAGAGAGGAGGCACGCTAACTCTGCCGGATTGGGTTCCCCACCCAATAGCGGGGTTCTTAGCGTACTGCGGGCATTAAGAGGAATCCTTTGCCCGACGAGAGCCCAGTCAAACAGCCTTAATGTTCAGGTGAGCGATATTTCTAGAGACAGGTGAGCTCATTCTTTTGGAACCTCCATGGCCAAGTTTCCGCTTTAATTAAATTGAAACTTTAGATCTTTAGTTATTCAAACTATTTTTAATCCTAACGTAATTCGATACCGAGTGTTATCTCTTCATCGACTTTACTTTTAATCTATTTCCAGCTTTTTCTTAATTAAAAATTGACAAAAAAAATAGTTCCGTAAAATAATAGAGCTTTCAGAGCAGTAGGGATAATGAACCCATTCCCGGGAATAATACGACCTCGGTATTCCCCCGAATATCGAGTACTACTTGCGATAGGTGCACTTGCCTCCCTTAGCAAGCCCACGACGTTCGACTCATCGAACCAACCACCCACATAAGAGTCTGTTCGCAGGCCTATCAAGTTTTTGGCACCGTTGTCGGAAACCAAATCTTTGAGTTGTTATTTCGAATCCGAAGTCTATTACTTTTACCTTTCTTTTTCTAAAAACCAACAAAAACTTAAAAACTCTTCTTAAAAATCCAAAAAGAGAAAGTTTCTTTTTTCTAGTTTATTTTTTAGGGTATATGACCCGTGGACAACCTTCAGAGTCCAAACATTTGGATTTCGATCCTGAGATCAAACGCTCGCTTGCGCGTATTCGATCTCAACGCTGAAATCCCTCTTTGGATCCCGAAGAATCCGTCGGAGAACCCTCTACCGTCGCTATGGCCGACCCCAATCCGAACCCGGCCGTCGAGCGTACAATGTCATATTACGCCCGGCTGAATTTGGACGATACTGGGTCCAGTATTGTTCGCCCGACGGTGACGAACAATAATTTTGAGATCGAATCGAGCGTTAACCAAATGATCCAAAATGCCGTACAGTTCGATGGACTGCCGGAGAGGACCCGAACGTTCATTTGTCTAGTTTTTTGGAAATTTGCGATACCTTTAAGATTAATGGCGTCACTGATGACACCATTCGTTTGCGCCTTTTTCCATTCTCCCTCAGATCCAAAGCTAAGACGTGGTTGAATTCCCACCCACGAGGATGTATCACCACTTAGGCCGAGCTTGCGGAAGGGTTCTTGACAAACTATTTTCTGCCCGCCAAAACTGAAAAGTTGCGGGCGTACAATTCTTCGATCGTGCAGAACGATTCCAAGTCTCTATTTGAGACTTGGGAGCGCTCTAAAGAATTTCTCCGCAAGTGTCCGCACCACGCGCTTTCTGCGTGGTTGCAGGTCCAAATCTTCTACAACGGGCTTAACTATCAAACGCGTCAAATGATTGACGCGGCAGCCGGGGGTACCTTGAATAATAAGACCCCCGAGGCTGCCCAAGATCTTATTGAACAGATGGCTATGAACGCCTACCAATGGAACGTCCCGCGGGGACATCCCAAGCAGGCGGCCGGCCTCTTCGAAGTGGATGCCACTGCCCACTTAGCCCTTGAAGTTGAACGGCTGACGAAGCAGGTGGCGGATATGTCTGCAGCCTCCACCACTCCGCCTTGGGTGATTCCCCCTAATGCCGGAGTAGTCAATGAATTCGTAGACTACGTGGGAAATGCTGGGCAACCTTCCTTCAACCATAACAACAACCCTTATAGTAATAACTATAATCCAGGTTGGAGGAACCACCCTAGTTTCTCATGGAGTAATGCGAATAATGCGCAGTGCCAGCCCAATTCTTTCGCGCCCGGATTTCTGCCGCCTCCCCCTCTTCCAAAACCCTCCCCGATGGAGGAGAATTTTTCTAAATATATCGCTTCCAACGAGTCAAATATCTGGAACATCACCGGATCACTAAAAAACTTAGAACTCCAGGTTAGACAGCTTGCGCGAATGATGTCCGAGCGCGCGCTATGGGCACTGTCGGGAAACACGGAGCCCAATCCGCGGGAGAATATCAACATTATAACCCTCCGTAGCGGAAAGGAGGTGATCGATCCAAAACTGACCGATCCGCAGGTATATATTTCACCTTCGACCCCTCTTCCGCCTTCTTCGATTACGCCGCCTTTACAAATTTCAAATGAAAAAATTATTAAAACGCCCTTGCCGTATCCGCATAAACTCATATGAGCGTAAGGACGCAAAACAAATACGAAAATTATTTTATTATTAAACAAATTCATATTAATGTTCCCTTCTGCGAGATAATCTCTCAGATGCCTAAATATGCGAAATATTTAAAACAACTTCTTTCCAATAAACAAAAATTAGAAAGTATTTCACATTTTTCTCTAAATGCTGACTGCTCAGCGGCTCTTACTAATAAATTGCCCCTAAAACGAAATAACCCGGGAAGGTTCTCCATCCCGTGCCTTTTTGGCAATATATTAGTAAAATACGCTCTTGCAGATTTAGGCGCGAGCATTAATTTGATGTCGTTCTCGCTCTTTCAAAAATTAGGTTTGGGCACTCCGGCCCCTACTAAAATGCGAATCCAATTAGCGGATCGCTCGGTTAAGTTTCTCGTTGGGGTAGTGGAGGACGTACTTGTCCGAGTTGATAAGTTTATTTTTCCGGTAGACTTCGTCATCTTGGACATCGAGGAGGACACCGATGTACCAATTATACTCGGACGCCCTTTTCTCGCCACCTCCCGCACATTAATTGATGTCAGTAATGGTTGTCTCCTCCTTCAGGTAGGAGATGATGAAGTTACTTTCTCTATTAATCCCTCCATAGGAGACTCGTCATCGAGCGATGACTTTTGTTATAATTTAGACACTTATCCCGAATATTGTTCTTTGTTGCAGGATGGAGACCGGGCGGTCTGTTGCTCTTCGAAGACCGCCCGGTCTCCAAGTCATCTGAGACAAGCCGCCTGACCGCTGGGACACCAAACTGCAACAGCCCAGCACACAGACCGGCTAGGAGAAACCGCCAGACGCCCAGTCTCCGAACAGCAACAGACCGCCCGGTCTCCATCCTGCAACACTCACCCTCAAGCTGGAGCATAGATATCAATCATGCCCAGCTTGTCACAGATGTGGAAAAAAGAAGCGGACACCAGCTTGGTGAAGACCTCTACCAACTCGTTGTCGGAAGTGACAAACAGAGTGCAAATTTGCATCTTCAATATCTCTTCCCGAATAAAATGACAGTCGACTTCTATGTGTTTTGTTCTCTCATGAAAGACCGGATTTTTGGAAATGTATATCACAGACTTGTTGTCACAGAACATAGGAAGAGGATAGTTGTAAACCTCTCCTAAGTCAAGCATGAGAGCCCGCAACCATTTCAACTCACATGTAGTCGACGACATACTGCGATATTCTGCCTCTGCACTATACTTGAAGACCACAGACTATTTCTTGCTCTTCCAACTCACAAGATTGCCTCCAACAAACGTGCAGAAACCTGATGTCGATTTGCGGTCTCCTTTGTCATCAGCATAACTTGAATCAGAGTACGCTTCAACCCTTAGGTGACCATTCTTCTGAAAGAGGAGTCCTTTCCCTGGTGCTGCTTTAATATACTCTAATATCTTCAGGGTAGATTGTAGATGACACTCCCTAGGATCTTGTATGAACTGGCTCACCTTGCCAATAGCATAAGAGATGTCGGGCCTGGTTACCGTGAGATAAATGAGCTTGCCCACCTGACGCCGGTACCTCGTAAGATCGGATAGAAGAGGCGAGTCATCTGTCCAAGTTTTATCTTCTCCAGCAGCCATAGGACAACGGGCAGGTTTAGCACCAGTCAATCCTACCTCCTTTAAAAGATCAAGAGCATACTTTCGTTTGGAAAGGACCATGGAGTTGGGCTTCCTAGAGATTTCAATCCTCAGAAAGTATTTCGGGGACCCCATATCCTTTGTGACCAGGTGTTGACGAAGGTGTTTCTTTGTCAGCAATACCCCATCCTGATCATCGCCAGTAAGAAGAATGTCATCAACATAAACCGCAAGAACCACCGGACCAGAGCCGTTTTCCGACAAACATGGAGTGATCTGCTGAGCTTCTCGTAAAACCAATGGCCGTAACAATGCCACTGAACTTGTCAAACCAGGCACGAAGACTCTGCTTGAGGCCATAGATAGCCTTCTTTAGCCGACATACTCGTGTCTCCCCCTGAGCAACATACCCAGGAGGTTGCTCCATGTAAACATCTTCCTGCAGATCACCGTAGAGGAAAGCATTCTTAACATCTAGCTGCGAAATGAGCCAATCCCTGTTGACAGCGACAGAGAGAAGGACCCGAGTGGTGCTGAGACGAGCCATAGGAGATAATGCAAAAGAATATCTCAGTCACGCTTTTTCCTCTTTCTGCACACAACATGGGATTATTCATCAAACCAGTTGTGTTTACACCTCCCAACAAAAAGGAGTAGTGGAACGCAAAAACCGTCACCTCCTTGATGTCGCTCGCACTCTGCTCACGCAAATGCATGTCCCTCGCTCCTACTGGGGCTATGCTGTTCTCATCGCTTGCTATCTCATCAATCACATTCCCTCCACTGTTCTCCGTGGTCAAACTCCTTTCTCCATTCTCTATCCGGGCAAAGAACCCTTTCCTCTTCCTCTACGTATCTTTGGCTGCACAACCTTTGTGCATGCTCCCTCTGCCACCCGCGACAAATTCTCCGCGCGGTCCACTAAATGTGTCTTTCTGGGGTACTCTCCCACTCAGAAAGGTTATTGTTACTTTGACCCCATTACCCGCAAGCAATTTGTCTCTACGGATGTCACCTTCTTTGAAAATGCATCTTACTTATCTTCCTCTTCCGTCTCTACTCCTGCTGATCCTACCTCTCACCACAACCCCACAATTCCCACTGCTCCTACTACTGTTCTGCCACCTCCACCATCTCCACTATCTCCACCCTCTCCCGCCTCTTTTCCCCCATCTCCCTCCTCTTCGCCTCTGTCGCCGGGCGGTCTGGCGGTTTCTCCTAGCCGGTCTGTGTGCTGGGCTGTTGTAGTTTGGTGTCCCAGCGGTCAGGCGGCTTGTCTCAGATGACTTGGTTATCGGGCGGTCTAGCGGTCTCCTATGACGACTTGCTCTTTGGGGTGCTTGTTCTCTCATCCTGGTTGTGGTTGGGCGGTTAGCCGGTTTGTCTAACCGCATGGCTTGTCCAGTTTGTCTTTTTGTAAAGCCGCATATACTTGTATTTTTTTAGTCCCACATTGCTTATTTGTAATCTCTCTCATCTCCTCCATTCTATAAAAGGGAGGCTATACCATTGTAATTGATACCTTTTTGGGATAATAAAGTTTCTGTTAAACCACTTCCGGTTTGTTTTTGTTCATTTCTAACATTCTTCTCCTATTTTCGAGTCTACTTTTTTAAACGATGATATTTATGCACACAAAAATTTTAAATGCGATGAGGATACCTCTATAAACTTGCCTTTCGAACCAATTGGTAAGAAAGACATAGGAATTAAAACCTCCTTAGAAGAACCGCCCTGCCATGAACTCAAACCCCTACCCGCTTTGTAAGGCCCCTAGCCGATCCAACGTGACAGCGTCACGGCTCCGCTCTAGGCGACCCTACCGGGCTGCAGCCCAAGCACCCCAACCCCTCTCCATCCACAGGCGGGTTGTTGGTGGCCACAGCCTCCCTTTGATGAGGTAAACTCGATAGTCAAGCCCGCACCACGGGACTTCCCAGGAGGTCACCCATCCCAGTACTACTCCAGCCCGAGCACGCTTAACTATGGAGTTCTTTCAACTCTCATCACCAATTGATCTGCAGATCAATTGGTGATGAGAGTTGAAAGAACTCCATAGTTAAGCATGCTCGGGCTGGAGTATACTGGGATGGGTGACCTCCTGGGAAGTCCCCGTGGTGCGGGCTTGACTATCGAGTTTACCTCATCAGGGAGGCTGTGGCCACCACAACCCGCCTTGGATGGAGAGGGGTTGGGGTGCTTGGGCTGCAGCCCGGTAGGGTCGCCTAGAGCGGAGCCGTTGACGCTGTCACGTTGGATCGGCTAGGGGCCTTACAATAAAAGTGCAGCACAAATTGATGAGTGTTTGAAAGAACTCCACAGTTAAGCGTGCTCGGGCTGGGTAGTACTGGGATGGGTGACCTCCTGGGAAGTCCCCCGTAGTGCAGGCTTGACTATCGAGTTTACCTCATCAAAGGGAGGCTGTGTCCACCAACAACCCGCCTGTGGAGGGAGAGGGGTTGGGGTGCTTGGGCTGCAGCCCGGTAGCGTCTCCTAGAGCGGAGCCGTGACGCTGTCACGTTGGATCGGCTAGGGGATTACAATAAAAAAGTGCACTTTTATTGTAACGTCCCTAGCCGATCCAACGTGACAGCGTCACGGCTCCACTCTAGGTGACGCTACCGGGCTGCAGCCCAAGCACCCCAACCCCTCTCCATCCACAGGCGGGTTGTTGGTGGCCACAGCCTCCCTTTCATGAGGTAAACTCGATAGTCAAGCCCGCACCACGGGGACTTCCCAGGAGGTCACCCATCCAAGTACTACTCCAGCCCGAGCACGCTTAACTATGGAGTTCTTTCAACTCTCATCACCAATTGAGCTGCAGCTCATTGGTGATGAGAGTTGAAAGAACTCCATAGTTAGCGTGCTCGGGCTGGAGTAGTACTGGGATGGTGACCTCCTGAGAATCCCCGTGGTGCGGGCTTGACTATCGAGTTACCTCATGAAAGGGAGGCTGTGGCCAAACACCCGCCTGTGGATGGAGAGGGGTTGGGGTGCTTGGGCTGCAGCCCGTTAGCGTCGCCTAGAGCGGAGCCGTGACGCTATCACGTTGATCGGCTAGGACGTTAACGCTTCACTCAAATACGCCTTTTGGGAAAAAATGATACCCTCCCTGTTATCATTTCTTCGCATTTGAGCGAATCGGAGACTTCCGATTTATTGGGAGTTTTACTTAAACATCGCCACGCAATTGCATGACAAATTTCTGATCTAAAAGGGATTAACCCGTCTTTCTGCACCCATAAGATTTTCCTTCTTGAAAATTGCGGCAAAACTATTCAGCCGCAGCGACGACTTAACCCAAACATGAAAGACATCGTTAAGGCCGAAATTATTAAATTATTAGATGCTGGGATTATTTATCCCATATCGAATAGTATGTGGGTTAGTCGCATTCACGTGGTGCCCAAAAAGGGAGGTCTTACCGTAGTGGAGACTGAGCACAATGAACTCGTCCCAACTCGTACTATTACGGGTTGGCGGGTGTGCATCGATTATAGAAAACTAAATGACGCCACCCGTGAGGATCATTTCCCACTACCATTCTTACACCAAATTTTAGAGCGTTTATCCGGTCATCCGTATTTTTGTTTTCTTGATGGATTATTGGGGTTTTTCCAAATCCCCATTTCCCCCGATGACCAAGAGAAAACAACTTTTACCTGCCCGTTTGGTACCTTCGCATATCGAAGAATGCCATTTGGCCTCTTCAACGCGCCCGCTACATTCCAAAGATGTATGCTGGCAATCTTTGGCGAGCTGGTAGGAGACATTATGAAAGTCTTTATGGATGACTTCTCTATTTTCGGAAGCTCTTTCCCGTCCTGTTTTCGTAATTTAGATCGTGTCCTCCAGCGATGCGAGGGCACGCATCTCATTTTAAATTGGGAAAAATGTAACTTTATGGTTCGAGAAGGTTTCGTTCTCGGCCATATGATTTCGTCTAAGGGGATGGAGGTCGATAAGGCCAAAGTTGAAATTATCGAAAAACTTCCCCCGCATTCCAACGTTAAATCTATTAGAAGTTTCTTAGGCCACGTGGGCTTTTATATGCGTTTTATTCAAGATTTTTCAAAAATAAGAAAACCGCTTACTCGCCTCGCGGAAAAGGAATCAAATTTTGTCTTTGATAGTGAATGCGAGTCTGCATTTAATTTTATAAAACAAAAACTTATCAATTCACCTATTTTAGTGGCGCCCGATTGGACCCTTCCGTTCGAGATTATGTGTGACGCTAGTGATATTACCGTAGGTACCGTTATTGGCCAACGTATAAACAAATATTTTCATCCTATTTATTACGCTAGCAAGACACTCACTTCAGCACAAGGAAATTTCACGACAACGGAAAAGGAACTTTTAGCCGTCGTATTTGCTTTTGATAAGTTTCGCTCGTATATCACGCTATCCAAAGTTATCGTATTTACCGACCACTCCGCCTTAAAATATTTGTTAGCAAAAACGGACGCCAAACCCCGCCTTCTTCGATGGATCCTCCTCCAGCAAGAATTTGATTTGGAGATCCGAGATAAGAAGGGCGCAGAAAATTTAGTCGCCGATCACCTCTCCTGCTTAGAAAATACCGGTGCGGACGCACTCGTCGAATCTGACATAAATGACAGATTACCCGAGGAACGCCTCCTAGCCATAACTACTAGTTCATCTTCCCCGCCTTGGTTCGCAGATTTTGCGAACTATTTAGTTGCGAGGGTGCTCCCAAAAGACTTTTCAAGCCAGCAAAAGAAGAAATTCTTTTCTGACTTGAAATATTTCTTTTAGAAGGACCCTTTTCTTTTTTGTATCTACGCGGACCAAGCGGTCCGAAGATGTGTCGCGGGTGTGGAGTGCACGCAAATCTTTAGGCACTTCCACGAGGGTCCGACTGGTGGGCATTATCAAGCTAACCGGACCGCGCGGAATGTAACGCCCCCTATCCGTCGCATAGCATATAGCAATAGGTCCGACCGGGGACCGACGCCATATACCACGGACAGACCGGGTGGTTACTCAATGGAAACCATCTAACCAATCATAACATTCTACTCAGAGTATTCTAGCGGAAGCAGTTTATAAGTTGCAATTAAAAGAACCCATCACAAAGAGCATGAATGTCCACTAATACACCAAATAGGAATGTAGTACATACACAAGTACTGGTCTTAAGGCCTTACAAATGGTTTACTTCAAATTACATGTTTTACAAACCACGACACGCAGGCCGGTCGTACATGAACAAAAGCAAGTAAACACTTAAATTAGGCCTTCAAGGGCCGGCTTCGCAATTTGAGCTTTAGCCCGCTATTGCCCTCTTGGTCCAGCAGCACCTGCAAGCAACAAAAACCACCGCACGGTGGCAAACAAAAGCAACGGTCAGCAATGCTGACCAAATTATAACGATCCCGCCCCAACTCGGGGCGGCGATGCTCCTTACTGCAATTATTAGCATAACCAAGCAGTGTATAATTATTCATTTCATCACAAGCGTAGGCTCACACGACCACACACCCCGTACACTCAGGGCATATTCTCGGTGAACACAGTCAAAGTCTGCCGACTCACCACCGTCCCTTTGGACGGCCAAACAATGAGCAATTTGTCTTCCCGGCATGGGTCACGGTAATTAAAACCATAGACCGCCGAAGACCCTCATCTATGCCGACGGCAAGTGCCACGTACCTTTAGGTCTCTTTAACCGAACGACATAGAACGGGTACGATTCCATCTAACCCGTGCTCACATCGCAATGTTAATTAAAAACATATGCGCAGGTCAAACTTCTCCCGAGTCCCGTTTCCATCACAAAATCACATAACCCGATTACGTTCAGTTGGCTCTCAGGCCTCCAAGTTGGCAAGATCACGCATCTGCCCAGTTTTTTGGGTGCACCTTTGGGTTAATCCCCAAGGTTCCCAGTTGCAATCTACCACGTAGAAAAACCCGAAAACAAACATTCGCACGGAGTCTTCTCTGGCATTTATGCAATGCAACATCACCGATCCAGACCAACATGTCCGGGTAGGCTTCACAAGTCATGCCTATGTCCATTCTCGTTTACGGACTCTACACAACGGGGACTATTCATGTCTACCCGTAGGAACGCCTCAAACTCATCGCAAACTCGCGAGAGCGGGCTTCCTATGCAAAAGAAGGAGAGCTTCACATGCGCAAGAGAGAATCGTTACCCTAGCGTTCTTCCTTGGCGCCATGGAAATGTAAGCGGATGAAAAGCATCGCACTCTCTTTGCCTCCATAGATCCGAAGTCGGCTCGCGATTTGGAGCTTCGAAGCTCCTCTAATGGCCGGATCGAAGCTTCTTCTTCCTCCTTTGCTCTCCTCTCTCTCTTGACTTAGAAAGAGAACCACTCAAATGAAATGAGGGTTTCAAGGGTCCAATCCCATGTATATCCCATCAGGAACAACCCCCAGCCGTTGGATCCCAAATTAAAGAAACGAACGGCCTTGATTCGGGCCTGAAATGCTAAAACTGGGCCGAACACATCCTGCGACACGCCCGTGTCTAGGGCCGTGTCCCCCATTCGCCGTCAAAATCAACGCATCTGGAACATCACACGGGCATCCGACACGCCCGTGTTCGACCTGACATGCCCGTGTTCTAACTAACACGGCCGTGTGGTCGGCTGTGTGCCTCCATCAATACAGCCCTGAAAACAACCCGAGACTCAGACGGGTCTTGGACATGCCCGTGTCCACACCCGTGTCACACCCGAACACGTCTGGGCTTCAGGTCGTGTTCACAGTCTCGACACTTCGTCAAGCGAAGTTCGTCGACCACATGACACGGCCTTGGACAAGCCCGTGTCCTATGTCGTGTGCCTTGTCTCGACACATCGTCGAGCGAAAATCGTCGACTTCCCTGGCCGATCGTCGACACGGGCTCGACACGCCCTAAGACACGCCCGTGTCTCAGGCTGTGTTCCCTGCTCGACGATCGTCGACTCCAAATTTCGTCGACATCGAGGCCAAAACGTCGACTCTAGCCTGACACGCCCTGGGACACGCCCGTGTCCCAAGCTGTGTGCCTCCTGCCAAATACCAGATTTGGCCTAAAATTCCTCTCGTCGCTCTTTTGAGTTTCAGGGCGTTACAACTCTCCCCCTCTTAAAAGAATTTCGTCCTCCAAATTTCATAAAGGACAGATAAGCACAAAACTAAAATTGTACCTGAGCGGAACAACTCCGGATAATCATCAAGCATAGTCTGCTCTCGTTCCCAAGAGAGTTCCTCTCGACCACAATTGTCGCATCGGACCTTGACCATCCTGATCTCTTTATTGCATAGCCGCTTGACTTCCGAGTCTTCAATCCGCACGGGTTTGACCTTTATCGTCAACCCACTATCCAACGGCACTTGATCAACCGTGATCACTTGCGAAGGCTCTTGCACCGCCTTCCGTAGCACCGATATATGGAATACATCATGTAAACCACTAAGCTCCACCGAAAGCTTCAACCGATAGGCTGCTTCACCAACCCGCTCCAGAACCTCAAACGGCCCAAGGTACCTCGGGCTTAGCTTTTTCAATCGCCGCACCTGCGAGACACCCTTGAACGGCTTGATCTTTAAGTACACCCAGTCGCACACAGCGAACTCCACGTTCCTATGCTTGGCATTATAGTACTTCGCTTGCCGGTCCTGAGCGATTAGCAAACTTTACCGAATGGTATGAACCAACGACGTAGCATCTTCCACCTCTTGGCACTTGTACAATTTTGACTCACCCGTTCCTAACCAGGACAACGACGTGCGACATTTTCTAGCATATAGGGCCTCGAAGGGCGCCATTTGAATACTCGCCTGGTAGTTATTGTTGTACGCAAACTCCACCAAATAAAGATAGTCTTCCCATTGCTTTCCAAAGTCCAATACACACATGCGGAGCATGTCTTCCATAGTTCTATTGACCCTCTCGGTCTACCCATACGTTTGCGGATGAAAGGCTGTGCTGAATTTCAACTTTGTTCCCAACATTTGCTGCACTTGCCTCCAATCATTGGACGTGAACCTCCCATCTCGGTCACTCACGATGCTGCAGGGCACACCGTGAAGCTGTACTATATTATCCACATATAGTTTTGCCAACTTCTCCACTGGATCATCCTTCCTATGCGGAATGAAATGCGACACCTTTGTTAGCCGATCTATGACCACCCAAATACCGTCGTTCCCCTTTTGCGACCTTGGCAAACCATGCACAAAGTCCATAGAGATGTCGTCGAATTTCCACTTCGGAATAGGCAAGGACTTCAGAAATCCTCCCGGCTTTTGGCATTCTGCCTTCACCAAGGCGCAAGTTTGGCACTTCGCCATGTAGAGCGCCACATCCTTCTTCAAACTCGGCCACCAAAACAGTTTCTTAACGTTGCGGTACATCTTTGTGCTCCCCGGGTGAATCGAGTACTTGGTATGATGCGCCTCGTACAACAAATCCACCCGCAAACTGCCCACACTTGGGACGCACAGACGACCGTCTTTCCAAAGTAATCCGTCCTCCACAACGAATTGTGAATTTGACCCATCCAGAGCCTCTACCATGAACTGCTTCATGTGGTCATCCAAATTCAATGCCTGCCGAATCCGATCCGCCAGGTCATATTGGACTTCAGTCCAATTCAGTACTGCTTCAGCACTTGATTGCTTATCTACACAAACAATCTCCAACGCCTCCAACTCCCGAACCAACCGCTCATCATGCACCGATAGCCAATTATCTTGAACTGGGGCCCGACGACTCAACGCGTCTGCAACCGCATTACCTTTACCAGGCACGTAGTGGATCTTGAATGTATAGTCCCCCAGGAACTCCATCCATCTACGCTGCCGCATTTTCAGATCTTTCTTATCAATCAAATACTTCAGGATCTTATGATCGGTGTAGATATCAATCTTCACACCGTACAAATAGTGACTCCACAGCTTTAAGGCAAAAATCACGGCCGCTAACTCCAAGACATGTACCGGATAATTCCTCTCGTGCACTTTCAGCTGTCTCGAGCCATAAGCTATCACACTTCCGTGTTGTAGTAGCACGCAACCCAAACCGCTGCCCGAAGCATCGCTATAAATCTCATAGCCTTCGGTCCCACTCGGCGAACTCAGCACAGGTGTCGTGGTCAACCGACATTTCAACTCCTCAAAAGGACGCGCGCACTCCGGCGTCCAAACGAACTTCTGCTCCTTCCTCGTCAAAGTAGTGAGAGGTAACGCTATCCGCGATAAGTTCTGTATAAAGCTCCTATAATAGCCGGCAAGCCCCAGAAAGCTCCGGACTTCTGCTACCGTAGAAAGCTCAGGCCACTCCCGTATCGCAACAATCTTCGCCGGATCCACTGCAATACCTTCTCCACTCACTATATGACCGAGGAATGCCACCGGGGACAACCAAAACTCGCACTTCGAGAACTTGTCATACAATTGATTCCTCCTTAGCGTCTCCAAAACCAAATGAAGATGCTTGAAGTGATCTTCCTCACTCTGCGAGTACACCAAAATATCGTCGATGAAGACGATCTCAAAATGGTCCAAGTACTCCCTGAAGGTCATGTTCATCAAATCCACGAACACTGACGGTGCATTAGTCAGCCCAAACGGCATGACTGTAAACTCGTAATGCCCGTATCTCGTACTGAATGCTGTCTTCGGGATATCACTCTCCCTTATTCATAACTGATAGTACCCGGACTTGAGATCCAACTTTGAGTACACCGTCGACCCGACCAATTGATCAAAAAGATCATCGATCCGAGGGATCAGGTACTTGTTCTTTTCCGTCAACTTGTTGAGCTCCCGATAATCAATACATAGCCTCAAGCTTCCGTACTTCTTCTTAACAAAGAGGACCGGCGCACTACAAGGTGGAGAACTTGGGCGCACATACCCTTTCTCCAACAACTCTTGCAGTTGAACCTTCAGCTCCGACATTTCCTTAGGCGCTAGCCGATAAGGAGAGCGTGACACAGGCTTTGCACCTGGTACGAGCTCTATCGTAAAATCTATCTCCCGTTAAGGCGGGGCTCTAGGGAGATCTCTAGGGAACACATCAAGGTACTCCGATACCACTGATATACTATCCAACGTGGGCTTCGGCTCTGCAACCTCCAATAGCTTAAAGAACAGTTCTGCACCGGCATGAACCGCCTTCACCACCTGAAGAGCAGACATCAATGTCTTGCTCGACCCCTTCAAGCCCGTAAAAGCCATCTCACAACTTGCTCCCAACTTGACTTCCTTGCGACCGCAATCAATATAGGCTTGCTGCTCTGAGAGCCAGTCCATGCCAAATATAACGTCAAACTCCACCAACAGTAGTAACGATGCCTGCAGATCGAATTCTTGATTCCCAATGCGAATCTTAACACCACAGATTTTATCCGCGCGCATCGAACACCCATTGGGCAACAACACATCCAACTTATCCTTCTCCATCGAAGAAGGGACACCGATGCGTGATATAAATCCTTCGGACAAGAAGGAGTGTGAAGCTCCCGTATCGAAGAGTGCTCTTGCCGGCTTTTCACAAATCAAAACAAATCCTAAACAAGCAGTGGTAAGATAACATGTGCATAACAAGTATTTAAAGAAATTAACTTGCTATAAATTAAACCGTACCTGTCACCACATCCGCCTGTTTGATGACCTCCTGTTGGCCAAGATTATACACCCTTGGTTGGGCCGAGCATAATGGGACGCGGTTGACTCCACTGCCTTACCCTTCTCTTCATAAGTTGCTCCCGGCTTTCTTTCGGACTTGGGACGTCCGCTCCAATAGTCACGGGCAAAGTGTCCCGGCTTCCCACAAGTAAAACACGCACCCGGGGTCCGACCCGTAGTCACCCCAGAAGCACCCAAAGAGGGAGCTGGACCCGAAGTCCTATGCTTCTTGAAGAATCTTCGATAGCCGGACTTTGAAGTAGTCGGCACTTTGAACCCAGACTTCTTATCACCCAAGATTTTCTTTGCTTGTACATTCTGTTGGGTACATTGGTCAAATGTACCTGATTTGAAGAAGCCTCACCTAACTCAATGATATACATCAGAATGTATTTGATGTTTGTTTGAGTTACTTGTGCAGGTTAGTTATACACTGGACTGAAGCTGAAAATTTCTAAGTCCATGTGTCGACACCCAGAGGCAAAGTGTCGACACTTGAGAAAGCTTGTGTCGACACCCAGACATGCAGTGTCGACACTTGGAGTCATTGTGTCGACACCTGGGAAGAAGTGTCGACACCAGTCAGAAAGTGTCGACACTTGGAGCTGTGTCGACACTCAGTGTAGAAGAATGCAGAAAAGCTGTGTCGACACTTAGCAGAAGTGTCGACACCCAGAAGAGCTGTGTCTACACCAGAAAGTGTCGACACTTGAAGTAAGTGTCGACACTCAGCAAAAGTCTACAGATTCTAAGTACAAGTGTCGACACTCAACACAATGTGTCGACACTATGCAGAAGACTCTGCACTGGAAGTAAGTGTCGACACTCAACACAATGTGTCGACACTTAGCTAAAGACTCAGTATTTGAAGAATGTGTCGACACTCAGCACAATGTGTCGACACACAACCAGAAGAGTCAACACTTGAAGAAAGTGTCGACACTCAGCACAATGTGTCGACACTTAGTTGAAGACTCTACACTTGAAGAAAGTGTCGACACAAGGAGCTGTGTCGACACTTAGCAAAGAACAGAAAAGTTGTAAAATATTCTAAGTACAAGTGTCGACACTAAAGGAATGTGTCGACACTCAGCTGAAGAATCAAGAATGAAGACTTGTGTCGACACCAAGAAGCAGTGTCGACACTTGACAGTTTCAACACATGAAGATGTGTCGACACAAAGGAGATGTGTCGACACTTAGAAGAATACAGATAAAGAATGAAGTACAAGTACTTGTGTCGACACTCAATTTCAGTGTCGACACATGCAGAAGAAACTGTGTCGAGACATACAAGGAATTGTGTCGACACCTTGTAGACTTGTGTCGACACTTACACAACATGTGTCGACACTTAGTCTATAAGTGTCGACACTTAAGAACAGAAAGTCTCGACACTAACTGACAGTTAGTGAGATTTCAAGAAGTGACTGGTTGACATGACAGCTGCCAATCCAGCCGGTCTACAGCAACTGTCAAAGAAGTCAAAAGTCTGTTATAAACCGGATCAGCCGGTTACCATGAAGGAAGCCTATAAATAGGCACCCACAGTTTACAGAATTAGTAGTGAAGTTGTTAAGTGGTTAAGAAGTTCACAATCATTACATGGTGTGATAATAATTGAAGTAGTTGATCAGTCTAAATCAAGAAGTGATACACAGAGGATCAACACAAGAAGATCAGGCAGTCCAACTGCAGATCTAAGTAGTTGGAGAGAGAGAGCTCCAACCAAGGATTCAGTCTTTGGAACTAAGGCTGAGAAGAAGAATTCAGAGTCATCTGGATTTCAAGAAGCAGAGATCAAGGATCAACTGCAGAAGATTCAGACTAATTCAGTTCTACTCAAGAAGCTTTGAAGAAAGCTAAGTCAGTTTGGATCAAGCTGAGTTCTTCCAAGAACTCTTCAAGAAACTCTCAACTCCTCTCATCCTTTCTGAGTTGTAGAGTTAGTATTTGTAATTTCTATTTTAAACTTGTAAGATCCATTGGATCTGAGTGATTGTAAGCCTATTTTATAAAGGCTGAGGGTAGGGCTTGGTGCCTGAGTGTAGGAGTTGAAGAACTCTGAGTGTAGGCCTTTAATTGGCTGAGTGTAGCCTTGGTGGCTGAGTGTAGGCCTTTTGGCTGAGTGCAAGGCTTTGGGCCTGAGGTAGGAACCTTGTTGGGTTCTGAGCTAGTGGAGAAGTTTGGCCGAATCTAGTACACTGCTAGATAGGCGAAGGGGGAAAGTGGATGTACCCAAAGATTGGGGAACCACTATAAAATCTTGTGTATTCTGTGCTGTGATTGTACTGTGTTGAGAATTGCTGTGTGCTGTGATAACTTATTCAGAAATCTGTGTTATAAACTGTTGACTGCCAAACAAAAGTTAGAAAAGGATTAGGTCACCTATTCACCCCCCCCTCTAGGTGTTTAGGTACCATATCTTTCAAGTGGTATCAGAGGGAGGTTCCTCAAAATCAGGACTAACTGTCTGAGGAGATCCAGTTTGGCAGATAAAGATTGAGTCAGAACACAGTTTCAAGAAAATCAAGAAATATGGGGTCTTCAGAGAATCATAAGGAGTTGGGTTCAATGAAACTACCTATATGCAGAAAAGAGATCTTTGGGATCTGGAAAGAGAGGGTTAGGCTTTTTATGGAAGCCTCTGACCCTAGGATATACATCACAGTCAAAGAAGGGCCATATGTGCCCATGAAGATTTCAGTATTGGATGCAAATCAGAGGACTCCAAAGGATTTCTCTGAAATGACCAAGGATGAGATTGTCCTAGCAACCATGGACAAAAGAGCACAGAATATAATAGTTAGTGCAATTGATGATGCCACCTTCCAGAACCTTATTCACTGTAAAACTGCAAAAGAAATGTGGGACACCCTCATTGTCTATATGGAAGGTTCTGAAGAAGTAAGGCAAGATAGGAAGTCCTTGCTTAATCAAGAATATGAAAGCTTTAGGCAAGGAAGAGGGGATAGCATCACTGAATGCTACAAGAAATTTTATAGAATTGTAAATGAACTCATGTCATATGGAAGAGAGTTCACAAACTATGAGTTGAATGATAAATTCTTAAGGTCCCTCACCAAAGACTGGGACACCAAGATCTGTGCCATCAGAGAAATGGCAAAGTTGGGAGAAATTCCTCCTCCCACACTTTTTGGCAAGTTGTTATCTTATGAGATGCAATTGTCAGTGAGAAAAGAAGAAGAAAAGTCAACAAGGACTGAATACAGAGAAAAGACTGTTGCCTTTAAGTCAGATGTACCCAGAAAGAGCAGGACCAAGTCATCAACTCCTCCTCCTGAGGTAGTTGAATCAGAATCTGAAGAGTCTGTAAGTACAAAATCTACAAGCAGTGAAAGTGATGAAGACTTTGCTGCATTCACCAGACATTTTCAGAAGTTCCTTAAGAAGAAACAGTGGAGGTCTAGACCTTCATCTTCCAAAGGGAAAGAGGTTCAGTATCAGGAAAAGAAGCCTTCAAAGAAGGACAAGAAAAGGACCAAGACTAGTAAGGCAACTGGATCCAAGATAATTTGTTACTGCTGCAATAGACAGGGCCATGTTATTGCAGACTGTCCCTGAAAGAAGGAAAGAATCCAGTGACAAAAAGAAAACACACTTCAAAGGAAAGAAGGAGAAGTCCTTTGTTGCAAAGAATGAGAAGACTCTTTCAGATATGTCTTCTTCAGACACTGAGACAGATGCTGAAGCCTATATTGGGCTATTTGCTGAAGAAGAAGAAGAGTTTATGCAGATCATGGAATCTATCTATGAGCAAGAAGACTGTCAAAGCCAAGGACTGATGGCTTTGACTGAAAGTACCAAAAACCTGGAGCAGCCAGGACCCAGTCAGGTACAAGGTTTAACTCAAAGTTCTGATTTCAGTTCTAGTTCAGAGTCAGATTATTCTTCATCAAGTGATGAGAATATATCTGAGTCTGAGGGAGATATTCATCAACTCCTAGATGAATATCAAGTACTATTGCAAGCCTATAAGAAAAGCAAGACCCTAGCCAAAAATTTGGCCAAGGAAATTGCTGATCTCAAGGCAGCTGCAATAGATTATGAGAAGAATTATGATCAAAAACTGAATGAAGTGGCCAGGCTGAAACACATTACTGTGATTCAGATGGGTACTATTACATTTAAGAATGATCAAATTAAGAAACTGGAGATTAATCTTCAGAAGGAGAAAGAGCTAGTAGCTAGGTTTTCAAAACCTAAATCAGTGCTACCCTTGATTGATGATTTTGTTCATCATAAAGGAAAGACTGGACTGGGATTTGTTAATCCAGCTAGGACTGTTCAGAATCAGTCCAAGTCCAAGGGCAAAGCCCCAACATTCACTAAGACAGCCAAGTCTGTACCTAAGCAAAGGTACAACAAATTTGAATGTTGGTGCTGTGGCAAAGTTGGCCACTTTGCTTTGGACTTGTTGGCACAATGCCAGTGCCAAGTAGTAACAAGTTACCTGTTGGAAAGCCAGCAGGTAGCTATGTCAATTTGCAAACTAACAATCACCAAGGACCCAAGTTTACTTTGGGTTCTAAGGTTCATTAATTTGTTTTGCAGGAGAATCCAAGTGGCCATACCCCTACATGGTACTTGGATAGTGGATGTTCCAGACACATGACTGGAACTAGGGGACTACTGAAGGACTACATCCCAATCAAAAATGGTCCAAAGGTGACCTTTGGTGGTTCTGAAAAAGGAATCATCAAAGGGTTTGGTAACATTTCTTCTAACCTTGTTACCATTACTCAAGTGGCTTATGTTAAAGGTTTGAAACATAACCTCATTAGTATAAGTCAATTAAGTGATGTAGGGTATGACATCTCATTTGTTAAAAATGGTTGTCATATCAAGAGGTCAAGTGATCAAAAGATCATTTTGACAGGTTATAGGAAGAGAAATGTCTATTGTTTAGACATTATGGTTGAGAACAATAGTTCTCCAGTTTGTCTTGTAGCTGATGAGACAGTCTCTCAATGTGTCAAGTGGCACAAGAGGCTTGCTCATCTTAATTACAAGACTATTGGCAAACTCTTTAGTAAAGAGTTAGTGAGGAATGGTCCTCAAGTTAAGTGTGTCAAAGATGGCATTTGCTCAGCTTGTCAAAAGGGCAAGCAGACTAAATCCACCTTTAGAAGCATTGACAACAAGGATGCTGTGAGGTGTTTATACCTCTTGCATATGGATCTATTTGGTCCAATGCCAGTTCACAGCTTAGGTAGGAAGGTCTACACCTTTGTAGTTGTTGATGACTACTCAAGGTTTTCCTGGGTGTTCTTCTTAAAGCAGAAATCTGAAACACCTAGTGTCTTCCACAGTTTTGTTAGGCAAATTCAGAATGAATTGAACTGTACAGTGGTCAAAATTAGAAGTGACCATGGTACAGAGTTTCAATCTGAAAGCATGACAAAATTATGTGAAGACTATGGGATATTTCAAGAATTCTCTTCACCTAGAACACCTCAGCAAAATGGCATTGCTGAAAGGAAAAATAGAACCTTGATAGAGGCTGGTAGAACCCTATTAAGTGATTCATCACTGCCAGAATATTTCTGGGCTGAAGCAGTAAACACTGCATGCCATGTGATAAATAGGGCTACCATCACTAAAAGGTTAAACAAGACCCCTATGAAGTAGTGAAAGGCAGGAAACCAAATCTATCCTATTTCAGGATTTTTGGTTGTAAATGCTTCATACTTAACAATGGGAAGTCTTACTTAACTAAGTTTGCTGCCAAATCCCAAGAGGGAGTGTTTGTTGGGTACAGCAGTAATAGTAAGGCTTATAGAGTCTACAACTTGACTACACAAGTTGTAGAGGAGTCTGTGCATGTAGTTTTTGATGAGACACTTCTTATTAACAATGAGTTGTCTAGTAGTGTGTGCAGCCCTACAGGTCTTTCTAAGAAGATGGACAAGCTAACCATGGAAGATGTACCTGCTGCAAGACAGCAAGTAGAAGAAGATGGCTTATGTCCAGGGGGAGAACTACATGTACCAGGAGCTGAAGAAGTTCAAGGAACTCAGCATGATGAAGATGCTGAAGAAGTACAACCAGAAGTAAGGATGCCTCCAGCCAACAGGCATCTAAGAGATCATCCAGTGGAGCTGATCATTGGAGATCCAAGACAAGGTGTTCAGACAAGGAGCAGAAATCAGAATGCTGCAGTATATTCAAGTTTTCTGTCTCAAATAGAACCAAAGAAATTTGAAGAAGCAATACAAGATCCACAGTGGACTGAAGCTATGCAGGAAGAGCTAAACCAGTTCAAGAGGTGCAAGGTTTGGGACTTAGTTCCTAAGCCTAAAGATCACAATGTGATAGGAACAAAGTGGATCTACAGAAACAAGTTAGATGAACAAGGAGTCATCATTAAGAATAAGGCAAGACTGGTTGCAAAAGGATATAGGCAAGAAGAAGGTATTGATTTTGATCAAACCTTTGCTCCAGTAGCCAGACTGGAAGCCATCAGGATGTTCTTGGCCTATGCAACCTACCAAGGATTCAAAGTATACCAAATGGATGTGAAGTCAGCATTCCTTAATGGTAATTTAAAAGAAGAAGTATATGTGGAGCAGCCTTCAGGTTTTGTTGATCCTACTCTTCCACATTATGTCTATAGACTTAGGAAAGCATTGTATGGGTTAAAGCAAGCTCCTAGAGCTTGGTATGAAACCCTATCTAGTTTCCTCATTGAGAACAAGTTCACAAGGGGGAAAATAGATAAGACTCTATTCCTTAGGGAATCTAGAGGCAAAGTAATACTTGTCCAAATATATGTAGATGACATTATATTTGGGTCTACTGAAAGTAGCCTTTGCAAAAAGTTTGCAAAGCTTATGCAGAGTCAATTTGAAATGAGTAGTATGGGAGAACTGAAGTTTTTCTTGGGTCTCCAAGTTAAACAGACTGAAAGTGGTTTATCCATATGTCAGTCTAAGTTCACCCTAGAACTCATAAGGAAATATGGTATGGATTCCTCCAGTACCATGAAGACTCCTATGGGGTCAAGTATGTCTCTAAGCAAGGATGATGCAGGGAAACCTGTGGATGAAACCTTGTATAGAGGGATAGTTGGCTCCCTACTTTACTTGACTGCAAGTAGACCTGACATTATGTATGCTACATGTGTTTGTGCCAGGTATCAAGCCTGCCCTAAAGAGTCTCACTTGACTGCAGTCAAGAGAATCTTGAGATATCTAAAGGGCACACCTTATCTAGGCCTCTGGTACCCTAGGAATGGAGATTTTGATCTAACAGGTTATTCAGATGCAGACTTTGCAGGATGCAAAGAAGATAGAAAGAGCACTACTGGATCCTGTCAATTCCTAGGTGGAAGACTCATTTCATGGAGTAGTAAGAAGCAAACCAGTGTGGCCATCTCCACAGCTGAGTCAGAATATGTAGCTGCAGGAAGTTGCTGTGCTCAACTTCTGTGGATTCAACATCAGCTAGAAGACTATGGATGTCAGGTAAGTAGAACTCCACTTTATTGTGATTCTACTAGTGCTATTTCCATAGCTAATAATCCTGTATCACATAGTAGAACTAAACATATTGAGATTAAATATCACTTTCTTAGGGAGCATGTAGAAAGAAATGATATTGCACTTGAATATGTTAAAACAGATAATCAGATAGCTGATATGTTCACTAAGCCCTTAGAAGAAGCTAAGTTTAATAGGTTCAAAATTGAACTAGGTATGATAAACTTAGACTAAGTATACAGAACAAAAATTGGCTAAGTAAAAAGGTGTCGACACATAGACAAGTCTATGTCGACACAGAATAGTAAGTGTCGACACTTCAGGAAAATGGTGTCGACACATCTAGGAAGTTAGTGTCGACACTTCAGAATGTTAGTGTCGACACATGTCGAGTAGGTGTCGACACATCCAATAAAGTGTCGACACTTAAGTTTTACTCAGAATTTTTCTAAGTAAAGTCTCGACACATGTCGAGTATAGTGGTGTCGACACTTAACCAAGTGTCGACACATAAAATCTGTTGACTAAATTTGTGTCGACACATGAGTGTCGAGACATTATAAGTCAGTGTCGACACTTATTGACAGTGTCGACACATCATTAGAAATTCATCCCGCCTGTTCGTCTTCAAACAAGAAAGGTATAAATAGGGTTCTGTCTTTGATTGTCGACACGCTTTCAAAGTTTCGAGACCTAAACTCTTGTGTCGACATTTCTCTCATCTCAAGACTAATTCTCAAAACCCTAATGGCTCCCAAGCTGGAAGAGAACGTAAACGAAGGCTATGAGCTTGTGCGAGGCGCATTTGACGACAGCGACCAAGAAATCAAATCAGTGCTAACCCTAATTGTCAATTCAGGATTGGAATTCTTGGTTTCAGAACCAACGAAAATCTGGAAGAAGGAAGTCATTGAATTCCTTTCTGGCGCGTCTATAGATGACTCAGGCTTCAGGATTAAGTCAAGGGTGCATGGCACCAAGGTCAAGCTTTCACCCAAGTCACTTTGAGAAAGGTACTTCAGCTACCTAAAGTTCAAGATGAAGAGGAAGTAACTGCTTCTAAGACCAGGGAAGCTCTTACTTGGTGTGGACTGGATTCAAAGATGAAGGTGGGATCAGTCTTTCACAGGAAAGGTATGAATATTCAAGGCAAGTTCTTGTCTGAAGTAGTGGGCAAGGTTATACTGAGCAAGCCAGGAGGGCATGACAGGGTGTCTGCCTCCATGTTTGAAGTCATGACCAGAATCATCTTCAATCTGAAAACAGACTGGTCAATGGTGGTTTATGAGAAAGTAAAAGAAAGCCTGAAGAAGCCCAATCTGGGCAGGATACTAAGTCTCTACCTGGCTGGATCAATTCCAGAGGTAATGAGCACTGCTGCAGGATCTAAGATCAATCATATGAGGAGAATGGACTCCAGGATATTCTCTAGATGGGAAAGGGTGCTGGTGTCAAAGGAATTGACCACCCCTGAAAACAAGCTTCTAAGAAAGACTCTCCTCCCAGGAAGAAGAGGAAGACTGCTGCTGTGCCTCAAGAGTCCTCCAGCAGCTCAGGCAGTGAAGAACATGTGGTCTTCACTCCTGAAAGTCCAGTTGATGTGCCTGCAGAGAAGACACCTGCTCCTCAGGAGGCAGCTGACATCCAGGGGGAGCTTCCAGGTGTAGCAGAACCATCTACACTGGAGAGTGAACAAGCCACCCTCCTCATTCAAGAGGTACTTACTGACCTTAATACATTAGATTTCTCTATAATAAATTCTGATTTGTCTGATGACCATCAGCAAAATCAGCCAGCAACTAAAGAACCAGATGTTGTTCACCAAGACACATCTGTTATAGCTGATGAAACCAGAACATCTCCTGCACAGTCTCCAGCAGAATATACAATGGAAGATCTCTTTTTGAACTTAGATCAAGAAGATTTTGATATGGAAAAGAATGATGCTGATACAGTAAAGGATGCTGCTGCTGAGGGGGAGAACATTGAAGTTGTGGAAGAGCCTATAAGGCTAGATACTGAGCAGGCACAAGATGTGCATACTGAAAAACAATCCAGCCCTAAGGATAGGGTGGATATAGCCAGTACATCAGACTCTGAAGATGATGAAGCTGAGCAAGCTCAGAAGAAGAAGTTCTTTGTATTCAAGAGAAGGAGCCAGAGCTATAAGAAGGCTCTACAAACAGTTGCTCAACATTCCTTAGTTCAACAAGCTCCATCCACTGATTACAGTGCTCTACTGCTTGCCATGCAAATCAAGATGGATGAACAAAGGAAAGCCTTAGAAACTTATGTTGATGAAGGGCACAAAGCACTACAATCTGATCTGGGCCAGGAAATCAAGTCCATAAGGTTTGAAATGAACCTTAATAAAAGGGAAATGACTGATTGTTTTACCAAGGGTGCTAATGCTGTGGTATATCTGGCTAAACATCAAGAAACAATTAAAGAGAAAGTGGATGATATAGCACTCAAGCAAGGCTATGTGCTGGAGAATCAGTTAAGGATGAATGATAATCTGACTGCATCTCACAATGCAATAGTCACAGAACTCAAGAATAAGTCAGATGAACCTTCAACCTCCACTGCTGCTGCCAAGGCTGATTTTGATAAGATATTTCAAGCAGAGATTGCTGCTGTACAGACTGCAATAAAAGACTCACAGAAGGTCATTTCAGAACAGCTTACAAAGCTTAGACCTTTCTTTAAAGAGGGCATAAGGTATTTGGATAGCCAAATCAGATTCCAGAAAGATGATGTGAGAGATCATGTGGCCCAAGAAGTCATAAAGGGGGAGAGAGTGTTAGTCAAGGCCAGTTCTGAGCATGCAAAATGGATTTCCAATTCTATCAGGGCTACACTTGGATATCCTCCCCTGTGTGATGACAATGAAGTGGCTGAATCTGGTATTCAAAATGCATATCTTGGAGGTGAGCAACAAGCAGTGGCTGATGTAATCTATCCACCTCCAGACTTTGAAATGATTCATGCAGATATTAGCACAATGTATAGTCCACCTGCTGGCAAGCCTAATATTATTCTGGAAAAGGTTGTTCAACCTATCACAGCTGCAATGCAAGAGGCTTTGGACAAGGAAGAAGAAACTAGGCTGTCAAAGAAGAAGTTTAGGGAAATTGCTGAGCAAAAGCCAGATTTTGAACAATGGAGCCCTACTTCTAGAAACATAATTCTCACAGCCTGGAAAGCTGCCAAGGACAATGCCCATGAGAGGAACAAGTGGTTCTCAGAGGCTGAATGGAGAAAGCATGAGAGTAGGCAGGAAGCAATTGTCCAATTTAGAAGGAAGGCTAAGTTAGGAAAGCTACCTCCAACAGCTGTGGAGCCTAGCAAGTACTTTCCTAAGCCCTATCATTATTTTGAAAGACAAAAGATCAAGGCTGAAGAACAGAAGAAGAAGGACTCTAAAGGGAAGAAGACTGCTGAAGCTGAGCCTGCTGCTGCTGCTGCTGCTGTGAAAGCTCAAGTCAAAGCTGGAAAAGGCATTGTTATTAAAGAACCTGATCAGCACTAGATTAGGAATTAACTTGATGCTTGTTGTAATCTGTTAAGTGAAAAACATTGTAATACTTCATTGAAAATGTATAAGGAACATTATTGAAACAGTTTATGATAAATATAGTATGAATGTTCTGAAATATGTGTGTTTCTTAATTGTTCTGCAATGTTTAATAAGTATACATGTGTGCTTTATTACATGTTCAAGTTTACCCTGTTGTCATTTATATGCTTTACATCATTTTGTAATTTTTAATTATGAGTGGTGTATATCATTGACTAAGGGTTATGACTTCTCCAAATAGGGGGAGATTGTTGGGTACATTGGTCAAATGTACCTGATTTGAAGAAGCCTCACCTAACTCAATGATATACATCAGAATGTATTTGATGTTTGTTTGAGTTACTTGTGCAGGTTAGTTATACACTGGACTGAAGCTGAAAATTTCTAAGTCCATGTGTCGACACCCAGAGGCAAAGTGTCGACACTTGAGAAAGCTTGTGTCGACACCCAGACATGCAGTGTCGACACTTGGAGTCATTGTGTCGACACCTGGGAAGAAGTGTCGACACCAGTCAGAAAGTGTCGACACTTGGAGCTGTGTCGACACTCAGTGTAGAAGAATGCAGAAAAGCTGTGTCGACACTTAGCAGAAGTGTCGACACCCAGAAGAGCTGTGTCTACACCAGAAAGTGTCGACACTTGAAGTAAGTGTCGACACTCAGCAAAAGTCTACAGATTCTAAGTACAAGTGTCGACACTCAACACAATGTGTCGACACTATGCAGAAGACTCTGCACTGGAAGTAAGTGTCGACACTCAACACAATGTGTCGACACTTAGCTAAAGACTCAGTATTTGAAGAATGTGTCGACACTCAGCACAATGTGTCGACACACAACCAGAAGAGTCAACACTTGAAGAAAGTGTCGACACTCAGCACAATGTGTCGACACTTAGTTGAAGACTCTACACTTGAAGAAAGTGTCGACACAAGGAGCTGTGTCGACACTTAGCAAAGAACAGAAAAGTTGTAAAATATTCTAAGTACAAGTGTCGACACTAAAGGAATGTGTCGACACTCAGCTGAAGAATCAAGAATGAAGACTTGTGTCGACACCAAGAAGCAGTGTCGACACTTGACAGTTTCAACACATGAAGATGTGTCGACACAAAGGAGATGTGTCGACACTTAGAAGAATACAGATAAAGAATGAAGTATAAGTACTTGTGTCGACACTCAATTTCAGTGTCGACACATGCAGAAGAAACTGTGTCGAGACATACAAGGAATTGTGTCGACACCTTGTAGACTTGTGTCGACACTTACACAACATGTGTCGACACTTGGTCTATAAGTGTCGACACTTAAGAACAGAAAGTCTCGACACTAACTGACAGTTAGTGAGATTTCAAGAAGTGACTGGTTGACATGACAGCTGCCAATCCAGCCGGTCTACAGCAACTGTCAAAGAAGTCAAAAGTCTGTTATAAACCGGATCAGCCGGTTACCATGAAGGAAGCCTATAAATAGGCACCCACAGTTTACAGAATTAGTAGTGAAGTTGTTAAGTGGTTAAGAAGTTCACAATCATTACATGGTGTGATAATAATTGAAGTAGTTGATCAGTCTAAATCAAGAAGTGATACACAGAGGATCAACACAAGAAGATCAGGCAGTCCAACTGCAGATCTAAGTAGTTGGAGAGAGAGAGCTCCAACCAAGGATACAGTCTTTGGAACTAAGGCTGAGAAGAAGAATTCAGAGTCATCTGGATTTCAAGAAGCAGAGATCAAGGATCAACTGCAGAAGATTCAGACTAATTCAGTTCTACTCAAGAAGCTTTGAAGAAAGCTAAGTCAGTTTGGATCAAGCTGAGTTCTTCCAAGAACTCTTCAAGAAACTCTCAACTCCTCTCATCCTTTCTGAGTTGTAGAGTTAGTATTTGTAATTTCTATCTTAAACTTGTAAGATCCATTGGATCTGAGTGATTGTAAGCCTATTTTATAAAGGCTGAGGGTAGGGCTTGGTGCCTGAGTGTAGGAGTTGAAGAACTCTGAGTGTAGGCCTTTAATTGGCTGAGTGTAAGCCTGATTGGCTGATTGTAGGCCTTTTGGCTGAGTGTAAGGCTTTGGGCCTGAGGTAGGAACCTTGTTGGGTTCTGAGCTAGTGGAGAAGTTTGGCCGAATCTAGTACACTGCTAGATAGGCGAAGGGGGAAAGTGGATGTACCCAAAGATTGGGGAACCACTATAAAATCTTGTGTATTCTGTGCTGTGATTGTACTGTGTTGAGAATTGCTGTGTGCTGTGATAACTTATTCAGAAATCTGTGTTATAAACTGTTGACTGCCAAACAAAAGTTAGAAAAGGATTAGGTCACCTATTCACCCCCCCCCCCTCTAGGTGTTTAGGTACCATATCTTTCACATTCTTCATGTCCTTCTCCAAGGACCAGGCCGTGTTGACCAAGGTCAAGAAACCCTGCGTCATCGGCCCCGAGAGTAGTAACCTCAACTCATCTCTCAACCCTTCGTAGAATCGATTCATCTTGCTCTCCTCATCCGTGATTGTGGAGCTAGCATATCGACTGAAACGAGTAAACTCATGGAGATATTCATCCACACTACTGTCCCCTTGTACCAACTTCAGGAACTCATTCTCCATCGAAATTCTCTGAGTAGAAGGGAGGTACCTTGCCAAGAACAGTCCCGAGAACTCTTCCATCGGGACGTCTGTAAGTTGTCTACCTCTCAAATGATGCATCTCCAAACCTTCCCACCATAATCTCGCTTCACCGTCCAGAAGGAACGTAGCAATGGTGGTCATTTGCCACTCCTCTGTCTCCGTTGCTGTCATGACTCTCTTCACCCTAGAGAGCCAGTCTTCAGCTTGAGATGGGGTTCCCAACCCCGAGAATACCGGAGGATTAAAGCTCATGACATACTTGAGCTGTCTCTCGGTTGCCCTCCTTGACACCAACGACTCCACTACTACCTGTTCCACTCTCCTCAGCTCGGCCGCTTGCAGCGGTACCTTCTCCATCGCAGGAGCGGGCTGCTAGATTTGCCTTACAGGATACGCATTAATCATGGCCAATACTGCTTCGACCACCAAACGTATGGTCTCAGCCGATGGAGGTGTTGTAGGAGCTTCATTAGGTGCACTGCTAGCCTCAGAAACTCGACGTTCCGACGGCCCAGCACCACTTCTGGTCACCTATAGTGGTACAAAACACCATTAAGCGACCAAATAAAATTGTAAACAGTAATTATAGGAACACGCAGGTTCCCCAAACATGTGTATTTTCATTCCTAAGTGGACATTCATGGGTTCTTTTGTTGTTATAACGATGACACACACACATGTGCTCACCACCCCTTAAAAAGAATTCGCCCACGAATTCATCTTAAGCCTGACCAAAACCAGTACTCTGATACCAAATTATAACGCCCCCTATCCATCGCATAGCATATAGCAGTGGGTCCGGCCGGGGCCCGACGCCATATACCACGGACAGACCGGGTGGTTACTCAATGGAAACCATCCAAGCAATCATAACGTCCTACTCAGAGCATTCTAGCGGAAGCAGTTTATAAGTTGCAATTAAAAGAACCCAGCACAAAGAGCACGAATGTCCACTAATACACCAAATAGGAATGTAGTACATACACAAGTACTGGCCTTAAGGCCTTATAAATGGTTTACTTCAAATTACATGTTTTACAAACCACGGCACGCAGGCCAGTCATACAGGAACAAAAGCAAGTAAACACTTCAATTAGGCCTTCAAGGGCCGGCTTCGCAATTTGAGCTTTAGCCCGCTATTGACCGCTTGGTCCAGCAGCACCTGCAAGCAACAAACCACCGCACGGTGGCAAACAAAAGCAACGGTCAGCAATGCTGACCAAATTATAACGATCCCGCCCCCAACTCGAGGCGGCGATGCTCCTTCCCTGCAATTATTAGCATAACCAAGCAGTGTAAAAATATTCATTTCATCACAGGCGTAGGCTCACACGGCCACACACCCCGTGCACTTAGGGCACATTCTCGGTGAACACAGTCAAAGTCTGCCGACTCACCACCGTCCCTTTGGACGGCCAAACAATGAGCAATTTGTCTACCCGGCATGGGTCACGGTAATTAAAACCATAGACCGCCGAAGACCCTCATCTATGCCAATGGCAAGTGCCACGTACCCTTAGGTCTCTTTAACCGAATGACATAGAACGTGTACGGTTCCATCAAACCCGTGCTCACATCGCAACGTTAATTAAAAACATATGCGCAGGTCAAACTTCTCCCGAGTCCCGTTTCCATCACAAAATCACATAACCCGGTTATGTTCAAGTTGGCTCTCAGGCCTCCAAGTTGGCAAGATCACGCATCTGCCCAGTTTTCTGGGTGCACCTTTGGGTTAATCCACAAGGTTCCCTGTTGCAATCTACCACGTAGAAAAACCCGAAAACAACATTCGCACGGAGTCTTCTCCGACATTTATGCAATGCAACATCACCGATCCAGACCAACATGTCCGGGTAGGATTCACACATCATGCCTATGTCCGTTCTCGTTTACGGACTCTATACAATGGGGACTATTCATGTCTACACGTAGGAACGCCTCAAACTCACCGCAAACTCGCGAGAGCGGGCATCCTATGCAAAAGAAGGAGAGCTTCACATGCTCAAGAAAAGAATCGTTACCATAGCGTTCTTCCTTGGTGCCATGGAAATGTAAGCTGATGAAAAGCACCACACTCTCTTTGCCTCCGTAGATCCGAAGTCGGCTCGCGATTTGGAGCTTCGAAGCTCCTCCAATGGCCGGATCTAAGCTTCTTCTTCCTCCTTTGCTCTCCTCTCTCTCTTGACTTAGAAAGAGAACCATTCAAAAGAAATGAGGGTTTCAAGGGTCCAATCCCGTGTATATCCCATCAGGCACAACCCCCAACCGTTGGATCCCAAATTAAAGAAACGAACGGCCTTGATTCGGGCCTGAAATGCTAAAACTGGGCCGAACACGGCCTGCGACACACCCGTGTCTAGGGCCGTGTCCCCTATTCGCCGTCAAAATCGACACGTCTGGAATAGCACACGGGCATCTGACACACCCGTGTTCGACCTGACACGCCCGTGTTCCAACTAACACGGCCGTGTGGTCGGCCGTGTGCCTCCATCGATACAGCCCCAAAAACAACCCGAGACTCACACGGGTCTTGGACACGCCCATGTCCACACCCGTGTCACACCCGAACACGCCTGGGCTTTAGGTCGTGTTCATAGTCTCGATACTTCGTCGAGCGAAGTTCGTCGACCACACGATACGACCTTGGACATGCCCGTGTCCTAGGCCGTGTGCCTTGTCTCGACATATCATCAAGCGAAAATCGTCGACTTCCCTGGATGATCGTCAACACGGGCTCGACACGCCCTGAGACACGCCCGTGTCTCAGGCCGTGTTCCCTGCTCGATAATCGCCGACTCCAAATTTCGTCGACATCGCGGCCAAAACATCGACTCCAGCCTGACACGCCCTGGGACACGCCCGTGTCCCAGGTCGTGTGCCTCCTGCCAAATACCAGATTTGGCCGAAAACACCTCCCGTCGCTCTTTTGAATTTCGGGGCGTTACACGGAAGGCGCTGGAGGTCGGCTTCTTTTGTCCCACTCTATTCAAAGACGCTCACAATTTTGTGTGCTCCTACGATAGCTCCCAGCGGTCGGGTAACATCTCTCATCGCGACGAGATGCCCCAAAATATGTTTATAGAATGTGAAGTCTTCGATTTATGGGGCATAGATTTTTTTGGCCCCTACCTCCGTCTTTCAAAAATACTTATATTTTAGTAGCGTTCGACTACGTATCGAGGTGGGCGGAAGCACAAGATCTCCCCACCAACGATGCGCGAGTCGTCGTTACATTTCTTAAAAAACTATTTTTCCCGCTTTGGCACACCGCGCGCTATTGTAAGCGATAGGGGGACGCATTTCTGCAACACCCACATGGCTAAGATGTTAGCTAAATACGGCATCACGCACAAACTTGCCACCCCCTACCATCCGCAAACTAGTGGCCAAGTAGAGGTAGTCAATCGAGAGATAAAGCGTATATTAGAGAAAACCGTTTCACTTAATAGTAAAGATTGGTCCATCAAACTCGACAATGCATTGTGGGCATATCGTACCGCATACACAACAGCAATTGGTTGTACGCCGTATCGATTACTCTACGACAAAGTGTGTCATCTCCCCGTAGAATTAGAACATCGCGCTCTTTGGACTTTAAAACTCTTAAAACTCGATGCTAACTTATCCGCTCAAAATAGAAAACTGCAACTAAACGAGCTCGATGAATGGAGTGTAAACGCTTACGAGAGCAATAAGTTCTATAAGGAGCGTTGTAAGTTTTATCACGACCGAAAACTCAAGCCCCAAAAAACTTTTTCTCTGGGCGATCTTGTCCTTCTTTATAACTCACGACTGAGGCTTTTTCCCGGTAAACTTAGACCACGCTGGTCCGCCCCCTTCAAAGTTGAAGAGGTTTGGACATATGGGACCGTACTCGTCTCCCACCCGAATAAAGGCTCATTTAGAGTGAACGGTCATCGCTTAAAATCATACATAGCAGGCGATCCTGTGGGCGGTTATTTTCTAATCCATAACCCTCCTAGATATATAAACCGCCAAAATAGTCAAGCTACGCGACTATAAACACAGCGCTCCTGGGAGGCAACACATGTTTATCTTTTTCGCTATCTCTTTACCTTTTTTGGTTCATAAACTGCGCCTTCCCCACCTCCTTTCAGGGAAGCTTCTACCCCCCCCCACCCTCTCTTTATTTTTTTTGTACATATTGTCTTTCCTGTTTTGTTCCGCATACTTACGTTACAACATTGAGCACAATGTTGGACTTAAGTATGAGGGTATTTTCTCGCTTTATCTTTTTCGTACTTCTATTTTCTGCACTGTACTTCTACTTTATGCACTCCAAAAACTTAAAAAAATATATAACAACAAAACAAAAAAAAATTATAAAATGAAAATTCCAAAAAAAAAACAACAAATTTTTTCTTTCTTTTTATTACAAATGTTTTATTTTGTAAATAATCTTCTCTCTCCCCCATTCCTTTTCCCTCTCATTCTTGTAAATAACTTCTCTTTTTCTCCCAATCTTTGTAAATAGAATGAAAATGTTCTGCAAACAAAAACAAAAAAAACATTTCTCTTCGCAAAACTTAAAAGAATACAAAAAAATTTCGCAAAAACATAAAAATCTAAAATATTTTTTATACATCTTCTTCGAATATTTAGTATGTATATTGTTGATGCTTGAAAATGGCACCGGGCAGCTAACACGGAGGGAGTGTGTTCGGTCTCACAAGATAGGAGAGGAAGTGGAAGAAAGGAAGCTTCTGAGTGCTCGAGAGTGGAGCAAGCGCTTGTTAAAGGGGTTGCGGGGGTAGAGGAGAGGGTGCTGAGAGTAGAGGAGAAGATTGATCAACAGAGAAGGTTGATCAAGAGAGGAGGAGGTTGATCAGGAGCTGTCGAGCAGACGGTTAATATGATGGTTCTGCTTACAGGTTGCTTGCCGAGAGAGCTGAACTGAGCTAGGAAGAAGGAGAGAGAGAAGGGGGCCGCTAGCGGCGGCAACAGCAGACTACGCCCGCCACGGCTTAAACGCCACTCTTGCGACGGGCTTTCCTTTTATTGATAGCGAGAGTTACAACTTGCTAATACACCTTTACAACAAAGCAATAAAGGGTACAAGAAGGAAGTTGGTGGGTAAGGAAAGGGAATGCTAGTGAAGGCCGTGCGGACTGAAGAGCTAAGTTGGCAGGCCGTGCGGTTAAGGGAATCGGTAGACCGCGCGGACTGGAGAATCGGAGGCTGGCAGGCCGCGCGACGAAGGTGCAGAGACGGGTGCAGTCTAAGAAATGGAGTCTGCAAAAGTTGGTTTGGCAGGCTGACTTCGGGCGCGAGAGCGATCCTCCGAACGTGCTGACCCCATCATGAGAGGTATGGGGGGCTATTTATAGGCCCGAGGAGGTAACGACTTGCGGTGGCATTACCCCCGGTGAGACGGTAACTTGAGCGAGATGGGAACGGAGTCCCCCGAGTCCGAAACAGGCCGCGCGAACTAGAACTGGTACTGGAGCCGGTGCTGACGGCAGAATGGGAGACTCAGTGGTGGACTGCGATGCGGGTTCGCGGAGTCCGTCACTGCTGAGCTGGGACTGTCCGCCAACTGCTGGGGTGGCGGATGCTGGAAGCTATGTGGCGGACTGCGAGGAGAATCCGCGGAGTCCGCCACTGCTGAACTGAGCTGTGAGGGGTTGCGAGCAGGAGAGTGCCCGCGGAGTCTGGCGAGTCAGCATGAGGTAATGCGGACTGGCAATGCCTTCTGGAGGGTTTGTTGAGTGGCGGACTAGAAGGAGTCCACAACTGCTGACTGAGCCTGCGACAGGCCTGCAGACTGGGGAGGAGTTGCCCCCGCTGCTACTAAGAAGCTGGTGATGGATAAGGAAAGGGTTGACTACAATAGAGAGTCCGCCAAGTCCGTCGAGTCCGCGGCTGCTGCGAAGCTGAGTCCGCTTGCATTGAAGAGTGCGCCTGGCTGTTGAGGCTGTTGGGGTTCACAAATGAAGGCAGACTGGAATTCTTGATTGCACTTCGAGTCCGCCCAGCTCGCGAGGGACTTAGAGGTTGCTGCTAGTCTTAGCGGATCGCCGGAGTTGGAGTCCGCGCCTTACAGGCAGACTGGAGGAGTCGGCTACCCATGTTGCTGGGTGAAGGGACTGAGCGACCTACCGCCGGCGTGGGCGGATAGGAAGTTGAGTCTGGCAAAGAGAGACCTGCGGATACAACATCGTGGTTAAGCTGAAAAGGGGTGGCCTGCAGAGGCGGACTGCGGAAGCAGTCCGCGGACCCTGCCGACCAAGGGAAGGCACACGGCCTGGGGTGTCAGACCGCTGAGACCGCGCAGGCCGCGCGGCCTGCGTAGACAGAGAGATCTGTCCGCCCAACCTAGGGCATCACGACCTCCAGGAGAAACCCGGAGGAGGCCACGACGAGGGAGCTGGCTCCCTTTGGAAGGATCGTCGATTTCGGGGTTAACCTAATCCCCGCACTTTTTTAAGTTCCGGATAGAACTTCGAAAAAGTTGGATACCCGCGAAAATCGTGATCCACCCCAACGGAAAGAGAAGGGGGGCAAGGAGAGATAGAACCTGAAGACTCTCCTTAGGATTTTGGTGTTGCCTGTCTATTTTCCTGCAAGAGGAAAGTTAGGGTGGGCATGTATGGGTGGTACATCGAGTTTGTACCTGAGTTTGCCTTTGCAAAACGAAGAATGTGTGTCTTCCACTAAGTTCTGCAAAATAAAAGTGAGTGGAAAACATAGAAAAACAATAACTTGCAAGTACCTGATGGAGGCTTGCAAGCACCTGTTATCCTCTGCAAAAAAGGAGGGATGAAGAGTATACGAGAAGGAAAAATGAGCTGCAAGTACCTGGAAGGAACTTGCGAGTCTTTGCTGGTTTCTGCAAAAGAAGAGTTTAAAGGTATGCATAGTATATGAATGTAACTTGCAAGTACCTATGAAGAAACTTGCAAGGGTTTGCTAATTTCTGCAAGAAGAAGGTTAGGAGAAGCAAACATGATATGGAAATAGCTTGCTAGTACCTGGAAGAAGGCTTGCAAGTGTTTGCTGCTCTCTGCAAGAAAAGAGTTAGGAGCAAACATATATATGAAAGAAGCTTGCAAGTACCTGAGAGAAGGCTTGTAAGTGTTTGCTAATCTCTGCAAGGAAAGAATTAGAAGCAAACATATATATGAAAGAAGCTTGCAAGTACCTGAGAGAAGGCTTGAAAGTGTTTGCTAATCTATGCAAGGAAAGAATTAGAAGCAATCAAGATATGAAAATAACTTGCAAGTACCTGTGAAGAGAAGGCTTGCAAGTGTTAACTGTTGAAGGGATAAGGCTGATATGATCATATAGCAAGGAAAATGCCTGATGAACTCTTTATCATGAAACCCAGATCAATAACTCGAGCGTTAACTGTTGATATGGCTGGATGGACATGATTAGATTAGCAGAGAAGTAACTTGACGAATTTTGCCAATCTTAGCTAGATTGCAATAGCATGGCTTGATGATCGAGGAGAGTAAGATTCTTTGATCAATGCTTGATACCATTAGATTATCATAAGAATAATGAATAGCTCTATGAATCTTCATCTGATAGCGCTTGAGCAATCAATGCATCTAAGATGAGCATAAGTAAAGTGAATGCTGGAAATCCTTTTGATATGTCGGATTAACCTGTTCACCTGTGAAAGAAGGCAGTTGACAAAAAAAGGTCTATTCTCGGAATGACTAAAGAAGGTTGAATGCTGCCACAGGTGTTTCTCGTGGGCCTTATGCATCATTTGCCTGAGAAAATCATCCTGAGTATAGTCCTACTCAAAGCGGGCTGGCCGCGCATCCTCTAGGAGGGCACAAAAGAGAAAATCAAGGGGAAATCCTGAGAAGGATCGCTAGATGCACTGCTCTCTTGCCTCGGGTACAATCATCACTGATCAATGAGACTAGTTGCGCCAAGTGGCCTATTCCTTGTCTGTGGATTGATCAGTGGAGTTGTGGGAACCCGCGAAGGCACGGATCGAGCGTACCAGAGAGTGTTCGGCCATCACAGTTGTGAGATGATCAAAGAGACAAGGCTATGCTTGATCGTCATTGCTTGTCAAGAAAAGATCATCGTGACTGTAATGTATCCTTTGCAAAGCACAGCAGAGCTAACACATGGGGCTCCCCTAGCACACACTCTGTGTCAGATGCCGGCTAGTATCCTAAGTATGAAGCCCAACATCGTAGATTGAACGACTCCCACTACACATATGGGTATACTGTTGGGTTTCTCTATGGGGTAGGCACAACACTTGTGCACGCAGCGGAAAAGTAAAACATCAAGAAAAACCCAAAGAGATGTGGATCGGGCCATGAACAGTTGAGTCAAGAAGTTAGTAAAACTAGGCAAAAATTACCTCGGTGGCGTTGAGTTACAACTCAACGGAGATGCTCCAAACTTTATCTTCTTGCTAGTGGCGAGTCCAACATGGAATAGTGTCCACGTTTCTGCAGAAGTCCACACGAGCAGGAGAACGCCGAGCTTTCCATCGCACGGAAGATCGGGAAGGAGAAGACCGCACCTTTGCCTTCCCACGGACTGCTAGGTCTGCGCCAGGGATTGCAGCGCCAGCGACGATCGCCGGAAAGAAGGTGGTCGACGGAGCAAATGCGGCGGCGGAACACTTCCGGCGGCGGGATCGGGATCGGCGGAGCGAACGCGAAACTCCTTCCGTCGGGTTTCGATTCGCACAGAAGAGACAGATCGCCTACATACCCGAAACCCTAAGTGTTATATTTATACCTAAAGTATAAAATAAACTCAGGAAAATCGCTATCCGCAGACCACCCAAAATAGGGTTCAGAATCGGCGAGTATCAATCGGTGAGAATCAGCGACAATCGGCGAGAATCACTGTGCAGGTTCGGCGAGAATCAGTCGACGAGTATCATACAGGATCGGCGAGAATCAGAGTACCATACTCGACGATTCTCGCCGATCGTCGAGCTTCGCTCGACGATTCACAATGATACTCGACGATCGTCGAGCCGCGGTCGACGACAATTGTCAAGGTAGTCGATCGTCGAGAATCAACAATTGATTCTCGACGATTCTCGTCGATCGTCGAGAATCAGGGAGACGATTCTCGCCGATCGGCGGGAATCACAAGACAATTCTCGACTAATGTCTTTGACCCTCGGACGACGAACCTAACCAGCCCTTCAAGGCAACATTTGCCCAACCCGATGATTCTATAAGGCAACACTTTGCCCACAACCCCATTCAGGTCGGTGATTGGTAACCTTTACCAACACAGTCAGTCATCCAACTTCTCCACATCTCTTATGTGCGACCCTGCAGGCTCATATCGCGTTGGCAGTGAGATTACATGTTTGACCACTTCCAGATCATCATGGTAACTCCAATAGACTCCCACTTGATCTTGAAAGTATCAAACCAAAAACCTCACAAACAATGAGCGGCATCTAGCAATGCATCATTGCTCCCCAAGCAATAAGAGTTTATAACTCATAAGCCTTTATGACCAATGTATCAGCGTTGTCTTTGTCCCTTTGTCCCTTACATCCAGAAAGAACTAGAGGCATGGACCGTGTCACCCTCGTAATAGCTCAATCCAAGTTTTCTTGATCCAGGACGGACTTCCAGAGAATGGTGAGTCCAATATCACATATTGACTCAACCAAGCATGGCCATGCATTTCTCAGTCCAGTTCCATCAAGGGGCCCATGGATGCAACTCCTGTCATACAGGAGGACAAATTCCATATCTTCTCACACACAAACACCCAAATGATTCGTAACATGCCCAACAACCACCCTTATCATCAACCTTTCTCAAGGAAGACTATAGATGGCATCAAAGCACGCTCTTCCTCACTTGATGAATGTTGTGACTTCAGGTCAAAGGACCACAACACCATTGTCAATTGAGACCTACTCGTGACACGATTGGATGACAATCCACAGAGTAGTCTCAGGTTGGGTCTATCCAGTACAAATTGTTCACTAACAAGTACCCACGTGATGACTTGATATCACAATATCATGACCTGTGAGAACCGGTCATCAGTCAACACACGTGCTAATCTTCATGTATCATCATCACCCTTAGCTTCTATGATGATACTCGACCAGGGACCTTTAAGAATGAAGCTTCAAATAAATCATGGGCTCTCACATTCAAGTCACGTACTTGATGTCCCATGGAAGCGAACATTCTAAGGGTATCTATTATGTTAACATTTAACTATCATATAGAAAAGGATATAATAAAAGAATTTGCCATTAATTATAAAAGAAAAACTAGGTACACAGTTCATCATATGAACAAACAGCCAACAAAATACAAGATTACATGCAACCCACAAGATTCTCGCTAGAGTTGATCACTTAGGTATCGTATACCCATGGATCTAGTATGACCATCATGCTTTCTCTGCGCGAGAGGCTTTGTCAGCGGATCCGCAATGTTTTCTTCAGTCGGCACTCTGCAAATGTTTACATCTCCTCGTTCGACAATCTCACGAATAAGATGAAACCGCCGGAGTATGTGCTTGGAGCGCTGATGAGATCTAGGTTCCTTAGATTGTGCAATTGTACCATTGTTATCACAGTAGAGAACTACGGGACCAACAATGCTAGGAACTACATCAAGCTCGCCGATGAATTTCCTAATCCATACAGCCTCCTTCGCTGCATTAGCTGCTGCGATATACTCGGCCTCTGTTGTAGAATCAGCAACTGTCTCTTGCTTGGAACTCTTCCAGCTTACAGCTCCTCCATTCAGGCAAAACACAAAACCTGACTGAGACTTGGAGTCGTCTCTATCAGTTTGGAAGCTAGCATCCGTGTAACCGCTTACAACGAGCTCTTCCTCTCCACCATACACCAAGAACACGTCCTTAGTCCTTCTCAAGTACTTCAGGACATTCTTGACTGCAATCCAGTGACACTCACCGGGATCTGACTGATACCTGCTAGTCATGCTCAAAGCAAAGGAGACATCGGGTCGAGTACATAACATCGCGTACATGATTGATCCAATTGCCGAAGCATATGGAATCAATCTCATGCGGTCCTTGTCTTCACAAGACTTTGGACACTGGTCCTTAGAGAGATTCACACCATGAGACATGGGCAAAAATCCTTTCTTGGACTCAAGCATGTTGAACCGCTTCAACACCTTTTCGATGTACGTACTCTGGGTCAAACCCAGCAACTTCTTCGATCTATCTCTATAGATCTTAATACCAAGTATATAAGTCGCTTCACCCAAATCCTTCATTGAAAAGCAGTTCCCTAGGTTGTTCTTAACAACTTTCAGGGTAGGAATGTCATTCCCAATCAACAGTATGTCATCTACATACAGTATCAGGAAGACAACAATGCTCCCACTGATTCGCTTGTAAACACAAGGCTCATCTTCATTCTTGATGAAACCAAACTCTTTGATTTTCTCATCAAAACGAAGATTCCAACTACGAGAGGCCTGTTTCAGTCCATAAATGGACTTATTCAGCTTGCATATTTTAGTGGCTTCATCTGGGGACACAAAACCCTCGGGTTGTGTCATATACACTTCCTCAAGGAGGTTTCCATTAAGGAAAGCCGTTTTGACATCCATCTGCCAGATCTCGTAGTCATAATACGCAGCAATAGCAAGCAATATCCTAATGGACTTTACCATGGCAACAGGGGAAAAAGTTTCTTCATAGTCAATACCATGAATTTGCTTGAAACCTTTAGCCACCAGTCGCCCTTTGAATGTCTGTACATTCCCATCCATGTCGGTCTTCTTCTTGAAGACCCACTTGCACCCTTTGGGTCGTACCCCTTCAGGTGGTTCCACCAAGTTCCAAACTTGGTTTGCATACATGGAGTCCATTTCGGATTTCATAGCCTCAAGCCATTTGTCGGAGTCCGGTCCATTCATAGCCTCTTGGTAGGTTGCTGGCTCATCATCATGATCCATAAGCAACACATTACCTATTTGAGACACGAGAAATCCATATCTCTCAGGCTCAAACCTCGGTCTACCAGATCTACGTAGGACTTGTGTTCCCTGAGCAGGTTCTCTAGCTACAACATCTTGTAGTCCTGTCTCAGAATCCAATTCCGGTTCATTCACTATATGTGGTTCTTGAACTTCTTCAAGCTCTACCCTTTCAGTCTTTCTTGATAAGAACTCTTTCTCCAAGAAGACACCAGTCCTTGCGACAAACACTTTGCCCTCAGACGGTAGGTAAAAGTAATACCCTTTCGTTTCCTTAGGATATCCCACCAGATAACATTTATCCGATTTGGGTTCCAGCTTGTCAGGCATTTGACGTCTCACGTATGCCTCACAGCCCCAAATTCTAATGAACGACATACTAGGACGCTTCCCAGTCCATATCTCATATGGTGTCTTCAGAACCGTTTTAGTTGGAGCGCGATTCAATGTCATTGCAGCAGTCTCTAAAGCAAAACCCCAAAAGGAAACAGGCAAGTCTGCATGACTCATCATCGAACGTACCATGTCTAACAAAGTACGATTTCTCCTCTCAGACACACCATTATGTTGTGGTGTTCTAGGTGGAGTGAGCTGTGATACAATACCACACTCTTTCAGATAATCACGGAACTCATGACTCAGGTATTCGCCACCTCGATCAGATCGGAGTGCTTTAACCCTTTTACCCAACTGGTTTTCTACTTCATTCTTGAACTCTTTGAACTTTTCAAAGGTCTCGGATTTGCACTTCATAAGATACACATATCCGTATCTACTGAAATCATCAGTAAATGTAACAAAGTAGAAATACCCACCTCTAGCCATGGAACTCATGGGTCCGCATACATCACTATGTACAACACCCAAGAGATCCTCAGCCCTCTCAGTATAACCAGTGAAAGGAGCTTTAGTCATCTTGCCTAACAAACAAGATTCGCATCGCTCAAATGATTCATAATCAAATGAGTCCAAAAGTCCATCTCTATGGAGTTTGGATATGCGCTTCTCGTTGATATGGCCCAAACGACAATGTCCAGAGAAACGCGTAGGGTTCGAGTCATTTGTTCTTAGTCTTTTATTGTTTTCTACATTACAGATCAGATGGTCCAAGTTCAAAACGTAAAGACCATTAAACAATTGGGCTACAGCATAACAAACATCATTCTTAAATATAGAACAACAATTGTTCTTAATTATAAAAGAAAATCCAATCATGTCCAAACATGAAATAGATATAATGTTTCTAGTTATCGCCGGAACAAAATAACAGTTATCTAGTTCTATTACAAGCCCACTGGGCAAAGAAAGACGGTAAACTCCTACGGCTACAGCAACAACTCTTGCTCTATTGCCGACGCGGAGGTCCACCTCCCCTTTACTCAGCAATCTTCTCCTTCCCAGTTCCTGCACACATTTGTACAAATGTGAGAACCACATCCGGTATCCAATACCCAAGATGAAGGAGCAGAAAGGTTTATCTCTATAACGTAAACATTAGAAGCGGAAGTCATACCTCCCTTCAATTTCTGCAGACCCTCAATATACGAAGGACAGTTCCTCCGCCAATGACCAGCCTTGCCACAGTGGTGGCATTTCGCTTCCTTCACCGTGCTCTTCTTCTTGATCAGTGCTGAAGACTTGAGCTCAAGATATGACTTAGGTCCTACCTTCGTCTTCTTAGAGCCCTTGGCTTTGCCCTTGCCCTTATGCACCATCAGTATGGGGCTGGCAGGCTTGGCCTTCTTCATGTTGATCTCGGCAGTTCTTAACATGCCTAGGAGTTCGGGCAGTGTCTTGTCTATCTCATTCATGTTGTAGTTCAAGACGAACTGCTCATAACTGTCCGGCAATGATTGCAGGATCAGATCCGTGGCCAACTCTTGACCAAGAGGAAAACCCAGCCTTTCAAGGTTCTCAATATACCCAATCATCTTGAGTACGTGAGTCCCTACTGAGTCTCGAACTCCCATCTTGCACTGAAATAACGCTTTCGTGATGTCGAACCTCTCTTGACGAGCCTGCCCCTGAAACATTTTCTTGAGATGCTCGTCAATCTCCTTGCACCCCATGTTCTCATGTTGCTTCTGAAGCTCAGAGTTCATGGTGGCAAGCATAAGGCACTCGACATCCAAAGCATCATCAGTATACTTCTTATAAGTATCCTTCTCAGCACGGGAAGAGTTCCCGGTCGACACCTCGGGGGCTTCTTCTTCCAAGACATAGAGCTTTCGCTCTTGCCTGAGAACAATTCTCAGGTTCCTATACCAGTCCATATAGTTTGTCCCGCTGAGCTTATCCTTCTCAAGGATGGCTCTCAGAGACAGCGTGGAGTGTGAAACGCTTGCCATGGAATTCTACAAGAATTTATGCAGAATTAAAATCAGTACCTAAATTTCAATTACAATTTATTCTAATTAGGACTTCAATTAAAATACTCCCACTATTTTATTCGAAATGATAGCCCTCACTAACAATTCGGAGAGTTCATGCGAGCTACTCTCTTAGTGGACAAGATCCGTATTTCACCAACACAATGAGTCCGCTTTGGCGTTCCTCTCACGATGTGGTTATTTAGGTAGGCAACGCTTGCCAATTGCATCCTCATGCAATTCTTGTATGGTTGGTGAATAACTCCTTATTCGCATCCATCATATGGTGCATGCCAACCCTATGCCTCTAGGCACTCAACCTTTGAGGTCACCTAGTTAAGCTGGACCCGATGTCAACAGTGGGATATCACAATTATCCGCTCGCACCCTTACCAAGATAGATTAATGCACCTTGCTTTGGCAAGCCCACATTTCATCGATCGAGGCAGGAAGAGTGTCATCCATCGGAAGGCATCCGAATACTTAATATTAAAAGAAGGGATTTCAATTTTAGGTTAACAGTTAACCATGATCAACATTTGATCAATGTGCACATCCAAAGAAAAACAATTCTTCTAAAACCACATGCATCCCTTATGTGCACATCCTGACACCATCAACATTTGATAGAAGGAAGGGCTAAATCTGAACATCCGGAAATTTCCAAATCCTCAGATTTACATGCATTGGACAAAGGCAAAGACAGCTCAACTTAAAGCAGTAGACAAGCTCATCTCTCTTTGTTGGATTCAAAATCCACAACATACTCGAGGGATGGTTACTGCTAAGGAGACAACAATTTCTAACACTTAGAAATTCCACCGAAATTCCAATCGTTCTTGGCGAAGTGCCAAGACTAAATCTAGACATTTAGAACACTTCTAAATCTCTAGGTTTACACGCATTGGAATAAGACAACTTCCAAAACAACAGTCATGGCCGAACCTGGCTCTGATACCACTGTTGGCTTTCTCTATGGGGTAGGCACAACACTTGTGCACGCAGCGGAAAAGTAAAACATCAAGAAAAACCCAAAGAGATGTGGATCGGGCCATGAACAGTTGAGTCAAGAAGTTAGTAAAACTAGGCAAAAATTACCTCGGTGGCGTTGAGTTACAACTCAACGGAGATGCTCCAAAGTTTATCTTCTTGCTAGTGGCGAGTCCAACGTGGAATAGTGTCCACGTTTCTGCAGAAGTCCACACGAGCGGGAGAACGCCGAGCTTTCCGTCGCACGGAAGATCGGGAAGGAGAAGACCGCACCTTTGCCTTCCCACGGACTGCTAGGTCCGCGCCAGGGATTGCAGCGCCAGCGACGATCGCCGGAAAGAAGGTGGTCGACGGAGCAAACGCGGCGGCGGAACACTTCCGGCGGCGGGATCGGGATCGGCGGAGCGAACGCGGAACTCCTTCCGTCGGGTTCGATTCGCACAGAAGAGACAGATCGCCTACATACCCGAAACCCTAAGTGTTATATTTATACCTAAAGTATAAAATAAACTCAGGAAAATCGCTATCCGCAGACCACCCAAAATAGGGTTCAGAATCGGCGAGTATCAATCGGTGAGAATCGGCGACAATCGGCGAGAATCATTGTGCAGGTTCGGCGAGAATCAGTCGACGAGTATCATACAGGATCGGCGAGAATCAGAGTACCATACTCGACGATTCTCGCCGATCGTCGAGCTTCGCTCGACGATTCACAATGATACTCGACGATCGTCGAGCCGCGGTCGACGACAATTGTCAAGGTAGTCGATCGTCGAGAATCAACAATTGATTCTCGACGATTCTCGTCGATCGTCGAGAATCAGGGAGACGATTCTCGCCGATCGGCGGGAATCACAAGACAATTCTCGACTAATGTATTTGACCCTCGGACGACGAACCTAACCAGCCCTTCAAGGCAACATTTGCCCAACCCGATGATCCTATAAGGCAACACTTTGCCCACAACCCCATTCAGGTCGGTGATTGGTAACCTTTACCAACACAGTCAGTCATCCAACTTCTCCACATCTCTAATGTGCGACCCTGCAGGCTCATATCGCGTTGGCAGTGAGATTACATGTTTGACCACTTCCAGATCATCATGGTAACTCCAACATATACTCCCTCCATATGTGGTCGAAGCGGTGGTGCCAGAGAACAATCTACGGAGGGAGCATTCCAGACTCGGCGATATCTCATTAGTGTAGTGATCTCTTTGGCAAAGAGAAAAGATAGAGAAGGAAGCATCACAAAAGGGGAACTGTGTCAGTATAAGATCCCAGATAAAAGCTTTGTTGAAAAGCAAGTAATGAACACCGAGAAGTATTTAGAAATGAAAGTGTCTGAAAAGAAGAAGAGAATGAGTTGAGATAACCCATCAAGGTTGTGAGGAGCTTTGGAGGACTTTGAAGTCCTTTGCTTGCTTAGAATAGCCTTCCAAGCACACCCTCGTCGTCGGCATCAAAGCATTCGACAGCTTTGTTAATAACGAGGAGAGGAGGCTCTTCGACTAGGTTTACTCCTTTTGAGGAGCAAGGAACATCTGCAATTTCTTTGCCCTTTGAGGTTGATGGATCAGGGCGATCTTCTCTGGGAAGCAGGTCACGCATCTTGCCCTGCCGAAGCATCCTTTGCACAAGCTGGCGGAGTGCTGAACAGTTTTCAGTTAGGTGACCTGGCTCTTTGTGGAATTCACAGTAAGGCTCTGAGTCTCTAGACTTTTGATCGGTTGGCCGATAGGGCTTCTTGTAGTTTGCCTTATCTTTCATAATTTGGATTACTTCTTGCATGGCCTCGTCGTGATCAGACTCATGCAAGTCATTGCCTTGCTGCTGATGAACTGCTGCTTCTTGAGAAGGAGCTAGTGGTAGCAATGAATCTTGAGCACGATCATGGCTCGGGAAGGAGTATCGAAGGCATTGAAACCTTCTCTCCTTTCTTGAGTGAGATGGGAAATGACTGTGAGGAGGCCTTGGAGGATGCTTGTGAAAAGGATCTTTCTCTGATAAGAGCTTGGAGACGAAGCCTGGGTTGCTCTTTTCGCCTCGGATGTACGAGTTGGCTAGAGCAATCAACTCTTGGTATGTCCTTGGAGTATGGACATTGGCTTCAAATTTTAGAGGCCCTTCACGAAGACCGTAAATAAGAGCTACTCTATACATTTCTTGATCGGCAATCTCGATGTCCAAAATCTCTCTTTGGAATCGATCAACAAACTGTGACTAAGTTTCATCGCTGCGCTTCTTGATCTCAAAGAGGGATTCAGGACCGCCCTTCCTCTTGGTTGAGGTAGAGAAACTGAGAAGAAACTCCCTTCGTACATCAACGAAGGAAGTGATGGAGTGAGGACGGAGGCCATAGAACCAGTCCCTCACTTGTCCATCAAAAGTAGTGACAAGGAGCTTGCACTTAGTTGCATCTGAAAGGGTTTTGAGAGCAACGACTGACTCAAAAGCTTGAAGATGCTTTACTGGATCAGTTTCCCCGATGTAGATTGGTAGTCGGGGCTCTCTGAAGTTAGCTGGAGTTGTCTCACGGCGAACATTCTCTGTGAATGGTGAAGGCTCTTCTTGTTCTCCTACAACATAAGGAAAGAAGGGGGCATAAGCTGCAGCTGCAAAAGAAGCAGGAGGATAAAAAGGAAAAGCTGCTACAGGAGGAGCAAATGCAGGAGTTGCAGGGTAAGGATGACTTCCCTGAAAATTGAGAAACCTAGCAGGGCTTCCCCGGGCTGCTTCCCGGAAGAAGTTTTGGTGAGCAGCAAATTCTTCATCTTGAGGTCGCAGAGGAGCTGCAGGACCTTGCAGGAAGGTTGCTGTGTAAGGTGGATAGACCGGCGGGCAAGCTTGAGGATAAGCTTGCTGATGCTCCAAAGTTGGTGCTGGGTTGATTGGAGCAGCTGGAGCTGCTGCTGGATGAGCGTCTAGCCGCTGTGTGATTGCAGCAAGAATTTTGTTGATTGCTTGGAACTGCTGAGCATTCTCACGACGTGATTTATCAAAGGCTTCCCAGAGAGGATCTTCACTGGGACTTGGAGCAAGGTTCTCAGCTGAGTAATGATCTGACTTGGTTAACTTTCGCTGTTCACCGTCTGACCGGATCTGAAGGTCGTGTGTTAACTGTTGATGCGCGAAAATGGCACCGGGCAGCTAATACGGAGGGAGTGTGTTCAGTCTCACAAGCTAGGAGAGGAAGAGGAAGGAAGGAAGCTTCTGAGTGCTCGAGAGTGGAGCAAGCGCTTGTCAAAGGGGTTGCGGGGGTAGAAGATAGGGTGCTGAGAGCAGAGGAGAAGCTTGATCAACAGAGAAGGTTGATCAAGAGAGGAGGAGGTTGATCAGGAGCTGTCGAGCAGACGGTTAATATGACGGTTGTGCTTGCAGGTTGCTTGCAGAGAGAGCTGACCTGAGCTAGGAAGAGGGAGAGAGAGAAGGGGGCCGCTAGCAGCGGCAACAACAGACTTCGCTCGCTGCGGCTTAAACGCCACTCTTGCGACGGGCTTTCCTTTTATTGATAGTGAGAGTTACAACTTGCTAATACACCTTTACAACAAAGCAATAAAGGGTACAAGAAGGAAGCTGACGACTAGGGAAAGGGAATGCCAGAGAAGGCCGTGCGGACTGAAGAGCTAAGCTGGCAGGCCGCACGGTTAAGGGAATCGGGAGACCGCGCGGACTGGAGAATCGAAGGCTGGTAGGCCGCGCGACGAAGGCACAGAGATGGGTGCGGTCTGAGAAACGGAGTCCGCAGAAGTTGGGTTGGATGGCTGACTTCGGGCGCGAGAGTGATCCTCCAATCATGCTGACCCATCATGAGAGGCATGGGGGGCTATTTATAGGTCCGAGGAGGTAACGGCTTGCGGTGACGTTACCCTAGGTGAGACGGTAACTTGAGCGAGATGGGAACGGAGTCCTCCGAGTCCGCAACAGGCCGTGCGAACTGGAACTGGTACTGGAGCCGGTGTTGACGGCAGAATGGGAGACTCAGTGGCGGACTGTGATGCGGGTTCGCCGAGTCCGTTACTGTTGAGATGGGACTGTCCGCCAACTGCTGGGGTGGCGGATGCTGGAAGCTATATGGAGGACTGCGAGGAGAATCCGCGTAGTCCGCCACTACTGAACTGAGCTGCGAGGGGTTGCGAGCAGGAGAGTGCCCGCGGATTCTGGCGAGTCCGCATGAGGTTATGCGGACTGACACTGCCTTCGGGAGGGTTTGCTGAGTAGCGGACTGGAAGGAGTCCGTAACTGCTGACTGAGCCTACGACAGGCCTGCGGACTGGGGAGGAGTTGCTTGCATTGAAGAGGGAGCTGCTTACTGAGAAGCTGGTGATGGCTAAGGAAAGGGCAGACTGCAATAGAGAGTCCGCCAAGTCCGTCAAGTCTACAGCTGCTGCTAAGCTGAGTCCGCTTGCGTTGAAGAGGGAGCCTGGCTGTTGAGGCTGTTGGGGTTCACCAATGAAGGCGGACTTGAAGTCTTGATTGCACTTCGAGTCCGCCCAGCTCGCGAGGGACTTGGAGATTGCTGTTGGTCTTAGCAGATAGCCGGAGTTGGAGTCTGTGCCTTGCAGGCAGACTGGAGGAGTCGGCTGCCCATGTTGCTGGGTGAAGGGACTGAGCGACCTACCGCCGGCCTGGGCGGATAGGAAGTTGAGTCTTGTAGAGAGAGACCTGTGGATACAACATCGCAGTTAAGCTGAAAAGGGGGCGGCCTGTAGAGGCGGACTGCAGAAGCAGTCCGCGGACCCTGCCGACCAAGGGAAGGCACGCTGCCTGGGGGGTCAGACCGCTGAGACCACGCAGGCCGCGCGACCTGCGCGGACAGAGAGATCTGTCCGCCCAACCTAGGGCATCACGACCTCCAGGAGAAACCTGGAGGAGGCCGCGACGAGGGAGCTGGCTCCCTTGGGAAGGATCGCCGATTTTGGGGTTAACATATATGTATGTATATTTATGTATATATTTAAGACATAAAACACAAAAAATGAGTAAAACAAAACAAATATTCAAAAAAAGATAATAAATTAAAAACACAAAAAAATGATAAAAACTCTAAAAAATCAAAAAATATTTTGAAATAAATAAATCAAATATATCATCCTTAATTTTCTTGCTATCCAAAAATTTTGTTTTGAGTTTATTTATATGTGAATTTTATTAATTCTTTGTTTGCTATTCGTTTGTTAATTATTGATTGAAAAATTTAAATAGCCGTGGTTAAGTTTTAAAGATTTCGTTATGCTTTGTTAAAAATAGCCAACTCATTTTAGGCACTACTTCTAATTTTTCATTGATAGAAACATTTGTATTATGTTAGAAAATAACGACTATAGAATTCAATTATATTTACTTTTAGCTTTCTAAAAAATTGGAATGTACAATTTATTAAGGTTGCTCTCAAACATTTTTTTAATTAAAAATCTAGTTTTCTCTTCTCCCTTCACTTATCATGACTTACTTGGCATGATAAAATTTTTTACCCTTAAAAGATCCTATGTCAATGGGAATAAGATTTCGTTCTGTAAACATAGACACACAATAATTTAAAAAGATTATATGTAACAGAGTAAGAGGATAAAATTCATTACTCCCACACATATGCATTGGGTTAATTTTATTATTATGAAGAAGAAAAATATGATATTAGGGAAATAAGATTTCATTTCCTAATAATCCAAAAAGAAAAATATGGAGGTTTGAGAAAAAAACTACCTCACCTCAAAATCCAAACCCTCTTCATAAACCAACATCAACCCCCCTTAGCCAATTTCATGATTCTAGAATTAATTCAAAAATATTTTTGAGAGCATAATTTGTAAATTGCATTATTCCAAACTATTTTTGTTAATCTAACCATTACAATTATTGCTTTCTATTTGATTACATCAAAAAGTCTTTTGGTCAAAACTTTTGCGCTATTTAAATCATCTACATAATTTTAGGACGTAACTCTTACACCCCGTATATTTATTTAGATCTCTCTTATAATTAATTAAGAGGTTGTTAAACTTAGAGTTTTTTCTATTCCTTATAAGTTCACCTCAAATTTTTGCTCTAGAATATCAAAAGCTTAAGTATGTGGGTATTTGATGAGTTGTAAATATACCTATTTTATAGTATTTTTATTATGTCATTTTTGTTTAATTTTGTCTTTTTTAGTTAGTTTTTTTAATAAATTGCTTTCTTTTTGTACTAACTTAACTTAATTTTGATTCCTGCAATTTTTCAGAAAAAGTTAAAAAAATGACCTGACACGCCCGAGTACACGACCGTGTACTTTGGGTCACGCCCGTGACCAGGCCGTGACACTTCATTTCAAGTGGAATCAGAAGTTTTGATGAGAAAAATTTGACACACCCGGGGTCACGCCCGTATCATTTGACACGCCCCGTGACCATGGCCCGTGACACTCAAGCTCGACGAAATTCGCTCGACGATCGTCGACTAAGCCGACACGCCCAGAGGCATGCCCATGACCTGAGGCATGACTCCTCCACCTGGCCGACAAACTGCCGCAGATGACTTTCGACGCAGACGGCGCCCAGTTCAACCTCCCCGTCACGCCCGTGTACTTTGGGTCACACCCGTGACCAGCGGCGTGACTTCCACGTGGACCTCCCGAATTCAACAACACCATCAATCGCCGAACGACACGCCTACTGTCACGCCCGTGACCTGGGGCGTGACCGCCGCATTTTCGGCCGCAATGTCAAATCGCCGTCAATCACCGAAATCTGATGTGAATAGTGCTGACACGCCCTCCCCCCGACACGCCCGTGTCGGCGGGCGTGTACTTGGAAATATTTGACTATAAAAGGCCAACAGCTTTATGAGTCCGGGGTTCCAAATTTTTGAACTATTTTGTTGACAAAGGCCGCTGTTTGGAGCTTGCTTAGTGCTATGTAAGGAACCCCCCCTCCATCTCCTTTTTAAGTTTGTTTAAACTCTTGTAACCGATTTATTTTGTAATAAAAAACGTTAGTATTTCATCCTTACATGCTCTGAAATTTCTCTGAAAGCCTCCTTTTTCATCAATCTTATGTATTTATGATTTCATTTTCATATTGCGTGTGTGCGTGTATAAGGTTAAAATTGCAAAATTAATATTTTAAAACGAAAAACTTTTCCTTATACTTTCATTTTTATCAAAATTTCTAGCCGTTATTATAGCCGTTTTCCTTATCGAAATCTTTAAAAATTGGTTAAACTTAAGATTTTTTTATTTTTCATTCTCTGCTACTTTGTAACTTTTTTACACTTTTTAAATTCTTTTACAAAGCTATAAGAATGCTTAAGGCGTAATTTTAGATTTTCAACAACTTTGATTTTAGCAAATATGTAAAAAGATTTTTGCTCAAACAATTTTTATTTCCACTTTTTATGCATTTCTATCAAAATCTAACGGTAAAAATGCAAACGTTTTAATTTTTCAGGCACTTGCTTTTCTCGCTTTAGTTTGAAAACTTTTTGCTCAACCAATTTTTATTTTGCCTTTTTACGTTTTTCTACCGCATTCTAGCGGTAGAAATGCAGTTGTTTTAATTTTTCAATAACTTTGTTTTTCTTATTTTTCGCCCAAGTGCGTGCGTGTATGAGATAATTTTCATCTCCTTATTTCATTTATGCAAGTGTGTGTATGTTTACTTATGTCGAGTGCGTGAGTATTTACTTTCTGAAGAGTGCGTGCGTGTGATGTCTTCGTTTACCGCCTACTCATTTGAGTTAAATGGTAGATTTTTATTTTCCTCCTACTCGCTAGGAGTTAAATGGCTGGGCTATATTTCCCTGTAAATATTTGAGAAGAACTTGTAATCGCATTTATTTCCGCCTACTCGTTAAGAGTTAAATGGCGTGTCTTTATTTTTCGCCGATCATGTGAGTAGGAATTGTGTGTGTGTGTTTTTCAATTATGCAAGTGTGTGTGAGTTGCATTTATTTTCTCCCGCTCATTTGAGTAAGGACTCGCTTTCATTTCAGTCCTATTCGTTTGAGTAGAACTTGCAAATTTTCAGCCTTTATTTCCTGCCAACTCGTTTGAGTGAGACTTGCAATTTCAATTATGCAATTTTCTCTTACTTGTAACTTAGTTTTATTTCTGTCTCTTTATTATGTGTTTGGATGAATATGAGTGTTTTTATTTGTAGTAACTTTTCTAAAATTAGGTTATCTTGCTTTTCTTCTTATTTTCTTTATAACCCTTCAGCGAATAGTTTAGAACGCTCGCCTAACCAAACTCATAAGCCATCCCCATTCCGATGAGTGGCTAATCGCTTTTAGCCCTCGGTATCGAAGAGTATTGGGATATAAAAAATATTTTAAATAACTAAAGGTCTCTTTTTTCTATTTAATTAAAAAACTTAAGGTTTATCCCAGGTTAACGACGCGTAGGACCACAAATCGATTTGTGGGGCTCTATTTCCGTTATCCATATGCTAGCTAGCCGAGAGGCCGTGCATATGGATTGATCACCCCTGGGTAAAGAGAGTTCCGCACTAAACCTCGAGAGAGGAGGCACGCTAACTCTACCGGATTAGGTTCCCCACCCAATAGCGGGGTTCTTAGAGTACTGCGGGCATTAAGAGGAATTCTTCGCCGAACGAGATCCCGGTCGAATAGCCTTAATGTTTAGGTGAGCGATATTCCTAGAGATAGGTGAGCTTATTCTTTTAGAACCTCCACGACCAAGTTTCCGCTTTAATTAAATTGAAAATTTAGATCTCTAGTTATTCAAACTATTTTTAATCCTAACATAATTCGATACCGAGTGTTATCTCTTCATCGACTTGACTTTTAATCTATTTCCAGCTTTTTCTTAATTAAAAATCGACAAAAAAACTAGTTCGGTAAAATAATAGTGCTTTCAGAGCAGTAGGGATAATCAACCCATTCTCGGGAATAATACGACCTCGGAATTCCCCCGAATATCGAGTACTACTTGCGATAGGTGCACTTGCATTCCTTAGCAAGCCCGCGAAGTTCGACTCATCAAACCAACCACCCACATAAGAGTCTGTTCACGGGCCTATCAGACTACTCGAGTGAATAGAAGAAAATGACTCGAGTAAGTGACTTAGAGAAAATCCAGAAACAGAGAGCAACTACTCGAGTACACAAAGACATACTCGAGTGCTAAAATAGTTACTCGAGATGTGGAGTTTAATTAATCGAGTACAAGAAGTACTACTTGAGTGAAGAGAAATTAACTACTCGAGAGGTAGAGAAGCTACTCAAGTCAAGGACCTAGAATATTTTCTGAAAGAGAAATCTGGGTTACTCGAGTAGTGAAACTGAACTACTCGAGAGGATATAAACTACTCGAGTATGTAGATATAGCTACTCGAGTAAATGGACTTAAAAAAATATGAGGGAAGAAAATCTTGTTACTCGAGTATTTACTCTGGACTACTCGAGTAGTAGATGGACTACTCGAGTACATGAATTTGACTACTCGGGAGAGGAAAAATAACACGAAGTTCGGTCTTCTGTAGCTCGAGACAAAAGACTAAACTACTCGAGTACTTATATGACTACTCGAGTATTTTACTTAGAAAAATTTCTGGAGAAGAAATTCTGTTAAGTCGAGAATGAGAAAGGATCTACTCGAGTAGTTGACTTAGCTACTCGAGAGCTATAATTTGGCTACTCGAGAGCTAATTCCTTTACTCGAGTACAAAGAGACTTTCTCGAGTATTGACTAAGTATTTCACTCAAGTATGTAGGTTTCTACTCGAGTAAAGTACTTAGCAAAATTCTTTCAACAGAATTTTCTTCTTCTTTGGTGAATTCAGCAACAAGCCTTTCTCCAATTAGTCCTAGTGCTTGAATATGAAGTGTATCCCAATAGAGAGGCTACACATGAGTCAACACCATGGATCACACAATGAGGGATTACATTGTATGGTCTTGTGTTTGGTGACCCATTGTAGAATGACATTGTTCTACACTTTGCAATACAGTCCTACACACACATAACTTAAACAAAGCATCAAATACAACTTAATTCATCTTAGTTCAAGGGTGACTTCATCAAATCTTGGTTACTGTGGATACAATATCAACAATCTCCCCCTATTTGTAGAAGTCAAAACTCTTTACACTAAGGTGAATTATATAAACATAAACTTAACTATATATGTAAATAGAAAAAGCAGAGTAAGCAAGCATAAGAGTATGATCAAAAGGCAAATGATCTAAATTTAGAATTATACAAATATGATTGTCCAAAAATATCATTTCTACAAGAATCATTTCCACACTCTCATAATCCTTCATGCTTAAACTGATGTTGCTGCTTGCCTTTCTTCTCTTATTGTCTCCTTTGGTAGCTGAATGGCTTGGGATAGTACTTTGGAGGCCTTGGAGGAGCAGCAGGGTTGTTCCTTCCAAATTCTCTGTCATACATTCTCCTCTTAGTCATAGACTTTTCATACAATTCCCATTCCTGGGAGCAGTAATGAATATTCCTGCTTTCATTGAAGTCCATAACAAGTTTGAAAGTGTAACACCCCCATCCTTCATATGGCATATAACAGAAGGTCCAGCTGGAACCCGACGCCATATACCACGGACAGACGGAAGGGTTATGTATTAATAACCAAACTATCCAATTAAGACTACTCGTCCTAGCACGGATCATTCTAGCGGAAGCTTTTAAAAGTGGAAAGAACCCAAACTGAATAATCAATTTACATGAATGTCCACAATCGCTACCACTAGAATGAAATAACAATACACTGAAGGATACATGGCCTTATGGTCTTACAATAGTTCACTTATCAAATAATCTCTTACATACATCGGCTCGCAGGCCGGCCACACATGACAAAGTAAAAACAACTATACGCTAAGGCCTTCGAGGGCCAGCATGGCAACATGGTCTCCAACCCACTATTTTGCACTCGGTTCCGTAGCACCTGCAAGCAACATTCCACCGCACGGTGGCAAATAGGTAACGGTCAGCTAAAGCCGGCCAAATTATAACGACCCCGTCCCTTTCTCGGGACGGTGGTGCTCCTTCCCTGCATATCATTAGCCCAGCTAAACAATTATGTATAAACATACTTCACCACAGGTGTAGGCTCGCACGACCAAACACCCCGTGCACTCAGGGCACATTAACGGTCAATCCTGACACTTCAGCGTCTTCACCACCACCCCCAGGATGGCAACAACATGAGCATTTTAGCCTTCCTGAACACAGTCTAAGGCTCCCGACTATGCCAACGGCCAGTACCCTTTTCGGGTCTCTCACACCAAACCACATAGCCCAGGTCCAATTCCACTTGCCCGTTGCTCAACCGCATAGTTCACATTAAGACGTACGTACGGGCCATGCTTCTCTCGGATCCTAATATTCAAATCAATCACATAATCCAGTTATGTTCAAGGCTGGTTCCCAGACCGCCAAGTTAGCAGAACAACGATTCCGCTCAGTTTTCCGGGTGCGCCTTGTAGCTAACCTCCAAGGATCCCTGCTGTAATCTACCACATAGAAACCCAAAAACCCAAAGCATGGAGTCTTCTCCGTCAAATCATAACAAATGCAACATCTCTGATCCAGACCAACATGTCCGGATAGGCTTCACACACATTGCCTATGCCCGTACTTTGATTTCGGACTCTATATGCAACAAAGGGGGGACTATTCCCGTCAACCCCAAGGAACACCGCACACTCTCCGCACACTCGCGGGAGTGGGTTTCCCTATATAAAAAGGAAGAGAGCTTCACATGCTCAAGTAGAGAATCGTTACCGTTGAAGTACACTTTGGTGCTTTGGAAAACTATCCGGATAGAAGTCTTCGCAACGGGAATCTCTCCACAGATCCGCTCTCGGTTCTCTGATCGGTGCTCCAATTCTCCGCCGGCGGCCGGAAACCTCCTCCTTCTTCTACCTCTTCCTATCTCCTTGAAAGAGAAAGCTAAAGAGAGGAAATGAGGAATTGATCCCCTATTCCTGACCTTAACAGAGCAGAAAACCATCTGGGCCGTTGGATCTTATTTAACGAAAATGAACGGCTCAGATCTGCTCAAAGGTCCCCAAACCTGGGCCGAACACGGCTTGGCACATGGCTGTGTCCCTGGCCGTGTGCCTCGATCCAAGCACGATCGTTGAACGCAGAAAACCACACGGGAAAGAAATGCCCGTGTCTCCGCCTGACACGCCCATGTCGGGTCCTCGACACGCCCGTGTCCGGGGTGTGTCGCATATAATCGCCACACCAACCGACACGACCCTGCTGAACACGAGTACTGACACGGGTAGGCACACTCCTGTATCAGATGACACGCTCGTGTCATTCAGCCATGTTTCTTGCCGTGTCCTTCTCGGGATAAAATCGGCCAAAACACCATGCCAGACACGGCCTTGGACACGCCCGTGTCCTAGGCCGTGTACCCATATACAGGCACCAAAATCCCTTTTTACGAGACCAACTCAAATACAATTTTCTGGGCGTTACAAATCTCTCCCACTTAAGGAATTTCGTCGCGAAATTAAGTAAAGGTACACAAAATTACAAGTTACCTGAACGAATAACTCGGGGTATTCTTCCAACATAGTTTGCTCTCGCTCCCAAGAAAGCTCCTCACGTCCGCAATTATCCCAACGGACTTTAACCATTCAGATATCCTTGTTGCGGAGTCGCTTGACTTCAACGTCTTTTAGACGTATAGGCTTGACCTTTGTCTTCAACTCGTAATCAACATGCACTTGATCAATCGCAACTATCTGCGAAGGCTCTTGCACCGCCTTACGCATCACCGATACGTGGAACACATCGTGTAGCCCACTCAACTCCACCGACAGCTTCAATCTATACACTGCTTCGCCAACACGCGCCAGGATCTCAAATGGTCCAAGGTATCTCGGACTGAGCTTCTTTAAGCATCGAACCCGCGAGACACCCTTGAACGGTTTGATTTTCAAGTACACCCAGTCTCCAACACTGAACTCCACATTCCTATGTTTGCCGTTATAGTACTTTGACTGTCTGTCCTGAGCGATCTTCAACCGTTCCTGAAATGTCCGTATCACTGAAGTGACATCTTCCACCGCTTGACATTTGTAAATATTCAACTCGCCCGTCTCCAACCAAGATAACTATGTGCGACACTTTCTCCCGTACAAGGCCTCAAAAGGCGTCATTCCAATACTCGCCTGAAAGCTGTTGTTATACGCAAACTCCACCATATACAGGTGATCTTCCCACTGCTTTCCAAAATCTTGGACGCACATGCGAAGCATGTCCTCCAACGTCCGGTTGACCCTCTCGGTTTGGCCATCCGTCTGCGGATGAAAGGCTGTGCTGAACTTTAGCTTAGTACCCAACAGACTCTGCACCAACGTCCAGTCATTCGACATGAAGCGTCCATCTCGATCACTAACAATACTGCGGGGCACACCATGCAACCGTACAATATTCTCCACATAGAGTTTGGCCAACCTTTCCACCGGATCTTCCTTCCTGATTGGGATGAAGTGCGACACATTTGTCAACCTATCTACGACCACCCAGATGACATCGTTTCCCCTCTGCGACTTCAGCAAACCATGCACAAAATCCATAGATATGTCGTCAAATTTCCATTCAGGGATAGGCAAGGACTTTAGGAAACCTCTGGGCTTCTGGCACTCCGCCTTCACCAAGGCACAGGTTTGGCACTTGGCCACATAAAGTGCTACATCCTTCTTCAATCTTGGCCACCAAAATAATTTCTTCATGTCTCTATACATCTTCGTGCTTCCCGGGTGGATTGAGTACTTGGTATGATGAGCCTCGTACATCAACTCCTCCTGAAGATTATCCGCACTAGGAACGCATAGGCGACCGTCCTTCCTTAGCAACCCATCCTCAACAACAAACTGGGAATTTGACCCATCCAATGATTCTTCCAAGATCTGCTTCATGCTGTTATCCTGAATCAAAGCCTGCCGAACTTTGTCAGCTAGGTCATACTGCACCTCGGTCCAAAATAGTTTCCCCTCAGTACTAGACTGCTTGTCGATGCAAGATATCTCCAAAACCTCCAACTCACGGACCAATCTCTCATCATGAAAGGATAACCAATTGGCCTGTGCAGGAACCTACGACTCAACACATCCGCCACTACATTACCTTTCCCTGGCACATAATGTGTCTTGAAGGTGTAGTCCCCTAGGAACTCCATCCACCTCCACTGCCTCATGTTCAGATCCTTTTGATCTAACAGGTACTTCAAGCTCTTATGATTAGTGTATATATCAACTTTCACACCGTACAGATAGTGCCTCCACAGCTTTAGAGCAAATATCACGGACGCTAACTCCAAGTCATGGACCGGATAATTTATCTCGTGAGCCTTCAATTGTCGTGAACCGTAGGCTATCACACTCCCATATTGTAGCAGAACACAGCCCAAACCACTGCCCGAAGTATCACTATAGATTTCAAACCCTTCGGTTCCACTTGGAGAACATAAAATAGGCACTGTGGTCAACCGCCTCTTCAACTCTTCAAAAGCCTGTTTGCACTCTGAAGACCACACAAACTTCTGATTCTTCCTAGTCAAAGTCATGAGTGGTAGAGCTATCCGCGAGAAGTTCTCTACGAAGCGCCTGTAGTAGCTAGCAAGCCCCAAAAAGCTCCGGACCTCCGCCACTGTAGTCAAAGCAGGCCACTCCCGTATCGCAACTATCTTCGTCGGATCCACAACTATCCCTTCTCCACTAACAACATGACCAAGGAACGCTATCGATGATAACCAGAACTCACACTTGGAGAACTTAGCATACAACTGGTTTCTCCTCAACGTCTCCAACACCATGTGTAGGTGATTGTAGTGATCCTCTTCACACTACGAGTACACCAGGATATCGTCGATAAATACTATCACATAACGGTCTAGGTACTCTCTGAACGTCCTGTTCATCAGATCCATAAACATAGATGGCTCATTGGTCAAACCAAATGACATGAATGTGAACTCGTAATGCCCAAACCGCGTACTGAATGCTGTCTTTGGGATGTCGCTCTCCCTTATCCTCAATTGGTAGTAACCGGATTTCAGATCTAACTTCGAATATACCGTTGACCCAACCAACTTATCAAATAGATCGTCAATTCTCGGGATCGGATATTTATTCTTTTCTGTAAGCTTGTTCAATTCCCGGTAGTCGATACAAAGCCGCAAGATCCCATCTTTCTTCTTAACGAAGAGAACCGGTGCGCTCCAAGGCGACGAACTTGGACGCACATAACCTTGCTCTAACAACTCTTGCAGTTGCACCTTCAACTCCGCCATCTCTTTTGACGTCATCCGATACGGAGAGCGTGACACCGGTTTGGCACCCGGTACCAGCTCAATAATAAAATCAATCTCCCGCTGAGGAGGGGCTCCTGGGAGATCATCTGGAAACACATCAGGATACTCGGACACAACTGGGATACTGTCCAGACTAGGCCTAGGCGTAGAAGCCTGCACTAATGTGACAAACAGCTCTGCCCCAGACCGAACTGCCTTAATCACCTGAAGGGCCGACATCAAAACTTTCCCTGACCCCTTCATGCCCATAAACGTAGTCTCTTGTTCAGAATTTAATCCCAGCTTAGCCTCCTTTCGATTGCAATCAATGTAAGCTCGCTGCTCCGAGAGCTAGTCCATACCAAAGATTACATCGAACTATACTAACGGTAGAATCAACGCTCGCCAATCAAACTCCTGATCCCCAATCTGAACCTTGACTGCACAAACCTTATCCGCGCGCATTGAGCATCCATTGGGCAACAACACATCCAACTTGTCTTTTGCCATCAAGGGAGGGACCCCGATGCACATCACAAATCGTTCGGACAAGAAGGAATGCGAAGCTCCCGTATCAAACAAGGCTCTCGCCGGACAATCGAGAATTAATACAAATCCTAGCAACAACAAAAGTAAGCTAACACATAAAAGAGGTAACAACTACAAAAGTTAATCTACTATAAATTAACTCATACCTGTCACCACGTCAGCTTGCTTTATGGCCTCTTGCAGACCAAGATTATAAACTCTATGCTGGACTGGAGTATGATGGGATGCGGTTGACTCCAGCACCTTCCCTTTCTCCTCATAAGTTGCTCCAGACTTCCTCTCGGACTTTGCACGTCCGCTCCAACACTCACGAACAAAATGCCCCATCTTCCCACAGTTGTAGCAAGCTCCTGGGACTCGACTTATGGTTTCCCCTGACACACCAAATGAAGGGGTTGAGTTTGAAGTCCTCTGCTTTTTGTTCCATCTGTGGAATACTGACTTTGCACTAGGTACTTTGAACTCTGCCTTCTTTTCTCCTGGGTCCTCCTCTTGCACCCTCTTCACAACCTTTTCCAAAGACCGTGCCGAGTTGACCAAGGCTAAGAAGCCCTGCGCCTTAGGCCTAGCAAGGAGTAACTGTAGGTCACCACGAAGACCCTCATAAAATCAGTTGTTCTTCCTCTCCTCTTCCGTAAACATAGCCCCAGCATACCGACCCAACCGTGTAAACTCGTGGAGGTACTCATCCACGCTTCTGGATCCCTGAGTCAACCCAAGATATTGGTTCTCCATCTCAAGCTTCTGAGCAGAGGGTAGATATCTGGCCAGGAACAATCTTGAAAATTCCTCCGTAGGCACATCAGCAAGCTGCCTACCCACTAAGAGATGAAACTTCAACTCATCCCAAGACAACCTTGCTTCACCCGCCAAAAGAAAGGTCGCTATGGTGGTCCTCTGCCACTCCTCAGTTAACGTGGCTGTCAAAACCCTCTTTATCGTAGAGAGCCAGCCCTCAGCTTGAGCTAGCATTCCAGTCCCGTAAAATACTGGGGGATTAAAACCCATTACATGTTTGAGCTGCTTCTCCGTAGCTCTCCTCGGCTCTACCAGATCAACTGCTGCGTGCTCCACCACTCTCGGCTCTGCCGCCCTAACCGGTTCTTGCTCCACGACAGGAGGTGCGTGGTGCATTTGACCTGCAGGTTGGGCATTAATCATCATAAATATGGCTTCAGCCACCATCTTGATGGTTTCCGCTGAAGGAGGTGTAGTAGGCAGTCTCTTGGTGCACTACTTTTCGCCTATTGCAGACGCTCTGATTGACCAGCACCGCTCCTAGCTGCCTATAGAAGCAAAAGACACACGATTAGACGACAACCAAATTGCTAAAAGCAATCATTGGAACACTCAAATTCCACAAAACAAGTGTATTTTCCATTCCTAAGGGGACATTCATGGGTTCTTTTTGATGTTATAACGATGACGCACACATGTGCTCACCACCCCTTAAAAGAATTCGCCCACGAATTCATTTAAGCCTGACCATAACTAGAAGTCTGATACCAAATTGTAACACCCCCATCCATCGTATGACATATAACAGAAGGTCCAGCTGGAACCCGACGCCATATTCCACGGACAGACGGAAGGGTTACGTATTAATAACCAAACTATCCAATTAAGACTACTCGTCCTAGCACAGAGCATTATAGCGGAAGCTTTTAAAAGTAGAAAGAACGCAAACTGAATAATCAATTTACATGAATGTCCACAATCACTGCCACTGGAATGAAATAACAATACACTGAAGGATACATGGCCTTATGGCCTTACAATAGTTCACTTATCAAATAGTGTCTTACATACATCGGCTCGCAGGCCGACCACACATGACAAAGTAAAAACAACTATACGCTAAGGCCTTCGAGGGCCAGCACGGTAACATGGGCTCCAGCCCGCTATTTTGCACTCGGCTTCGCAGCACCTGCAAGCAACATTCCACCGCACGGTGGCAAACAGGCAACAATCAGCTAAAGCCGGCCAAATTATAACGACCACGTCCCTTTCTCGGGACGGCGGTGCTCCTTCCCTGCATATCATTAGCCCAGCTAAACAATTATGTATAAACATACTTCGCCACAGGTGTAGTCTCGCACGGCTAAACACCCGGTGCACTAAGGACAAATTAACGGTGAATCCTGACACTTCAGCGTCTTCACCATCACCCGCCCAGGATGGCAACAACATGAGAATTTTATCCTTCCTGACCACTGTCTAAGGCTCCCGACTATGCCAACGGCCAGTCCCCTTTTCGAGTCTCTCGCACCGAACCACATAGCTCAGGTCTAATTCCACTTGCCCGTTGCTCAACCACGTAGTTCACATTAAGATGTACGCACGGTCCATGCTTCACTCGGATCCTAATATTCCAATCAATCACATAACCCAGTTATGTTCAAGGCCGGTTCCCAGACCGCCAAGTTAGCAGAACAACGATTCCGCTCAGTTTTCTGGGTGCGCCTTGGAGCTAACCTCCAAGGATCCCTGGTGCAATCTACCGCGTAGAAACCCGAAAACCCAAAGCACGGAGTCTTCTCCAGCAAATCATAACAAATGCAACATCGCCGATCCAGACCAACATGTCCGGGTAGGCATCACACACAATGCCTATGCCCGTACTTCGATTCCGGACTCTATATGCAACACAAGGGGGACTATTCCCATCAACCCCAAGGAACACCGCACACTCGCCGCACACTCACGGGAGCGAGTTTCCCTATGCAAAAAGGAAGATAGCTTCACATGCTTAAGTAGAGAATCGTTACCCTTGAAGTACGCTTTGACGCCATGGAAAACTATCCGGATAGAAGTCTTTACAATGGGATTCCCTCCACGGATCTGCTCTCGGTTCTCTGATCGGTGCTCCAATGCTCGCCGGTGGCCGGAAACCTCCTCCTTCTTCCTCCTCTTCCTATCTCCTTGAAAGAGAAAGCTAAAGAGAGGAAATGAGGAATTGATCCCCTATTCCCGACCTTAACAGAGCAGGAAACCATCTGGACCGTTGGATCTTATTTAAAGAAAATGAAAGGCTCAGATCCGCTCAAAAATCCCCAAACTTAGGCCGAACACGGCTTGGCATACGGCCGTGTCTCAGGCTGTGTGCCTCGATGCAGGCACGATCGTTCAACACAGAAAACCACACGGGCAAGACATGCCTGTGTCTCCGCCTGACACGCCCGTATCGGGTCCTCGACACGCCCGTGTCCGGGGGCGTATCACATATAACCGTCATGCAAACCGACACAACCCTGCTAAACACGGGTACTGACACGAGTAGGCACACACCTATGTTAGATGACACGCCCGTGTCATTCAGCCGTGTTTCTTGCCGTGTCCTTCTCGGGATAAAATCGGCCAAAACACCATGCCAGACATGGCCTTGGACACAACCGTGTCCTAGGCCGTGTACCCCTATACAGGCACCAAAATCCCTTTTTACGCGACCAACTCAAATACAATTTTCGGGGCGTTATAGAGAGTATCTAAAATGAGAGACTTTGAAGTAGGAGACCAGATCTCTGCAAACTCTGGAGCTTTTCTCTTTTCTACATCAGGAACTGGGATTGACCTGCTAGCTGAGACACCATCACCATACGTTCTCTTGTTCTTGGAAGTCTGTATTTCTGGAGGGGCCTAGAGAAAGATATCTTCAGGGTCAGCCTCCCAAATTTGAGTATATGAATCTGAAGGAGGACCTTCATAGCCTTCAGGTCTAGGAGAGAAGGAAGGTTAAGGAGCTTGAACTGGAGCAGTAGCAGCTAAGGGGTTTAGGGGGTGAGGAATGATATTTTGATCAACTGGGAATTCTGGAAGAATCTAATTGTGCATCCAAATAGCTGTGTCATAGGTATAGAACTTAACACTCTGAATTTGTCCTAGCACATCATCATGGATCTCTTTCATCTTAGTTTCTCGTTGAGTCTACCTCAGAGCATCTGATTTCTCAAGATATTCTTTCATTAAACTCTCCTCCTTTCTGACTTCTACAGTTAGTTTATTGATGGCATCATCTTTGAAGATTATAACTTCTTCACGAATCTTCGTCTTTGTAGCTTCAGCTCTCTTATCCAATTCTATCTGATTATTAGCAAGAGTCACACCTTGCTCCATGACTTGACTAACACTAGTAATAGTGTGATCTAGAGCCTTTCCACCAATTTGGAACAGATGTCTGAGCTGATCTGTATTATGTTGAATCTCAGCAAATCCCCTGCTCATCTCAGTCTCTAGAGCAGTGACTTTCTCAGTAACAGTTTTGAGAGAAGCATCAAAATATGTCCTTTGTGCTTGAAGCAGAAGTACAAATTGAGTCATCAAATCACTGGTAGTAGCAGCTGTAGTAGGAGGAGCAACAGAAGAGGGAACTGGAGGAGGAGGATCAACCCATGGAGCTATCTCTTTAATTACTACAGAGCTCTCAGCTCTGGTAGTATGAATCAGGGCATCCCCTTCATCAGTGATCATGGGGATGGTGAAGTCCAAATTTATTAATGGATGTTTAGCTGGTTCAGGAGTTTGCTCATCAGAAATGAAGATTGTGTCATCCTGCTCTTGGTGTGCAGCAAGAGACTGGTTGGGAGATGGAGTATGTGATGGAGAAGGTACTGGAGTGGATGGATTTGGAACTTCAGAAGTTGATTCTTTTGGAAGAGGGGAAGGGGTTCATCAGCAGTTAGTTCTTCAATCATCTCACTGATTGCTGCTTCAGTTGACAGTAGGGTTTCTTGAAGTTGGGCTTCAGATAGAATTTTTGATGGAACTTCTTCAGGAGTCTGAGGTGGAGGAGATGTAACAGCTGGAGGTGTAGGCATCCTTGCTGGAACTGAAGGAGCAGGCTCCCCCTCAACAGTTACACCAGAGGAGCTAGCAACCTGAAGTGGAGAGGGAGATGGGGTCATGTACTCTGTAGCTGGAAGCTCTTGAGCTTTGGCAGCTTGAACTGGATTCTGTAACTTCAAATCCCATCTCTGAATTGATGATATAGAGACTTTCTTCATGCGATGGAGCACTGTTCCTTTAGAGAAGCTGAAGATTTCTGGATTGATTTCATGGAGGAGGAGAGAAATTATCCTGGCATAATTGGGAGCCTTAATGATGTCTTTTATTTTATCTAGAATCATCATCCCAAACTAAAATTTCTTCCTGCAGACTATTGCTTGCATGATGTCAAAGAAAGAGAGAGAGATATCCCTTATGGAATTTATCTTGCAGAGAAGAACTTTGCCTATGATATCCACTAACAACTTTCCTTCTGGGTTCATGTCAGACCTTTTGATGTATTGTACCTCTGGAGAAAGTCCACAGAACATTCAGGTCCTGTCAGATTCATCAGGACCAAGATGATCTTCTTCATCAACAATCGGCAGACGAAGAAGTTGAGAAACAGTGGTCTTGGTGAATTTGATTTTAATTCCTCTGACATTGGACTTAAGGACTGTACCATGTCTCTTGACTTTGACATTCTTGAAGTACTCTGCAATGTGTGGAAAAAAAATTTACATGGCTCCTGGAGAACAAAGGTGAGGCCGGCGGTGTCGAGAAGTATCAGAAGGTTTCTGAAATCATCTGAAATTTCGGCGATACAGGCGGCAACGAGTTCGGAACTGATGCCGATATTGGAGGAAGAGGCCATGATCCAGAAATTTGAGAAAACTTTAGCGACGAGGAGGAGGAATGCGCGGGCTCTGCAACTTGCGGGGAAGATGAAGCGTTTCGGCATACTCGAGAGAGAGAGTGTGATTCGTTTAGAAAATGACTTTTGGACTTTCGATTTATATATAACCCTAATTTATGTCTTAAGTAAGAAATAAATAATGCAAACATACCTAGGAGAGGGAGTCATAAGCCTCAGGTTGTGAATAAAAAAATTTGAATCAAGGTAGAAAGCTTGTCTGACAGATACTTGAGAGACTAGGCAGCACTCGAGTGAAGATATAGAAGTACTCAAGTGGAGACAACTGGAAGTACTCGAGTAGATATCTGGAAGTACTCGAGTAGTTGTGATGAACTACTCGTGTGAAGCTCTATTACTCGAGTAAGTTATTATGCTACTCGAGTAGGTTACTCGAGTGGCTGATAAGGTACTCAAGTAGGTCAAGTGGATTTCTTGAGTAGGTCATTTTCTTACTCGTGTAGTTTGATTCTTACTCGAGTCAAAGAGTTAGAAATTTGTAGAATTCTAACTTTTGACTGATTCTAGATCTCTGAGCCATCTTGTGACTCCACCTTATCTAATCTTCTTTGTTGAGCATTCCAAGTTTTGTTTTGAAGAACGAGAACTTGGTCTCATCCAGCGGCTTCGTGAAAATGTCTGTAATTCGTCTATCTGTATAGACATACTGTAAATCTATGTCCCCATGCTCCACATGCTCCCAGATGATGTGATACCGCAACTCTATGTGCTTTGTCCGGCTGTGCGAGACTGGGTTGTTGGCTATTACAATTGCGCTGGAAGAGTCGCAAAACAGTGGAATGTTCTGGAACTTCATTTTGTAATCTTCAAATTGATTCTTTATCCATTGCAGCTGTGCACATCAATTGCCTATAGAGATATACTCTGACTCAGTTTTTGAGATTGCAACATAGTTCTGCTTCTTGTACACCAGGAAATAAGCCTTTTTCCAAAGAATTGGCAAGTCCCGGAAGTACTTTTCCTGTCGTCCTTGCTACCTGCAAAATTTGCATCTGAAAAACTAATTAGCTCGATATCATTACTTCTTGGGTACCATAAGCCAAGATTTGGTGTACCTTTAAGGTATCTCAAGATCCTCTTTGCAGCAACATAGTGAGATTCCTTAGAGTTCACCTGAAATCTAGCACATATACATGTTGAAAACATTATGTTAGGTCTACTGGCAGTAAGGTAGAGCAAAGATCCAATTATGCTTATGTACTTGGTTTCATCAAAAGGTTTCCCTTTCTCATCCTTGTTCAGAGACACAGTTGAACCCATTGGAGTCATCATAGAGGTTGCGTTCTCCATTCCGAATTACTTAATTAGCTCTTTGGTGAACTTGGTCTGCGAGATGAAAATTCCATCTTCAGATTATTTCACCTGATGCCTTAAGTAATACTTCAGCTCACCCATACTACTCATTTCGAACATCCCTTACATAAGTTTTGAAAACTTCTTGCAGAGGATGTCATCAGTAGAGCCAAAAATAATGTCGTCGATATAGATTTGTACTAGCAAAATATTGTCTTTTATTACCCTAAGAAATAATGTCTTATCTATCTTTCCCCTTGTGAACTTGTTCTCAAGAAGAAAGCTAGACATCGTCTCATACCAAGCTCGAGTAGCTTGTTTTAGACCATATAAAGCTTTATGCAATAAGTAAACATAATCAGGAAAGTTAGAATCAACGAAACTTGGAGGTTATTCTACATACATCTCTTCATTTATGTCACCATTAAGGAAGGCAGACTTCACGTCCATCTGATAGATGGTGAAGCCTTTGAGTGCAGCATATGCTAGGAATAACCTGATGGCCTCCAGCCTTGCCACTAGAGCATACGTCTGGTCGAAGTCGATTCCTTCTTCTTGACGATATCTTTTGGCGATGAGTCTGGCCTTATTCTTTACGATCATTCCATCCTCGTCCATCTTGTTCTGGTAGACCCATTTTGTCCCAATGACATTCTTACCTTTGGTTCTTGGAACAAGTTTCCATACTTGGCAGCGTTTGAACTGATTTAGTTCTTCTTCCATCGCCATTATCCAAGATGCGTTTGGGTTTGCTTCCTCAAACTTCTTTGGTTCAACCTGTGAGAGAAAACTCAATTATAAATTCTTGTTAGTTGTACCTCTACAAGTTCTGACACCATCCCGGGGATCTTCTATGATCTAGTCCATGGGGTGATCCTTCAGATGTTTGAGCTCTAGGGTCCTTGCATCTGGATTGTCTTCAATCACCGGAGTGACTTAATTAACTTGGACACTTTCTTCATCTTGATCATCATTGTCACAACCCGCATTTTCTCATTTATAATAATAAATCAGATCACGAGAAAACTACGAGCTGTGATGCCACGTCAAGCAGGGGATAACTGCTGACGCTCAGGCGACACTCTAATCCTTCAAATCATAAGTTAAAATGAATAGAAAACTGATTTTTTTAAATTAATTGGCCGTATCCCTCGGCTCAGTGGATCAGATATTCCACGGTTTGAAAACTATTTTATACGTAGCGGAAAAATACTTCATTTATGCTAAACATCCTAAAAGAGCGCATAAGCGTCCTAAGAGGACAACTTACACTATGCAAGACCCTAGATTTCAATTTATAATATTTATAAAGAAAACCATCTTTTTACGCATTGGAAAATAGAGTTTGAGCTTTTATAAAACATGCTGATCATGCAATACATATAGTAGTTCTTTTATAGGGTTTAAAGTAACTAGCAACCTAGCATAAAACATTCCCAGAGAGCAAGTGAAACTACCACCAAAACAGGTAAACTAGCAGCTAAGCAAATACTTAATATCACAAAGGAAAATCACCAACGAGCGTCAACAACCTGACACGAACTCGCTGGTGAGCATGTATGTCTGTACCACAACAAGGCTAAAGAACTACCTCGACAAGCGAGGAAAACACTGCCAAAGCGCAGTCCACAGAGAAACTCCTGAAACTAGCCGCACAGCCGGCTACAGACCTGAACCTGAGGCATTCAAAAGAAGAACACCTCAGCAAGAAATAATGAAACAAGTGGCAAAGAAGCATCAGATAATAATTGAATAAAAGAACAGAAAGAAAAAGGGTTACCAACCCTGCAAGAGTAAATGCCGAAAACTCAGCTAAAGAATCCAAAAGAGGACAAAATGCAGGTATAATAATCAGTAAAGTGAGAAAAAATGCAACAAGTACAGAAACGTACCAAACTCCGCTCAAGCCTGCAGAGACAGAAGAAAACCAATATGCATCAAATGAACAGTAAGAAGGAACTAACAGTCCTAAACTTGTAAATCATTAGCACTGGCACAAATCCCAAACCTGTGTCGGAGACTAAGAACAGTCACAACCGAACAACCAGGTCCAGGTGTCTCAAGAGTACTAAAGGGGCCGCCACAGGGTCCACACACATAGAGTTCCAACCTCTTACAGGAACCCAAAAAAAATATCCAAAGGAGGGAATGGTGGTGGCCACGGCTCGAACTCCCCTGGTACCATACTCCTTCAGAAACCCAGCTACCACGTGCTAAGGATCCACGATTCGGCGCCAAAACTAGCCGACAACACCACTTAGAAACTACCAAGTTCTACGACCAAAACCCGCCGAGTTTTCCCCCTACCCGCCGATTTATTTTCCCCTACCCGCCGAGTTATTTCCCCCTACCCGCCGAGTACAACTAAAAATAAAACCGAAAACTTCCTAGTTTGGGCCGACTACAAGCCCAAAACTAGGAACATTCCAATTTCACCTATTCTACGACAAGGAGAAAAGAATAATACGACAAAAATGCAACTCATGGAGGCACGCAAGAGGGGAGAAATCCACTTGCCTCAAATCGACCTTGAAAACGTCACCCAAAATACTCCACCACGTAGATCCGTCCAAAAGGGGACACGCGGAGACGAGATCTACGAAAAAACGGACAACCGGGGTTAGGGCCGAAAAAAAATCTATGGCGAAACGGTCACCGAAACGGGAAAAACTTACCGCGATCTCGAAGCTCTCGCCGAGAGCTTTCCAACGCCGCGATCGGATCGAAATTCCGTCTACCGGATCGGCGGTAGCGGCCGCCGGAAGTTTCGCGAACGGAACCGCACTTGTCAAAAAAAATCGCACAGGGGGGGGGGGGCTGCTGTTCGGGGAAGAAGAAAGGGGCTTAACTTTAACTTATATATATATATATATATATATAATTATTAATAATAATAATAATATACAAATTATAAAAAAAGCAAATTATCCGATCGGTGAGAATGAATCTCACCGATTCGGTGAGAATCGGTGAGATTCATTCTCACCGATTCTTACTAAATTTATTTATAATTTTTTTTTAAATTATTTTTATATATAAATATATATATATATATATATATATATATAATAATATATATAATTATTATAATAAGATAACCTTATATGGTTACGGAGGGCCAAACGCGCGCCGAATCGAACGAAATTCGCACCGTAGGCGAATGACGACACTACGAATCCAACGGCGAAGTCGAAATCGAATTCCGACGCATCGTTTTCGAGATAATAATTTCTAAAGTTAACGGCGTACGCGAAAACATACAAACTACGATCGCGCGCCGAGGCTCCAAAAATGCTCGGAACGCGACGAAACTTGACGAGCAAGTCTAAAATTAGCCGATCTAAATTCCTAATATAAAATTTTCCACTCCCGACGCAAATCCCAAAATTTGGCCGGTCAAACCTAACGAACGCAAACGCGCTGCGACAAAGTCGATAACAAAATCCGACGAGCAAAACTCGGGCAAAACTCCCGAAGCCAAAACACAAGAATTCCCCAAGAGGCTCCACCGAGTCACCAAACAGACTCCGGCTCGCTAGGGAATCTTGCTGCCAGGCATCACCAAGCCACGCAGGGAACCTAAAGAGCTAAAAGCACGCTCTAACAACGCCACCTGACCAATACGCGCTAACATAACGCTCTGACGTCATAATACGCCAAATAAGAAATTAAATAAATCACTGGAAAATCGGGGGCGTTACAGTCACTCCCCCTAAAAGAAAGTTTCGTCCCGAAACTTTACGCATAAAATAATTCTACCAAAGAGGAAAAGAAGATAACCAAGGGTTATCGAATGCTTACCGAGCACAGCTAGGAGAACAAATGAGGATGCGCCTCCCTCATAGCTGACTCCAGCTCCCAAGTCACGCTCTCCACGTCTTGGTTTCTCCACAGAATCTTTACCATCGGTATTGTCTTTCTCCGCAATACTCGATCTCGCACATCCAGAACACGAATAGGAACTTCCACGTAGGAAAGGTTAGGCTCCAACTGGGGCACTGCATCCAGTACTTGTCTGTCACTTAGCACACACCTCCGCAGTTGGCTCACGTGAAAAACATTGTGCACGCCAGGAAAATTTGCGGGCAATTTCAACTTGTAGGCTGACACACCAATCTGCTCCACAATTTCAAATGGTCCCACATACCTCGGGTCCAACTTATGGTTCTTACCGAACCTCTTCACTCCAACCATCGGGGAAATCTTAAGGAATACCATGTCCCCCACAGAAAATTCCAAACGGACCTACGCCGATTGGCGTTCTTCTCGTATCGCTCTTGAGCTATCCGAAGCTTCTCTCGAATAAGCTTTACAGAAACTTCCATTTCTTCTAAGGCATCTGGACCTAACATCGGCCTCTCACCAACCTCAGCCCAAAATAGAGGAGTTCTACATCGTCTTCCATATAGCGCTTCGAAAGGAGCCATTTGCAGACTCTCTTGATAACTGTTATTGTATGCGAACTCCATCAACCTCAAGCGTTCATCCCACGCTCCTCCGTGGTCTAATATATAACAACGGATCATATCTTCCACAATCTGATTAACACGCTCCGTTTGACCATTGGTCTGTGGATGATATGCGGTAGAATATCTCAAGTCAGTTCCCAATCCTTCTTGAAGGCTCTTCCAGAAACGAGACGTAAACCTGGAGTCTCGATCTGATACTATACTTACGGGTACTCCATGTAACCTGATAACTTCATTCAAATATAGCTCCGCTATCTTTTCATCGAGTAACCAATCTGAAAGGGTACGAAGTGTGCACACTTTGTTAATCTATCAACAATCACCCAAACAGAGTCATGCCCTCGGGGAGATCTCGGCAAACCAGTAATGAAATCCATTGAGATACTCTCCCACTTCCAAGTTGGAATCTCTAAAGGCGCTAACTTTCCACCAGGCCTTCCATGATCAGCCTTAACTCTTTTGCACGTAAAGCATTCTGACACAAACCTTACAATGTCGCCCTTCATCCCAATCCACCAGGCAATATGTTTCAAGTCCTTATACATTTTTGTAGACCCTGGATGGTAGGACACACTTGAACCGTGTGCCTCACTGCACAACTTATCTCGAATATCTCGAAAGTTGGGGACGCAAAATCTACCGCGGTACTTTAGAGTACCCGCGTCATCGATCGAAAAGTCAGGCAGCTCCCCCTTCTCAGTTCTATTATGAAGGTGCAGTAGATCAGGATCGTCCTTTTGATGAAGCCTCGTAAGAGAAATCCATGAAGGCTCAGACACTTCCAAACTGCTTGGCGAGTCACATCTACCAACTGAAATATCCATTAAAAGGAACTCTTCTACCAACAACTCAGTGGAGAGATTGAAAATTTTCCCTGTCTTCCTGCTTAAGGCGTCGGCTACCACGCTAGCCTTACCCGGATGGTATAAGATCTCCACTTCATAATCAGCCACATACTCTAACCATCTGCGCTGGCGCAAGTTCAACTCCTTTTGAGTGAAGACGTACTTCAAACTCTTATGATCTGTATAAATCTTGCACTGTGCGCCATACAACAAGTGTCTCCATAATTTCAATGCATAAATAACTGCTGTGAATTCCAAGTCATGCGTAGGGTAGTTCCTTTCATGAATCTTAAGCTGTCTTGACCCATATGCAATCACTTTTCCTTCTTGCATCAGCACACAACCAAGACCCACGTGGGATGCGTCCACGTAAACGGCATAATCTAATCCTTCCGTAGGCAATGTCAATATCGGAGCAGTGCACAGTCTATTCTTTAGCTCTTGGAACGCTTCTTCGCACTTATCGCTCCACACAAATGCTGCATTCTTCTGCGTCAATTTGGTCAATGGCGCAGATAACGTAGAGAAACCCTCTACAAATCTTCTATAGTAGCCAGCCAACCCTAGGAAGCTTCTAATTTCTTTGGGTGTGGCAGGCCTCGTCCATTCCATAACTGCGGCTATCTTTTCTGGGTCGACAGAGATTCCGTTCTTGTTAACCACATGACCCAGGAAAGAAACCTGAGGCAACCAGAACTCACATTTACTTAGCTTGGCGAACAACTTATGGTCCCTCAAGGCAGATAAAACTAGACGCAAATGTTGGTCATACTCCTCAACATTGCGTGAATACACCAACACATCGTCTATAAATACGACCACAAAATTGTCCAGAAAGTCCTTGAAGACCCTGTTCATCATGTCCATGAAAGCAGAAGGTGCGTTGGTCAAACCAAACGACATCACCAAAAATTCAAAATGTCCATGTCGGGAACGGAAGGCAGTCCGCGGTATATCTGATTCACGGATCCTTAACTGGTGGTAGCCCGAACGAAGGTCAATCTTAGAGAACACGGCGCTGCCCTCGCAGTTGATCAAACAAATCGTCTACCCTCGGCAACAGATACCTATTCTTGATCGTTACCTTATTTAGTTCTCTATAATCGATGCACAACCTCATCGATCCATCCTTTTTCTTGACGAACAAAACGGGAGCACCCCAAGGCGAAGAACTCGGCCTTATAAATCCGTTCTCAAGTAACTCGTCTAACTGGATACGCAACTCCTCCAGTTCGCGTGGGGCCATCCGGTAAGGCGCCTTGGCAATAGGACGCGTACCCGGCTCCAAATCTATAACAAACTCCACATCTCGATCAGGCGGGAGACCAGGAAGATTAGCTGGAAAGACATCAGGAAAATCACGAACCACCGGGATCTCCTCCAAACACGGCAAACTAACCTTGGTTTCTAAAACCGAAACCAAACAAGCAAAACATCCGGAATCTACAAGCTTCCGAGCACATACCGCCGATATAGTCGGAGAATCCTGGCGCGGATAACCGTAAACACTCCCGGGCTGACTGTTGTCCATCCTGAAGTCCAAGCGTTTACCCTTGCATTGGATCACAACATCATATCTGGACAACCAGTCCATGCCTAGGATCACATCGAAGTCTTCCAGATCTAACAGCTTCAAATCAGCAAACGCGAGGAAATCGCCTAACAAAATTGGACAACTCTGGATACCCTGGTCCGAGACTACAGATTCGCCTGAAGGAAACTTGACACAGAACGCATCACCAACACGATCGAGATCCAACCGGTAACGCTCTACGAAGGCCCTAGCCACAAATGAGTGGGTAGCGCCGGAATCGAACAGAACACGCGCCCAGCGGTTCTTTACCTTAAATCGTCCTATAAAATTGCACACGCGACTAAGGAAGCGAACGCTCAAAACTATAACTATGAGCTAAACATTAAAACTAGGGGGGAATCTAACCTGATATCACTTGCGTGGACGTCTGAGCTTCCTCCAAAGAGACCACGTTCAACTTTCCTTTCCCCTTGTCCACTCGCTGCGGCGGCGGCAAGGCCTGAAGAGGAACTGGCTGCAGAGTAAGCTGAGCTTGCGGCACTGATACTTGAGATGACCCACTTGACCGCACAAGAAACAACTTCTAGTCTTCTTCCAGCAATGGGCATCATCGTGCCCCGGCTTCTTGCATACCGAACAAAGCAAATCTTTCTTTTGGACACCTTGGATCGCATGAATCTGCTCTTTCTTTTGAGCTCCTAATCTTTGATAACATCTTTCCAATGGATGGCCCGGTCGGCCACAGAAACTGCATACCTCCTTGTTTCTCTTCCTCGGAGCAGCGTCAGGGACCTGAGCACTCTTACCCTCATCAGATTTTCTTTTATCCTTCCTCAGTTGTTGACCTCGATTCTTGGCATTATCAATTGCCTCTACCTTTAAGGCAGCTTCCACCATACCAGCATAACTTGAGGTCGCATAGGCATTTGCTAATTGCTGGACGTCACTCCTTAGCCCAGCCAGAAATCGCTTGCTTCTATTTTCGTCGGAACTCACCAAGTCTGGGGCAAATCGGCTTAGCTTACTAAACTCGATTTCGTACTCACTAACCGTGAGCTGCCTCTGCTTTAAGTGCAGGAAATCATTCATCAGACGGTCCCTCTCGATCGATGGCAGAAACTTGTTCAGAAGTAGCTCCTTAAAGGACTCCCAGGAACACCCGTCCTTCAGACCTTCTTTCTCCCTCAGCCACCAGCCCTTTGCCAACCCTTTGAGCTGATACGCGGCTAACATCACTTTCTGATCATCAGTGATCCCGGAGTATGAGAACATCTCCTCGATTGATATCATCCAATCGTCTAAGACCATGTAATCTGCCTTGCCATAATACGTCGGAGGCCTAAGTCGCTGAAACTGAGAAATAAAGGTCATCTCTGGTGGCACCACGACCGGAGGTACCAGAGGAGCGGGGGGAATAGGGACAGCTTGACCCACCGCAGGGTCCTGAACTCTCGGAATCTGCCCTGCCACGACTGCTAACAAGGACTGGACCTGAGACTGCAAATCCCCTACTTGCTTTGACAAGGCTTCATTGCTTTGTCTCAGACCTTCTATCACTGCGCTGCTCTGCGCACCTGATGATTCTCCCTCCGACTGGGGAGTCAACCTTGTCGAAGGACGCCTCGACATTCTAATGGAACAACAAAACACTAATTAGACACCTAGCCCACCCACTAGAACCAAACACATAGTACAAACAATACATACTTAAGTACTTGCTCATGCTGCTAACTTGCTCTGGGATTTTTTTGTAATGATGATATGCTTATCCTACGATGATTCACTATCATCCAACTAACTCTTGTGCCTAGATCGGGAATGCATGAATTTATATTCTTTTTGACTCAAAATCATGTGTGTACACATGTCATCCTGCAAATCTTTAGCTTGGCACGTTGTGCTTATGTAATGTTATGCTATGCATGATTGTGCTATGCATTCTAAAAAGGCCCTAATGCATGTTATGAGCGGCGTACACATGAAAATGTTATGCATCCCATACTACATAACATTTCCATGCAACGAAAAAGAAAACGTGCTAGCCGTATTCATGTGGTGAGGTTATGCATCCCATACTACATAACCCTCACATGTTGCCTCCTATGGTGGATCCATATACAAACACATAGTATGCATCCCATACTACATAATATGCCTCGTATACTTCATGTCATGCTATGAGTGTAGTGTTCGTGCTTCAGCCAAGATGTGCTGATAACATTTCGGTGTGTGTATGATATGACTCTAAACACCTAACACTTACATGGACAGGTTGCCCGACAATTTGTCAAGCAACCTCCCTCTGATACCAACTGTCACAACCCGCATTTTCTCATTTATAATAATAAATCAGAGCACGAGAAAACTACGAGCTGTGATGCCACGTCAAGCAGGGGATAACTGCTGACGCTCAGGCGACACTCTAATCCTTCAAATCATAAGTTAAAATGAATAGAAAACTGATTTTTTTAAATTAATTGGCCGTATCCCTCGGCTCAGTGGATCAGATAGTCCAAGGTTTGAAAACTATTTTATACGTAGCGGAAAAATATTTCATTTATGCTAAACATCCTAAAAGAGCGCATAAGCGTCCTAAGAGGACAACTTACACTATGCAAGACCCTAGATTTCAATTTATAATATTTATAAAGAAAACCATCTTTTTACGCATTGGAAAATAGAGTTTGAGCTTTTATAAAACATGCTGATCATGCAATACATATAGTAGTTCTTTTATAGGGTTTAAAGTAACTAGCAACCTAGCATAAAACATTCCCAGAGAGCAAGTGAAACTACCACCAAAACAGGTAAACTAGCAGCTAAGCAAATACTTAATATCACAAAGGAAAATCACCAACGAGCGTCAACAACCTGACACGAACTCGCTGGTGAGCATGTATGTCTGTACTACAACAAGGCTAAAGAACTACCTCGACAAGCGAGGAAAACACTGCAAAAGCGCAGTCCACAGAGAAACTCCTGAAACTAGCCGCACAGCCGGCTACAAACCTGAACCTGAGGCATTCAAAAGAAGAACACCTCAGCAAGAAATAATGAAACAAGTGGCAAAGAAGCATCAGATAATAATTGAATAAAAGAACAGAAAGAAAAAGGGTTACCAACCCTGCAAGAGTAAATGCCGAAAACTCAGCTAAAGAATCCAAAAGAGGACAAAATGCAGGTGTAATAATCAGTAAAGTGAGAGAAAATGCAACAAGTACAGAAACGTACCAAACTCCGCTCAAGCCTGCAGAGACAGAAGAAAACCAATATGCATCAAATGAACAGTAAGAAGGAACTAACAGTCCTAAACTTGTAAATCATTAGCTCTGGCACAAATCCCAAACCTGTGTCGGAGACTAAGAACAGTCACAACCGAACAACCAGGTCCAGGTGTCTCAAGAGTACTAAAGGGCCGCCACAGGGTCCACACACATAGAGTTCCAACCTCTTACAGGAACCCAAAAAAAATATCCAAAGGAGGGAATGGTGGTGGCCACGGCTCGAACTCCCTGGTACCATACTCCTTCAGAAACCCAGCTACCACGTGCTAAGGATCCACGATTCGGCGCCAAAACTAGCCGACAACACCACTTAGAAACTATCAAGTTCTACGACCAAAACCCGCCGAGTTTTCCCCCTACCCGCCGATTTATTTTCCCCTACCCGCCGAGTTATTTCCCCTTACCCGCCGAGTACAACTAAAAATAAAACCAAAAACTTCCTAGTTTGGGCCGACTACAAGCCCAAACTAGGAACATTCCAATTTCACCTATTCTACGACAAGGAGAAAAGAATAACGACAAAAATGCAACTCATGGAGGCACGCAAGAGGGGAGAAATCACTTGCCTCAAATCGACCTTGAAAACGTCACCCAAAATACTCCACCACGTAGATCCGTCCAAAAGGGGACACGCGGAGACGAGATCTACGAAAAAACGGACAACCGGGGTTAGGGCCGAAAAAAATCTATGGCGAAACGGTCACCGAAACGGGAAAAACTTACCGCGATCTCGAAGCTCTCGCCGAGAGCTTTCCAACGCCGCGATCGGATCGAAATTCCGTCCACCGGATCGGCGGTGGCGGCCGCCGGAAGTTTCGCGAACGGAACCGCACTCGTCAAAAAAATCGCACAGGGGGGGGGGGGGGGGGGGGGGGGGGGGCTGCTGTTCGGGGAAGAAGAAAGGGGCTTAACTTTAACTTTTATATATATATATATATATATATATATATATATAATTAATAATAATAATAATATACAAATTATAAAAAAAAAGCAAATTAATCCGATCGGTGAGAATCGGTGAGATTCATTCTCACCGATTCTTACTAAATTTATTATTATTTTTTTTAAATTATTTATATATAAATATATATATATATAATAATAATATATATAATTATTATAATAAGATAACCTTATATGGTTACGGAGGGCCAAACGCGCGCCGAATCGAACGAAATTCGCACCGTAGGCGAATGACGACACTACGAATCCAACGGCGAAGTCGAAATCGAATTCCGACGCATCGTTTTCGAGATAATAATTTCTAAAGTTAACGGCGTACGCGAAAACATACAAACTACGATCGCGCGCCGAGACTCCAAAAATGCTCGGAACGCGACGAAACTTGACGAGCAAGTCTAAAATTAGCCGATCTAAATTCCTAATATAAAATTTTTCACTCCCGACGCAAATCCCAAAATTTGGCCGGTCAAACCTAACGAACGCAAACGCGCTGCGACAAAGTCGGTAACAAAATCCGACGAGCAAAACTCGGGCAAAACTCCCGAAGCCAAAACACAAGCATTCCCCAAGAGGCTCCACCGAGTCACCAAACAGACTCCGGCTCGCTAGGGAATCTTGCTGCCAGGCATCACCAAGCCACGCAGGGAACCTAAAGAGCTAAAAGCAAGCTCTAACAACGCCACCTGACCAATACGCGCTAACATAACGCTCTGACGTCATAATACGCCAAATAAGAAATTAAATAAATCACTGGAAAATCCGGGGCGTTACAATCATCCTCTCCAATATGGGTTGGAGCGGTGATCTTGATGAACATTTCACCTTTTTCTTCAGACGGTTCATCCAACCTAAGTTCTTTCAACTTTGTACCTGCATCTTCAATGAGCATACTAGAAGAGTTGCCTTGTAGCAAGCTCGTCTCATCAAATACAACATGTATTGATTCTTTTGCAACCAGAGTTTTTCTATTAAATATTTTGTATGCGTTACTATGGCTATTGTATCCTACAAAAAAACCCTCAAAACTCATTTCGCTAAACTTGGTAATATGATACTTGCCAATGTTAAGCACGAAGCACTTACAACCAAAAATTCTAAAATAAGAGACAGTTGGTTTTCTACCCTTTAGAAGTTTGTAAGGTGTCTTATCGTGGTTTTTGTTAATGAGTGCTCGATTTTGCATGTGGGATGCGGTGTTGACGGCTTCAACCCAGAAGTATTCTGGAAGTGAGACATCACTCAACATGGTCCTGCAGGCCTTTATGAGTGTTCTATTCCTTCTCTCAGCCACTCCGTTCTATTATGGAGTACGAGGAGAGGAAAACTCATGAAAGATACCCCAGCTTTCATAGAATTCTATCATGGCCCCAGACTTGAACTCTGTACCATTATCACCTCTGATTTTGACTACGGAACAATTGTATTCATTCTGGACTTGTCTGACAAAATTAGTAAAGATGTTGAAGGTAACTGACTTGTGTTTTAGAAAGAACACCCACGCAAAGCGCAAGTAATCAACACAATTACCAACGTATAATCCTTAACTCCCAAACTTCTAATTTGCAGTGGACCAAACAAGTCCATATGGAGTTGATGGAGACATCTATTAGAATCTTTGCCAATAATGCTTTTAAAGATATCCCTTATTTTCTTGCCTTTTACACATGCATGACAAGGTCTATCTTTGATGTACTTGACATTTGGGGTATCACGTGCTAAATTCAGTGAAAATAATTTATTAATAGTTTTGAAATTAATATGTGCTAGTCTCTTATTCCATTGGTCACCAAGATACGCACTATCTTTTGCTAAAAAGCACGCCCGGTGTAGAAGAGTCTATACAAATGAAATTTAAACAAAATATGTTTCTGCTTCGAATGCCGGATAGAATCGTTTCCATATTTTCAACGGATTTTATCAAGCACTTATCAGCATGAAATTCAACTATGTATCCTTTATCGCAGAGTTGTCTTATGCTTATAAGATTGTGTTCCAATCCTTCAAAATAAGCTACATCTGAGAAGGATACAATACCGTTATTGATCATACCATAGCCTTTCATGATTCCTCGGTCTGAACCTCCAAAGATGACCCTTGGTCCGTTCAAGACTGAAGAATAATTCTGAAGTAGGCTTCTTGTCCCGGTCATGTGCCGAGAGCATCCACTGTCCAAATACCAGATAGGCGTTTGGGTGGCCTCTGGACATACCTGCAATCATAATCAGTTTGCCTTAGGACACTCCCCCTACGAGTGTTAGCATTATGAGTGGTCCATCTCATACTGCCAACTTGAAGAGTTGGAAAATTTCTGGGGTTAAACCAGCAATCGATGGCAAAGTGACCAATTCTGCCACAACACCAACAGTCAAACCTGTTGTATCTTTGCCTTATGTTTTCCTGCTTGACCTTTTGAAGTTGTGGTATCGCAGGACCAGCATTCTTGGAGGAAGATGCTTCATGATGATGACAATCACATGATTTATTCTCCTTCAATGGCTTTTCCACAACGTGCTTTACCTTTGGTGCTTTCTTGAAGTTATGACCATGATTGAAAGGGTCATAGCTCTGAAGAATGACTTCTTCATAAGGTGCCTTAAAGACACTCTCACCAAAGTTTCTGGGGCGAGTCCATCCTTGGTAATGAGACTTTGGCTCTACATAAGTAGGCATGGTCAAGTGACCGTAGGATGAGTCAAGATCAAACTCATTAGTTGGAAATATGACTTTCTTGAACGAAGTCTGATCTTGAGGGGCTTTCCCCTTCTCTTTTGCCAAAGCCTTTTTGGCGGCCTTATTCTTTCTTTGTGTCTTGTTTCTCCTAGAAGATTTACTAGGAGCTTCTACATGGCCTAGTCCAGCACCCTTGGCCTTAGCTGAGAATTCAGCAATGAATGGAAGAACTGTCTTAGGCTTCGAGAAACTTTCAACAAGTTTCTTTTCAGCTGCGAGTTGTTCTTCCAACTCTTTGATGATTTTCTCTTTTAAGTCAAGGTGCTAAAGAGCCTTGTTATATTCTTCAATATCATTATTGAAGTCCTTGTTGAGTGAGTCAGTCTTAGCAATTTCCTCTCTCAAGATGCTCTCTTCAGCTTTTAGAGACTTTATCTCTTTAGCTTGAGTTTTCACGACTCGATGACATTTGTCGTAAGCCATGATCAACTCCTTATACTGGGCCATGAGTTCAGACTCATCATCAGAAGAGCTGTCCTTACGATCATGCTCAGAAGCTTCAGATTCTGAAAGAGGTGTGTGAGAATTTACCTTCCCAGAGAACTGGGGCTCTTGTTCATCATCTGTCTGAGCCATAAGACCGAAGTAGGCTTCTTCTTCTTCACTCGACTCAGATGAGTCGGAGTCACTAAGAGTTTTGCCCTTCTTGGCTATCAGGCGCTTCTCTGTCCTCTTCTTATGGTATAAGGACTTCTTTTCCTCTCTTCTTCCACCCTCCTTCTTATGGGGCAGTCAGCAATGACATGACCTGGCTTAATACAACAGTAACAAATGATGACGGTAGAAATATGTTTGTTCTGTTTTGTAGTGTACGTGTCGTGGCTGCTTGAGCCTTTTCTTTGTCGATCACCATCATGTTATGATCTTCTATAGGAGGCATCCTTGCCTTTCGATTGCTTCTTTTTGTTCAAGAATTTCTTGAACTAACGTGAGAGTAGTGAGAACTCTCCTTCAGATAGCTCAGAGCCTGAGGTACTTGGCTCTGAGGTTTCTTCTTCACTAACTTCTTGTGCTGGGGTAAGAGAGGCAGCTTTTGACTTCCTTGAGGTGTCTGCCTTTAAAGCAACATACTTCTCTTTGGATGCAGACCTGCTCTTCTCTTCGTCAGCCTTTTTGGTGTTGAGTTGAAGCTCATATGGCATAAGCTTCCCGAAGAGATTCTACGGGTCTGTCTCAGCTAGCTTTCCAAATTCCCTGATGGCACAGACCTTGTTATCCCATTCCTTTGTTAGGGATCTCAAGAACTTATCATTTAATTCTTTGTTTATGAAGACTCGGCCATAGACCCTTAGGCCATTGACTATCTTGAAGAAATTCTCAAAAGTGTCAGCAATGGTGTCCTTGTGTCCTTGTCGGAAGGCTTCATACTTCTGATTCAGAAGGGATCTTCTATCATCCTTAACTTCTTCTGTGACTTCCATCAAAGTGACTAGGGACTGCCACTTCTCCTTGGCAGACTGGCAGTGGATAAAGTTTTGCAGCATGGAGTCATCGACTGTACTTTCTATTATGTTCTTGGCCTTCTTATCTAAAGAAACAAGTGCAATCTCGTCTTTGTCTATATCCATTAATTTATTTGGAACTTTCTTAGTTAGATCAATTGTGGAGACGGTCATGGGAATGTAAGGATCTTCTTCAACGATCATGAAGATCCTTGGATCCACAGCTTACATGAAAAATCTGATTCTTTCTTTCCACATGGGAAAGTTATTCTTGGTGCACAATTGAAGCTTGGAAAAATCTTTAGCCTTGTCCATACTTTGTAGATCTCAAAAGATAACAAGTCATATCTGATCAAGATGTTAACCACTTATTGATCAACCTGGCTCTGATACCAATTGAAAATGTTCAGTTGTCTACCTAAATCACCTAGAGGGGGGTGAATATGTGAGTTGTGCGTCTTTTTGCAGAATAAAAATTAAGATCTATGCACACGATTATCTACCAAGCAATCACAGACGATAAAAGATTTATAGTGGTTCCCCAACTTTGGGTACATCCACTTTCCCTCACTGATCTAGCAATCCACTAGACTCGGCTACTCCACTATCTCGGATTGAAAACCAATCCTACGTCTCGGAACAAAGTTCCTACAATCTCGATCCACAAAACGGATCTACACTCGGAAGATAAAGCTTCCTACAACTCGGAGGCAAAATCTCCTACACTCGGAGAGAATACTCCTACAAGAATGAAATTGAAAGTATGTAGAAATACAAACAATATAACTTTCCCAGATCTGCAATTAGTCGGCCTGGATCTTCTTCTTTAATCTTTGCGGCTTTATCAGAGAAGTTAAAGAAGAATCTCGGTAAAGGCTAGATCTGAAATTTCTTGGCTTCACACGATCAGATAGATGATGAAGAATCGAACGACGATCTCGATCTGTGAATCTTCTTGATCTGAATCTTCTGGAATCGAAAGCCCTAGCCGAATGAGCACGATGAAGGTCGGCGGAGGTGGCTTCCAATTATTAGAGAGAGAATGAGATTCAGATTTCCTTAGAATAATATTTGACAGCCTTGGTTAGGGTTTGTCGGTTTTTGACAAGACTTTATATATGATCTTCAATAACGGTCATAATTAGTCTTAATGACGTATAGGTGGACCAATCACGTCAAAGCTGTTTGAAATCTCTGTCAAATTTGGACTTAACGAATTTTCTGAAAAAGAATGACTGACATACTCGAGTGAAGATTAACATACTCGAGTACTAGATAATACTACTCGAGTGAATAGAAGAAAACGACTCGAGTAAGTGACTTAGAGAAAATCCAGAAACAGAGAGCAACTACTCGAGTACACAAAGACATACTCGAGTGCTAAAATAGTTACTCAAGATGTGGAGTTTAATTACTCGAGTACAAGAAGTACTACTCGAGTGAAGAGAAACTAACTACTCGAGAGGTAGAGAAGCTACTCGAGTCAAGGACTTAGAATATTTTCTGAAAGAGAAATCTGGGTTACTCGAGTAGTGAAATTGAACTACTCTAGAGGATATAAACTACTCGAGTATGTAGATATAGCTACTCGAGTAAATGGACTTAGAAAAATTTGAGGGAAAAAAATCTTGTTACTCGAGTATTTACTCTGGACTACTTGAGTAGTAGATGGACTACTCGAGTACATGAATTTTACTACTCGAGAGAGGAAAAATAACACGAAGTCCAGTCTTCTGTAACTCGAGACAAAAGACTAAACTACTCGAGTACTTATATGACTACTCGAGTATTTTACCTAGAAAAATTTCTGGAGAAGAAATTCTGTTAACTCGAGAATGAGAAAGGATCTACTCGAGTAGTTGACTTAGCTACTCGAGAGCTATAATTTGGCTACTCGAGAGCTAATTCATGTACTCGAGTACAAAGAGTCTTTCTCGAGTATTGACTAAGTATTTCACTCGAGTATGTAGGTATCTACTCGAGTAAAGTACTTAGCAAAATTCTTTCAACAGAATTTTCTTCTTCTTTGGTGAATTCAGCAACAAGCCTTTCTCCAATTAGTCCTAGTGCTTGAATATGAAGTGTATCCCAATAGAGAGGCTACACATGAGCCAACACCATGGATCACACAATGAGGGATTACATTGTATGGTCCTGTGTTTTGTGACCCATTATAGACTGACATTGGTTTACACTTTGCAATACGGTCCTGAACACACATAAATTAAACAAAGCATCAAATACAACTTAATTCATCTTAGTTCAAGGGTGACTTCATCAAATCTGGGTTACTGTGGATACAATACCCAACATGTATTTGTATTAGGATTTGTCCTGATTCGAGACTATTCGGCGTGAGCACTGTTTGATACGAGTACTTTACATTCATTTCTATCTGTGGACTTTGTGTTATGTATCAGAGTGCTGATTCGTATGGTGGCAGATAGTGTGAAGGTGTTATTACCAAACAGATGTGTGATGCATGCAAATAGAGCTTGCTTTGTGGAGGTACGAATAGGAAGTCGAGATTTCAGATTGGAAGCATCTGTGCTGCCGATTTCGGAATTTGATATGATCTTTGGTATGGATTGGCTCTCGGAGCAGCTTGCCTTTATATATTGAAATTCAAAGGAAGTCACATTGTGGCAGAATACCGAACGAGAGACGAAATTTGCTGGTATGCGAGGATCGAGCAAGACATTGATGTCTGCTCTCCAAGTGGTCAAGGCAGTTCGGAATGGCGCAGAGTTGTTATTCATGCTTATTGAGGCTATTGAGCCAAAGGCTAGTGTGAGTGATGTTCCGATTGATTCGGAGTTTGCTGATGTGTTTCCAAAGGAGCTTCCAGGGTTACCACCACATCGAGAGATTAACTTCTCGATTGAGTTGGTGCCAGTGCAAAACTTGTGGCCCGCTCTCCATATCGTGTAGCGCCAAAGGAAATGGCGGAACTAAAAGTTCAACTACAAGAGCTATTGGAACAGGGTTATATACGCCCAAGTATGTCACCTTAGAGCGCACATGTTCTCTTTATGAAAAATAAGGATGGTAGCCTGCGAATGTGTATCGACTATCGTGAATTGAACAAGCTGACAGAGAAAAATAAATATCCGATTCCACGGATAGATGACTTGTTTGATCAACTGGCTGGATCGACAATATACTCAAAGCTTGATTTGAAATCCGGCTACTACCAGTTGTGGATTCGAGAAGGTGACATTCCCGAGACAGCGTTTGGAATAAGCTACGGTCATTACGAATTCACTATAATGCTATTTGGGCTATGTAATGTGCCATCAGTGTTCATGGATTTAATGCATCGTACTTTTATATAGTACCTGGATTTGTTTGTGATCATCTTCATCGATGACATTTTGGTGTACTCTCAATCGAAAGAAGATCATGCAAATCATTAACGGATGGTGTTGCACACCTTGAGGAAAAATCAGCTCTGTGCCAACTTCTCCAAGTGTGAGTTCTGGATGTCGTCAGTGGCTTTTCTTGGCCATATGGTGAGTGGAGAGGGCATTACGTTGGATCGGTCAAAGATAAGAGTCATTCAGGAGTGGCCGGTGTTGTCTTTGGTGGCCGAAGACAGAAGTTTCCTTGGCCTGGCGGGCTACTATAGATGTTTTGTAGAAAACTTCTCACGAATCGCTTTGCCTCTTACCACATTAATAAGGAAGGATCAGAAGTTCATTTATACGCAAGAGTGTGCACGAGCTTTTGAAGAGCTAAAGAGTTGTTTGACCAAGGCACCCATTTTGACGTCATCATGTGGTATAGATGGCTATGAGATCTATAGTGATGCCTCAGAGAGTGGCTTAGGCTGCGTTCTTCTTCAATTTGGAAAGGTGATCGATTATGGATCACGCCAGTTGAAAGTGCATGAGCGGAACTATCCCGTCCACAACTTGGAGTTGGCGGCGGTAATTTTTGCACTTAAACTATGGCGCCATTATTTATATGGTGTGAAGGTAGATATATTCACGGACCACAATAGCCTAAAGTACTTATTGGATCAGAAGGATCTCAATATGTGACAACCAAGGTGGATGGAATTCCTTGGGGACTACACCTTCCAAATACATTATACTCCCGGGAATGGAAACGTTATCGCAGATGCCTTAAGTAGTAGAACAAGGGCAAACTGGTTGCAGATGCATGATAAATGTTTTATCCAGGAGTTGGAAGCTTTAGAGATTTCTTGTGTTGACAAGAATTCCACAGCAAATGCATGCTTGCACTGGACGGAGGTATAATATGACCATGCGGACAGGGTTCGGCAGGCAACGGAACTTGATGAAAGTTTGCAACGCTATGCGGTGGATGGAGTGAGTGTCCAATTCTCCTGGGATGACGACCTTTTGCGAAAAGATGGTCGTTTGTTCGTCCCGAAGATAGGTAAGGTTATAGATGAATTGATGTATGAAGCTCACTTCACGAAGTATTCAATTCACCCAGGGAGCACAAAAATGTATAAAGATATGAAAAAGCTGTTCTGGTGGCCAGGCATGAAGAAAGACATAGCACTGTATCTGGCTAAATGTTAAACTTGTGCCTTAGTGAAAGCTGAATGCTAGAAGCCTAGAGGTTTCTGAAGTTGTTACCTATCCCGAAATGGAAGTTTGATGATATTTCGATGGATTTTGTGCATGGTTTGCCGAGGTCTTAACGCGGTAATGATTCGGTTTGGGTGATCGTGGACCGGTTGACTAAAGTGGCTCACTTCATTCCAACCAAGAGGGACGATTCAGTGGAAGTCTTGGCAAAGCTTTATGTTGAGTAAATAGTACGATTACACGGTGTTCCCCGTAGCATCGTAAGTGATCGAGACGGGCGCTTTACTTCGAATGATTGGAGGATAATCCATCAGTTGTTGTGGACAAAGTTAACATTCTCTACGGCCTTTCATCCATAAACGGATGGACAAACTGAGAGGACCAACAGAACGATGGAGGACATGCTCTGAATGTGCGTATTGGATTTCAGAAAGAGATGGGAAGATCATCTCTATATGGTGGAGTTCGCCTATAATAATAGCTATCAAGCTAGCTTAAATATGGTGCCATTTGAAGCTTTGTATGGTAGGAAGTGATGTACACCGTTAGCTTGGGCGGAAACAGGTGAATCTAAGTTGTATAAGCATAAGGAAGTCAAAGAGGCTACATCGACAATACGCTCTATTCGGGAAAGGCTACTGATAGCCCAGGATAGACAAGTCAAATACTACAATGCCAAGCACCAGAATGTAGCATCTGTGGTTGGCGATTGAGTATATTTGAAAATCAAACCCTTCAAGGGAGTGTCCAGGATTCGGCGCTTGAAAAAGTTAAGTCCGAGGTATCTTGGCCCGTTTGAAGTGGTGGAGCGAATTGGGGATGCTGCCTATCGGCTCGCTCTTTCGGCAGAATTAAGTGGATTGCATGAGGTTTTCCACATCTCAATGCTTCGCAAAGCCGTGAAAGATCCATCTCAAGTACTTGCGAGTGATCTCGTATCGGTCGAATTTGGGCTAACAAGGAAGGTTAGGCCCATTCGGATATAAGATAAAGCGGATAAGCAGCTGTAGAACAAAACAATCGGGATGGTCAAGTTCCGGTGGGACAATTGTGGCATTGAGGAGCTCACATGGGAGCGGGAGAAGACCATGCATGCGGAATTTCCCGAATTGTTTGTTTAATCTGGTATAAGAATTTTGTGTTGTTGTTGAATGGCAAATACAATTGTTATATTTTTGTTTGTACATAACCTAAAAGGTTATAACAATTGTTGGTTTGTTTTGAACAGAAACCTTTTGTTATAACAACTTTGTTACTGATTGCGAGTGCTGGAAATTTTGGGATGAAATTTTAATTAGGTGGGAAGGGTTGTAACACCCCAACAAGGACATGAGTTGCCCGAGCACAACATGGGCAAACACACGCCCGTGCGCATGGCCATGTAGGGTTGCTCATTTCCTCTTATACTCACCCCGAGCACCATACGGGTAACTACTCAGCCGTGTGTATTGACATGTGCATAACATAGGCATAAGCTGAGCTCGACAAAAATCATTGAGCGGAGCTCGACGAAAATCGTAGAGCGGACCTCGACGAACAGCTCATGATCGAGTGGAGTTTGACGGAATTCCTGTGGCCTATTGTGACGGCCAGCTCGACGGATTCAGCCCCTTCGACGAAGACTAGTATGTTTGTCGAATTTTGTTCGACGAAAGTGTGGACGATCGACGAAATACAGAAGGCGGATAACGTTGTGGTGGTGTTGCATGTCAGGTCATCATGTTATGACCTTTGAGCGGTGGTTGATGTGGTCAACTAATACCGAGCCTTATCTGCAGGAATGACAAGAGGAGATTGTTATTTTCTATTATTTTCTTCCTCTTTTTTCTTTCTTCCCGAGAGCTGGAGCTGACCCTTTGGGTTGAAGGTGAATTCTCGGGTAGAAGTGCTGGAGCTGGTCTTGAGGCTGTACTTGAAAGCCAAAGATAGAATCGCAAAGGGGAAAGTGCCGCGATCCTTTCTGTGTGAGTAGAAGCGCTTTGCCATGGCTCTAAAAAGATCGTCAAGGGTAACGATCATTCTTCCTTGGACATGTGAAGTCCTTCTTTTGGCATATGCATGGAATCCCCGACAAAAAAGGTGGAAAGTCGAGGGAGTTCCTTTGGGTTGATTCATGAAATCCCCGGTGAGTCTTGCATGTAGATCCGAAAATGTGTAGTACGGAATAGGCATACTGTGTGAAGCCCGTCTGGATAGGTTGGTCTAGATTGGTGATGTTTTAGTTTGCGCACCGAAGAAGACTCCGTGTTGAAACACATATTTTGTGGAGTCGATGGGTTGTGCCTGTGAAGGGTAGTAGCAGGAAGTACTGGTGTGGAATTCCAGGAAAATACCCGCAACGTGCATGTGTTGTATGATATGAAAGACCAATGTTTCTGGCACTACAGGTGGCTGCAGGGATTTCTGGGTGGTTAGTCCAGATAAGGTTAGGGCTGGGAACGGAAAGAGAGTTCTGTCGCTAACGTCGGGCGATAGTGAATGTCACTGGCGATGACTCCTAGCTAACATGTGATTGTGAAGCTAGTCCTGATGGGACAGTGTGGCTTTTGGGAGCTATGTGAGCTCTGCATAAGGCTTCGTGCCGAATGGACAAGTGGATTATGAGCCGCGTTAGTCTAGTCATTGAACTAACGATTTGAGAAATAAGCAAGGGTTGAACTGTATCCGCGTGATGGTTGTCTAACTTGAGTGCCTGAAAAAGTGGCTTCATTAGGATCACATCATGAGAGTCTTAGGCATGTGCATCATTAAGACTAAAGTCTCGGGTTGAAGGCCGTGGAGAAAAATGCTCAAGTTTGTCGTTGAGAACGACGGTGGGACCCTGGTTTACCGATACACTGAGAATGTGCCCTGAGTGCACGGAGCATCGGCCCGTGTGGCCGATGTTTGTGATATGTTGATGGTGCGTGAGTGCACCTTTTGTGATATATCTGTTTGTGAAATGCAATGCCTGCAGGGAAGAAATTCCACTGCCCCGGGCAAGGGGCAGGGTCGTTATAAATTAGTTAGCTGAACGCTGACTGTTGCCTTATTTACCACCATGCGGTGGATTGTCCCCATATAGGTGCTGGAAAGCCGAGTGGAAAATTGGGGGCTGAAGCCCTTGCTGGTTCTATTGCTGGCCGTCGAAGGCCGAATGAAGAATTTTATGATTTTCATGTGTGGCTGGCCTGTGTACCAATGTATAAAATCCACAGTTGTAAAGTTTAACTATAAGGCCATAAGACCAGACTTGTGGTGTATTTGGTGGACATTCCTTTATGGTGATATATATAAATACTGGTCTATAGATTGTGGGAATTCAAAGATGTTGAGTTCAAATAACTTAAAAGCTTCCGCTAGAATGCTCTGAGTTAGGATGCGAATAGTTTTTGATATTAACCTGTAACCCCGCCGTTTGTTTGTGATATATAGTGTGGGGCCCCAGCCGGATCTTCTATTATATGTCATGTAACGGATGGAGGTGTTACAGTAGATTTTTAAAGTCTTATACATGAATATCTCAAAAGAAGTGAATCCTCATCTGGCTTGAAGAAGACTCCATATTCTATCAAGAAATATCTATTGAGTCTAAAATAAGATTTTGTAATAAAACTTATATAACTGTAGAATCTCTATAAAATCTTTGTTGTAAAGGAGAACACAGTGGGAAGGATTCCACATATCCCTTCCCCTTCAATATATACAAAGCATTAGGGGGGCACCAAAAGATTCCTACTGAGTTTAGCTAGCACTCACCATACACCTTGGTTTGGACTTTCTTTCCAAGCTTGAGGTGAAATACAAGGGTTGCCTAATCACCTAGATGGGGGGGGGGGGGGGGGGTGAATATGTGTTTTATAAGTTTAATGCTTTATTTGAAGTTTCTTTTATTAAGCACAACAATGTAATACCACAACACAACCACAATACAATACACCAAGATATATAGTGGTTCCCCAATTATGGGTACATCCACTTCCCCCCTTCACCTTATGTAGTAGAGTGATAACTTAGGCCAACTTCTCCAAATTACTTAGATCAAAAGATTTTACACTCAAAGTCCTTGACTTGTACCACCCAGTAACAATAGTCCCATATCTCAAACTTTCAACACAAAGTCCTACAACTCAGATCTTAAACCATAGGATCCTACACTCAAGCCAAAAGCAGCCCTATCTCAATCTCTACAACTGGAGATCTACACTCAGATCTTTTCTAAAGACCCTACCTCAGATCACATTGATCCTATAACTCAGATTTCCATTGGAATCCTACACCAAACTCAGATCCAAATAGGACCCTATAATCACAAAGAAGTTACAAAAAATTTGACTCAAACAATAATACTTGAGTCTTCAATAGAAGCACTGTGAAGGCTTCTTCCTTGATCAACACTTGGATATGTTTTCTTAGAATGATCTAGGCTAAACCAAAAATTATTTTTCTAGAGAGAAATGTCTTTAGAAAGAATGTCATTCTGTTGAGCCTTGGAAGATATCTCTATACGGTTTACAGTTGCTGAAGACTCAGAGGAATTCTAGGTTTCGAGCACTTGCAAAATTCCTATACAAAAATCTTTGTAGGTGTGTGCATATGTAGATATTGTGTACTTGTTCAATTTTCATTGCCCTTTATATAAAAGACAAGAATCCTACACCAAATGCATAAGGTCGTTAGAACATGCTTCAGGCCGATAAAAAGTTATAAGTAAAGCTCCAACTATTATAGTCGATAAACTCATTTAGTACTTATATCAATGATGTAGCCAACATGTTGCTTCTTAAGATCATAACTTATTTCAGACAACACTCAAGAAGTCCATCCAGCAAAAATCATTCTGTCTCAGTCTAGTCAATGCAGTCGATATATCATGTTATCTTACAGTCAATGAAGTTGACAAATGACTTAATTGTAGAATCGATGCAGTCGACAAATTACTTCTCTTTATAGATGATGCAGTTGATAAATGACCGCTTCTAGTCACTCACCATGAGGGATTATAAGGGCAAAACCCTGTTTAGATGACCATAAGCCTAACACTATATTAGTCAAACATTTTTGTTGTACCTGTCACATCAAAACCTACACAAACATCAAATATAAGATGTTTATTGTCATGTCGAGGCCTTCCTCAAATCAGGAATCTTGTGGACAATGTCCCCAACATGAAGCGAGCTTGCAAAGTGTGGGGATTGTGTACAAAACCATGTTTATCGAGTGGACTCATCAAGGCATCAAACATTTATGGGGAGACTAGCCTATGCGGAGTAGGGGGAGTATGGAAATCCCCCTATACTCACCCTGGACTAGGCAAGTCAGAGGGGTGAGTTGGTGAAACCCCTGGACTCACCCTGACCTAGGGGGAGTAAGTGTCAGCTACGTCAGGGACTCACCCCTCCTAGGCAAGTGGGGCACCGTGACCTCGACTTACCCATAAGGTTTGTGATATATTTTTTCTAGGGTACCCATTTTGGAATGTCATTAGCTGCTCCAAAGAGTAGAATTTTGCTATTTGCAGACCAATTTGTGTTGTAGTTAGCAAAACAGAACGACGTGATTTCGCTATCCACTGAACACTTTTAAAAAAACTATTAATAGACCCACCCAAGTTCACCTTTAGAGGAGGACCTTTTTATGGCTTCCATCCTTAGGTTGATCCTGGTTGGCGAGAGTTCCCACACTATTTACTGTGGTTTCCAGGCATACAGTCTGGTGTCCTCGAGTGCTCTCCAAGTTGCCCGACACAACATTGTCTTGGGAGGGGAAGTCCTTTTTGATCTTCTGGGTGTATGGTGGGACCTCCTTGTTGTATCTTAGGGGGTCTTTTTTTTAGTTTTCCACCTCGGTGAGTGTGGAATAAGCCCTGAACAATCGACCTTATGTTCTAAGATATAAGTATTAAGGGCGAGCTACCATTCTAGTTTGAACTCCTCATTAAACTGTAGTTTCCTTGAAGGGGAACAACAATGTTAATGGAAATACTTCATCTGCTCCAGAGCTCTTCATTATAGGGTGTCTTTAATTTTTTTTAATTATATTCTTCCATTTTCATTTGTAACTGTAAAGAATTTACCACCTTGTGTCTGGCGATAAGGCCTTGTGTAGTTTAAGGGGAAATTCACTACCTTGTGTGCAACGACTAGGTCAATGTATAGATCTAGGGGCGGCTAAATACCATATCTGGGATAAGATGGACTATAGCCAGCTAGTCCTTGGGAGAAGGACCGGTGAGGAAACAAAAAATATATTTTCTTATATCCTCGATTTCAAGCTATATTAAGATCATAGTTTTATGTATTCATACGATTTCAAGTTAAAAGCATTTCTAAAAAACACATTTCTTGAGAATTAAAATTATGTTAATGTAGGTTGTAATTTGTATACTAGTGATAACATTTGATAAATATTTTTCTGAATAATTTTCTGAAAAATTTATTGTTTTAAAAAAATCACAAAAGCCCTTATTCACCCCCCCTATAAGGACGCTGTAAGATTTAGATGTGTAGAATTTTGTAGAACAATGTTACTCTCCATCAACAATAATTATTGGAGATGTTATGATGGAAAAAGCTAAGAATAAGTGGGATGATAGTGACAAATTAAAATGCAAAGATAATACTATAACTATGAATGCATTATTTTATGCTTTGGATTTAATGCAATTAATAGGATTTGTGTTTGCATAACTGCTTATGATATTTACAATTTACTTGAATTTACTCATGAAAATACTTCGTAGGAAAATGATTCAAAGCCCATCCAACTAGAATCAGAGATTGAGAAATTCCTGATGGAAGTGGATGAAGATATAGATTTGATGTATACAAGGTTCACCAAGATCGTCAATGACTCAAAAGGGCTAGGAAAGAATTTCTCCAAAGGACATTTTGTGAGGAAGATTCCTAGATCTCTCCCCCAAGTTCAACCATAAGATAATGACTATCTCAAATTCACAGGATCTAAAGAAGCTTAAAATCAAGAGCCTCATTCAGAATCTTAAGACCCATGAGGTTGAGCTAAAAATTCAACAACAAGTGTACAACATGGAGCAAAAGAAGAAGGTTTTGGCATTAAAATCAAAGAATGACAACAACAATACTTGTGTTGATGAAGAAGATGAGGAGAGTTTGTTCCTAAAGAAATTCAAAAGATTCATGAAGAATTCGAAAAGGAGACACACTATTCGGAAATTTTTCAACAATGAGTCATTATTATGAAAAGGAAAAGGAAAATATAATGACAAAAACAATGAATTGCGTCCACCACTAGAGTGATATCATTGTAGAAAGATCGAAACATCTGGAGTAAGTGCCCAAAATTTCTACAAGAGCAAAAAGAAAAGTGGCACAAGAGGAAAAAGAAGAAGAAGGTGCTTAAGGCGGATACTTGAGATGACTCATCCTCTGAGGAATCTAGTAGATCAAGCTCAAACAATGAAGATGAGGCAAACATGTGCTTGATGGCAAAGAGCAACACGACATCCGATGATAACTATAGGTCCAAAGCAACACTGAGATACCTCCTCCCTCTTACGATGATTTATATACTGAATTTTTACAAACTTGAAAATATTTTGAAAAAAGTTTAAAAGATATTGAACTTTTAAAATCTGAAAATAAACTTTTATTAAAAGAGAACAAAAATTATTTAGTTATGTTAAGCTATTTCGGAAAGAAAATATGACTTATCAAGAGTGCAATCACACCATGGCAAGGGTAAACGAACTAGAAGAAGATCTTGCTAAGTATCATTCCACTATCGAATCTCTTACTAATGAATAGGGGAATTTAGAAAGAACTTTTAAATCTTCTATTTTTCAAATAGAAAATGGCAAGAAAACCTTTGTGAATCGATGCATTATTCATGTAATGGAAAACACTAACTTTAAGCCAAAATACATGATTTAATTATGACAATTAAAAAATATTGAAATTAGCCAAAAATCCCTTGACATGATTTTGGCCAACCAATGCCATGGAAGTGCCAAATTCGGACTTGGTTATGTTTCTAGAAACTATAACCTGATGATAACTTCTACCGCCAGTGATAATAGCAATTCTAGAAAACCAAAAGTTAATAATAAAAATCTTTAATATTTTGTTGTTACCTCATCTTACCTAAAGAGTTTACAAAGACCTAAAAAATGGCCTCAACACCCTTTATATCATGTGCCAAATGCCATATATTTGGACACACCATGAACTCCTGTAGAAAGAAAGGTTGAAGTACTATGAAACAAATTTTGGTGCCTAAGGTTTCCACCTATACTATGAGAGAAACCTCTTGGGTAGCCAGATCATTACTCTCATCTCCCTTTTAAGTATGTCAACAAGCTAAGGACAAAGAAGTCATTTGGTATTTAGACTCGGGTTGTTACAAACACATGACACATAGCAAATAAAAGTTTCTTAGCCTCGTAGTGAAGAAAGGAGGGATGGTGACTTTGAAGATAACGTCAAAGGAAGGATCATGGGTATCGATTTAGTGGATTTTATTCCTATAGGGAATGAAGAGGAATCCCTTCCACCTATAGAGAATGAGGAAGAAGAAAAGCTTAGAGAAAATAAAGAAGAAAAAGTGGAGAAAGTGGAAGAAAGAGAAGAATATGTTCCTCCAAGTGAGCTAAATTTTTCAAGAGATCATCCAAGAGAACTTATTATTATAGAACCATCGAAATGGGTAAGTACTTGTTCTTCGTTATATGAGTCTTTTTCAAATCTTTGTTTTGTATCTGTAACAGAACCAAAAAATATTTCAACCACTTTAAATGCTTAATTTTGGTTATTAGTTATGAATGAAAAATTTAATCAATTTTAATGTAATAAGGTTTGGAATCTTGGAGAAAGGCCATCTAATCACCCAGTTGTAGGTGTTAAATGGATTTTTAAGAATAAGTTAGATGGTGACTCTAGGAATACAAGCAATAAAACTGGATTAGATGCACAAGAATATTCTCAAATCGATGAGGTAGATTTTGATGATACTTTTGCACTAGTTGCACGTATATAATCTATTAGAATTTTTTCTTACATTTGTTAGTTTTAAAAGATTTAAATTATTTAAATAGATGTTAACGGTGCATTTTTAGATGAGATTATTAAAGAGGAAGTATATGTTTAAACATCCCCCGCTTTTATTTAATGAATAAAATTCTAATCATGTGTATACACTAGAAAAAAAATTCTTTATGGTTTGAAACAAGAGCCACATGCTTGGTATAAGAGATTAACTTTATTTTTATTAAAACATAGTTATAAAATGAGAAGTGCAGATAGTACACTCTTCATTAAACATGTTAATACTAATTTAATTATTTTGTAAATTTATGTAGATATTATTTTTGAAGCCACTAATGAAGAGTTATGTAATGAAGTTATTTTAGATATGAAAAATGAATTTAAAATGATCTTGGCCGAAGAACTTACATTTTTTCTAGATTTACAAATCACTCAAACACATGATGGTATTTTTATTTATCAATCAAAATATGTTCATGATATACTTAAAGGATTCATATTTTAAAATCATAAGCAAGCTAATACTCCCATGAGTGCATCTCTAAAGTTAGGGAAAGATGAAGACAGTATTTCTATTAAACAAATATTATAAAGAGGAATGATGAGATCATTATTATATTCAACTGTATCTAGACCCAATATTATGTTTGCTTTTTATTTATGTGCTAGATCTCAAGATAGCCCAAAAAATCACATCTAAAAGCAATTAAATGAATTTTAGATATCTAATCAGTACTTCTACAATAGGCTTATGGTATTAACATATAGATTCCTTTATTTTACATGGTTATTCTTATTTGAACTATGCAGGATGTTCATTATATTGAAAGAGCACTAGTGTGATCTATCTTTTCTTAGGCCCTTCAATTATATTGTTGTCTATTCTTATCGCATCCACATTTAAGAAGAAGTTAAAATCGTGAGATTATCCTTCAACATGTAAAACTCCAATTCAAGAGAGATAGAATGAAAAGTTTTCCCCCTTATACATCTGATGATTGTGAGAATGTGATTCCTTCAATATCAACACAAAATTACAATGGGGTCTGTATTATTTTTTGATTTGCTTCCACATGATCCTGTAAAAAGAATAAGTATATCCACACATCCTTTAAATGAGCAAGATGTAGTGAGGGATGCATATATTCCAAGAGCTCTATACCATATCATACCCGAGAGTTTCTTTGTAACTTTCAAATTTTCATCAATAGATGGTACCTTCATAGAGATATAAGATCCCTCTTCAATGGCAGTAAAGATCCTAGGGGCAGAGGCCTCCATGAAGAGATTAACCCTTTGCTCCCATATCCCAAAGTTTTCCTTCCTACAAATAGGAAGTTTCATTGAGCTTAGTTTTTTGTAGCTCTCTCCAAAAGCCAGGATACTACAAAAATTTCAACCCTTAAGGATCTTATTCAGCTGTTAAGCCTTTCTGAATAACCTAGATCTAATACCACTTAAAGTTAAGGGTTGTCCAATCACCTAGACAGGAGTGGGGGGGGGGGGGGATGGGGTGAATAGGTGTTTTATTGATTTTATACTTTCTTTGTATTTTCTTTAGTTAAGTACAACTGAGTAATAAAGCAACACAAACAAAACACAACCACAATATAATACACTAAGATATAGTGGTTCCCTAATTATGGGTACATCCATTTTTCCCCTACACCTATCCAGTAGAGTGCTAGCTTGGCAAACTTCTCCAAACTTCCTTAGATTCAAAGATCTTATAACTCAGGAACAACAGTCCCTTATCTCAGACCTTTAACATAAGGTCCTACCACTCAGATCTTCTATCTCAAGATCCTACACTCAGGCCAAACACAACACTACCTCAATATCTATTACCAGAGATTTATACTCAAATCTTTTCTACAAACCCTACCTAGGTCAGAATGATCCTACAACTAAGATTCTCACTATAATCCTACAACAAACTTAGATCATATACGGATCCTACAATTTCAATGGAGTTACAAAGAGTTTGACTTAAATGACAAAACTTGAGTCTTCAATAGAAGCATTGTATAGGCTTCTTCTTACTTAACTGACACTTGAATGTATCTGTTTGGAATGAACTAGACTGGATCAAGAACACTTTGTCTAGAGAGAAAAGTTCTTCGGGAAGAATGTTGCCGAGTTGAGCCATGAAAGAAAATCTCTCTAGTGATTGCAGTGGCTGGAGACTTGAAAGAATTTGAAAGCTTGAGCACTATAGAAAACCTGAACACAAAACTTTTTTGGTGTATGCGTATGTAGATGTATATATGTTCAATTTTCAAGTCCCTTTTTATAGAAGACTGAACTGATAGAGGGCTTATTGCTTGGAAAGAAAAGCTCCAATAACTTGAATATTTGCCTAAGGAAGGTTCATCAAAAGACATGATTCTGAATTTAATGTGAATAATTCTTATCCTCAAACTAATTATAGAAGCATAAAGTAGAATTTGAATTTATTTGAATATATGAACAATCTATGACTGAATCCCAACAGAGAGCCGTTAGAACAAGCTTCATGCCGGTAAAATCTTCTAATTAAAACTTTATTCAGTACAGTCAACAAAGTCCTTCAACACTTATGGATATGATGCAATCGAAATGTTGTACTTTAAGAACTCAAATTAATGCATCCAACACATAAGTACTTGACTAAGCAGAAATTCTTCTATCACAGTCTAGTCGATGTAGTCGATAAAATATGTAGTCCTCTAAATGATACAGTCAACAAGTTTCTTATCTTTGCAATCAATGTAGTCGATAAATAACTTAGCATGTAGTTGATGCAGTCGACTTTTTCCTTAATAATTTAGCCGATGTAGTTGACATTTTCCTTAGGTTATTCAGTCTATGCAGTCGATAAAATACTTATTTTCAAGCCTATACAGTCGATGTTTGACTTAGACTAATTTTAGCTTCTGTCTTTAAGGTATTTTAACTTCAATGATTTTCGTCATGATAATGTCGTGTCTAATATAGGAATAGATCAAAGGTCAACATGTGTTTTGTACCATGAGAGATTATAAGGGCAAAACCCTATTTAGGTGACCATAAGTCTAACACTTGATTAGCCAAGCATTTCTACTAAACCTATCACGTCAAATCTAACACACACATCAAATATAAGATATTAAATATCATCTTGAGGCCTTCTTCAAATCAGGAATTATGTACACAATATTGCCAACAATCTCCTCCTATTTGAAGAGGTAAAAATTTCATATGACAATAAACATAAAGGCATTAAATAAAAATGAAACAAAAATGTATAGAGGACAAAACAGTTTAGATTATATATAAATGATCAGAAATTATAGAGTTTTACATTAAGATAAATAAAATATAAATCCCAATAAGAATTTAGTTCAACCCATAGTATTTCAACTCTAAAAAATTTCCTCTGGCAGCTTTCTCTTTTGCCTTTGGATATATCCTAGGGGATTAGGAATATATCTCGGAGGAGGAGGTCTATTGGGATGATTCCTCCTATGAATCCTTTTCATTGCTTCTTGCTTCTCATACTTATCCCACACAACTGAATATAGCATCTTGAAGTGTTTATCCCTAGCTTCCTAAAATTTTCTCAAGTGTATAAGATTATATTTTTGGACACTAGGCTCCATGAGTCCTAACCAGGCATATTCTTAATTTCAATGCTCCTTCTCTATCTTGCCAACATCTCCTCTTCACTTTGAATAACCTTCCTTTTTTTAGATGAGGATGGCCCTGCATAGTCAGCTTCAAGAGAGTAATCATAATCATCCCAAGCTTCTTCATAGTGTTCGGGAGGAGGGTAGTCATAATCAGCTGGGTTATTTTCTAGAAATGTGTGTTCTAGTTGCTTTAGCTATGGTGAGAAATTTATTGGTTCAAGATTTAGTGCCTCCCTAGTGGAATTTAAGATCTATATTGCTTGCTGAACATATTGATGTGTTATTGTTCTCTCCCAATTTCTAACTTCTTCAAATATATGTTTGCAAATGGCATTTTGAGAATCAGATATCTTTTGATCCAACATATTAACTCATGTAATCATAATGTTCTTTGTTTGCAGCAGATGACCATCCATAAATTGACTGCAGACGTCAATTATGTCCATCATTTTCATTCTTTGTTCAGCCATGTTGGGTGTTGTTGCTTTGAAGGCTTGGTGAAGATTTTCTCCAGTGGAAACTTAATTGTCCACTATTGCTTGTATGCCCTGGTGAGTAATATAATTCTTCTTGATAGTGAAGTCAACAACAACTGCAGCTTTCATGAAGAAGTGCAGTGTTTGAGCATTCAAATGGTGCATCTCTTCTTGCACTGATGTGATTTTCTCATTCATCTCATTCCTTATCCCTTGCACTGTTCTTTGCACAAAACCTTCAATCTTCCTTTTCTTATTGTCTAGCATTAGTTGCAGCTAAGGCAAAAAGAACTATAGGGTTCTTCACTAGTTAGGGGTGATAAAGCTTTGGGCTCTTGTATAGCTATGTTTTGGGAAGGGACTGCGTGAGGCTTATGGTCTTCATATAGGCAGTCTGGTGTGGATGACTGTGAGATGAACTTGTCAGTGTCTTACTCTTATATTGCACTTCTGTATTTTTATAGTTCTATTTACTTACCTATAAGGATAGGTTCTTCTGATTCTTCTTGGACTAGAGGTAGTGTAGGTGTGTACTCTATAAGATTTCTAATGACCTGGTCTACTCCTTCCAGGTCAAGTCTACATTGGTCAGAGTTTTATAGGTTAGACTCCTAGTCAATCTCCACAGTGATTGCCATGTCAACCTCTTACAACACCTAAGTATCTTGGGTAGAGTTTTCCTTGACCAACTCCCCCTCAATTATTATAGTGTCTATGATAATATGGTCTTAGTGATCTTCTTATGCCACAACTTTTGCATGAAGCGCAGACAGTTCCACTAGAAATTTTCATAGATTTATAGTCTTAGTATGTTGAGGAGCATGTTAAACCCAGAAACCACGGTCCAAATATGAGTTTGGACTAGAGCTGTAGTTCTCCTTTACTTCTCCCGAACAAGCACAATCGGCTGAAGATTTAGAGCTTGAAAACCTTCCCACTAGAACTTCAATCAGACCCCGATCCATAACGAGGAGGTCCCACACACACCCGAAAGATCATAGATCACTTCTCCTCCCAATCCAATGCTGGAATGGGCACCTTTAGAGGGCTTGGAGAGATCCAAACTACCCATCCGAAAACCATGGGGAATAGTGAGTTAAAGCTCTTGCCTACCAAAGCTAGCCAAAGGTGAGAGAAGCCTAGAAGAGGTCCTCTCCAAAGGTGCCCTTGGGGGGTCTATTTATAGTTTTTTGGGAATGGCCTGCGGAAAGCAAGATCCCTCCTTTTGGTTCTACGAAAAGCAACCCTAATTTGTTTGCCAATAGTAAAACTCCGCTATTTGGAATGGCTAATGGAAGGCCAAAAATTGGATGTCACGGTAACAGGGAACACTCCCCTTGGCAAGGGAACATAGCGGTATGTGTCCCACTTACCTGAGTGGCGAGTTCCTGGTGAAGGCAACACTTACCAATCGCCTCTTAATTGAGGGAGAGAGCAAGCTCGTTGGTTCTACTTGCTCCTTATTTCTTTCCTGGGTAGCACATACTCGATGAAGCTAGGCACTGTCACTCTCCCCCAGCTGGCTAAGCAACTCAGTAAAATATAGGGTTGCACATTATCCCCGCCTTTTTTGAGTCCTAGCCCAGGCTTGGAAAGACCATTCAACCCCATTGTTATTTGGTGAGTGGAGGCTCAAATAATCTTTCGGTGGGTGGGTTCCCACCGAAGCTTATATAAACCAAAGGTGGGAGGCCAACCCTAAGAGCTCTCCCTCAACCTCCTCAAATTCCTATCAGGGTTCCGACAACATGACAATCTCAAAAGCAGCTCTCGCCCGTCTTGCCGCTGATAAAGAAAAGAACAAGGATGCTACGACCAACCTGATGGCTATCACCACTGAACATTCGTCTCAAAGCCCAGCGAGATGGGTGGAGGATTGAGGGATCAAGAAGTCGAGGCCTAGGCTATCCATTGGGTAGGTGGGCTCGCTTGTTGACTTGCAACCCCTCCCTAGCCTTGGCCTCAGAATCCCTGCTCAGGTACTGACTCAGAAAGAACTTGCCTCAGATTTAATGTGCTCTAACTGAATCTTCGACAAACCTGTGTCGCACCCTTCTACAGACTACCACTCTCATTGAGGAGGTCTCAAATGACCCCGCATACGAGAACCAGGAGGTCTTGTCGAGTTGGGATGAATCGAGTGCTCACGCACTGATCCAAGGTCGGTAAATTTATCCTTTTTCGCCTCTGAATAAGGCCTTTTGCCAAGCGATCATCTGATAGTGTCTTACCATACAATACCCCCTTTCGTCAATGTCACCTCAACCCCATCCTTTGTACGATCCCCCACTCGTGATCTTTGTTGCAAGCTCGCTAATACCACAGTGTCATCGACGAGTAGGGTGCGGGAACTCCAGTTTCCGATGCCCAGTATTCCCGCAACCCCAGCCTCATTTGAGTGGGTTAAGGGAAATCTCTGCTGCTGCCCCTTAACAATCCCTTTTGCGGTCAGGAAATCTTACCCTTGTGCAATCCCGGGACGGAGGGAGAAACCTCCCATGGTTAGTCATCGGGACTCTCTTACTATTTTGGTCATGTTAACTTGTACTAACATCTTGCTCGCCTTTGATAGATGCGACCGACGTTCCATCGGCGGCATGTCAGATGACATCATAACTTAATTGGCACATACCTCTCCTGATATGATTCAGGACTTCCTTGGCAAGCATGACTTCATTCTACGCAGGATTTGGGAAGAGAGGATCATCTTGCGAGCGATGACTTTCCTCACCTACTCTCTCTTCATCAGCAAGTCGAGGATTTGGAGCACAAATGCAATGCGTTTACTAGCATGATGTAGATGCTCTTTGGATGGAACACCATTTTGTTGGAGGGGCACTTGAGGAAAATAGAGAAATGTAACCACACCCTCTAGCACAAAGTCACTGTTGTTCGTGAGGAGATCATTGAAAGGGGAGGCCCGTAGGTGAGGATGTGAGGATGCAACTCATGGAAGTGACCCCACACAGACACAGTAGGACTAACCCTTTTTCTAACTAGTCTTTTATTGTTTTCATTTGCAAGATCTTAACACAATATTTATTATTTGTTATGCGCGACCGCATTTCTCACGATTTTTTATCAATGCTTGGATTGTTGCAAATGTTTCGTTTGTGACGTTTAATAGAGTCAACTCGCTAGGGGAATCTTACCTATCGCCGGTAGTGGGCTAGTCAAGAAAACACGGGTCTTGGTGGAGATACGAGTGCACAGACGACGAGTGGTTTTGCGCCAATTAGCCGAACCCTCTCTCCCCTTGATTTTCTATAAATACCGCCCTAGCGCCCAGTTCTCACCCATCGCATTAATTGCTCTCCCTTTCTCATCATCCAACAACCTCCCACTCGCATTTTCGACTCTCATAATGGGTGGTTACAGTGTTGGCTTGGAGGGAAGGCAAAATTAAGTGGCCCACTTCCTGGATTATATCTTCCCAGATGGGCAGGTGTCAGAGGACGAAATGCGAAAAATTATTGCTCAGTTCATGTCGGCCAGGTTTGTGGCCCGCACTCATATTGAAGGCGAGGCCCTCAACAACATTAAGGAGGGAGAGCTCACCTTTCCTATCACCCACTTTGGGATTGGAATTTGCCTCCCGCTATGGCCGTAGGTTAAGGAGTTTTTGAAGTACTTTAGGGCGGTGCTCGCGCAGGTCAGCCCCAACGCAATTGCTATACTTGTGGATTTTGCGTACTTCCTGTGCGAGGAGAGGATATAATTCAATTTGATGGTCTTAGACAAGTTTTTCATCTATCGAGCCACCGACAACGGTGTGGATTTTCTCACCAACTCGCAGAGCAAACTCTGCGAGGCCGTAAAAAAGGCGCATCACTGGACAAATCGCTTCATCTTTGTCAAGTTCGTGCATGGGAACATCCCCTGCTTGCCTGTTAAAAAGGATAAGTTCATATACCGAGCTCCATGTGTAGACGACATGGATCTGAAGCTACACAAGCTCTTCCTGGGGAATTACTTCGAGGTCGCCAACCTATGGTTCAACCTCGACTCGCTACCACCGGTCCTTCCGGATGAAGGTACGCATATCCCCTTCATCTCGCACTATTTACTCGCCCCCGATTGGGTTATAGCTTGTGTTTCAACATTTAACCTTTTTTGCAAGTGATCTCCACATACCACTAAACCCGCCTTATGTGGGGAAGGGAAGGGTGGATCCCATACTTGCGCTCACCAAGTTCATGGTGGCACCGTATGCCAACGACCTGGGGCTGCAAGTGACCAACAGTGGTCGAAAGAAGAGGGTGGTTCCTAAATCGGGATCTTCGTCAGACGGGCCCCCAAAGCGGTGGAAATCGTTGATCTCTAAGAAGGTTACCCAACTCATCGAGCTGACTACAGCTTCAGGGAGCAGTCCATCTCCACCTATTGGGAGCGGGACAGGGGGGGAGCAAGGAGCTGGGAACTTCAGACTCGCATCCCAATTTTGTGATGAGGCAAGAGCCCTTGGATGGTACAAGGAAGCCATTACTCACCTAGGAGGAGGGATCATACCGGGTGTCACTGTCCTCTCTCCTTCGTTCCTAGACGGACCAGGGCATACCTGCAAGGATGCTTATGCCCTGTCTTTTGGGCTGCACAACCACCAAGATGTTGTCGAATACAATAAGCTGACCCTGAAATAGCATACCTTCGAGAGCTTGTGGGCCCAACTGCATGCTATACAGCTCGCACCCATGTTCACATGATGGGGCATCATCTTCCTGAATAAGTTCAACAATGCGGAGGTGAAGAAGTAGCTTGTTAAGGACAGGACCCTGGACCTCAAGACGCGCCTCGATCTCTCCGAGCACCTTCTCGCCAAGCACTTCAGTGGTACGGTTGGTCATCCCTGAACATCACTTTTTTTTTTCTTTCCTTTCTTTTCCATCTTGCTCCCCCGCCCCGTCATTACTCTCAAATCCAATCTTTTGTAGGATGTCAAGACTGTCGACCGCACGTAGTTAGGTGTCTGTGAACTGGAGGAGGAGTTGGCGAATACCCTAGCGATGCTCGCCATAGCCCTCATTTAGAAGACTTCCGAGAAGCCTAATGAGTCCACATCTGGGGACTGCAAGATTCTTCATTTCACCCCGCAGGAGGTGGAGAGTACCAGCAAGCCCCTGATCACGCAGATGATAGAGTCAACGCCAAATATGGTGTGAAACCTCGATGCCTTGCGAGATGACTAGATGAAGCTGATCGCAGAGGATCTCATCCAACTTATTCGCACTAGCAACGAGCTCACCTTCCTCAGGATGCGGTTACTTATCCCCGATGGATGACGAGATGGAGCATCCGCCCCTTGATCCACCAGCGAGCTAAGAGCTTTGAATGTTTTGATATTTTTCTGTGATGTAATGGCTACCTTGCCAATAATATTTTGTTATACATGAAGGGTTATCTTAATCTTTCTCTGCGTTATTTTTCTTTTCGTTTCGCGTTGTATTTATTTTCTTTCAATTCATTGTCGAGTGCTCACCATTTAGGTCTAAGCGACTCAATCAGACAATCGGGCAGCCCTATCCTGTCTTGCAAGAACTGAACCCCGTGAGCCTGGCTTGCTTGTGACTTTCCGAAAAAAGGACATGTGAATTACGAACTCGGGAGCCTGGGAGTACCCCATTGCATAGGGGGGTGTGCTATATCCTCGCACGGTCTGAGAACTCGCGCAGCCGCCACTCTGACCTCAAAGTTGGGCGATTTAGGAATGCATGAGGGGAGAGAAAGATTACACTTGTCCCCTATATCTCACTCTGTTTTTTTTCTTTCTTTAGCTTGCTTCCTTTCAAGCCATCTCCCGAGAGACCCGAATCGCAGGACCTTGGGAGATTAATCGTAGTTCTATTTTCCATTTGCATCTATTGAACCGTCCACCCAAAAGACCTGCCGACTTATGAGAGCCCAGTCTGCAGGTTCCTATCGGGGGTGCTTTGGATCGGAATTTCTCTCATCTCAGCCTTCTACCCGAACAACCTACCTGCTCTACTGACTTGTGATAGCTCAGTCAACGGGATCCTATCAGGGGCGCTTTGGTTCGAAATTGATCCTATGTCAACCTTCCACCTGATCAACCTTCCTAACCTACTAGCTTATGGTAGACCGTTCAGGCGGATCCTATTGGGTGTGCTTTAGTTCAGAATTGATCTCATCTTAACCTTCCACCGAAGAAAAATGCATGCCCTGTCAACTTATGTTATCCTGATCAGCGGGATCTAATCTGGGATGCTTTATTTTGGAATTGATATCATCTCAACCTTCCACCAGAGCGACCTGCCTTCCCTACCAGCTTGTGGTAGCCCAGTCAACGGGATCCTATCTGGGGGTGCTTTGGTTCATAATTGATCTCATCTCAATCATCCACCCAAGTGACCTGACTATCCTGCCAACTTGTGGTAGGCCAGTCAGCGGGATACTATTGAGGATGCTTTAGTTCAAAATTGATCTCATCTCAACCTTTCCCCCAAGCGACTTGCCTGCCCTATCGTCTCGTAGTAGTACAAACAGTGGGATCTTATCGGGGGTGCTTTGGTTAGAAATTGTCGAGCCATGGTGAAAAAATGGAAAGACATCTAATGAGGAGAGAATTCTGCTTGTTTATTGCATGGGTAAAAATTCTTGAGCTTGTCACCACTCTAAGTGTTGCTAAGGGGTGCTCCTGCAGCTTTCTAGAAGCGGTAGCTCCCTAACTCAAGTACTTTGAGGATTACAAAAGGTCCTTAAAAATTAGGGTGGAGCTTATTGATGGCTACCCCTTCTTGCGGCGTCGATCATTTTGAGGAACAGTTCCCTTTTTACAAAGTGTTTGAACCTGATGTTCTTGTCAAAGTACCTCTCCATCTGACGCTTCATCTCCTCTTGGCAATGGGCAGCCAGGTTGCAATGTTCCCCCACAAGATCAAGCGAGAACCGCTGATATTCTTCATTCTTCACCCTCCATTCCTCATCAAATTCCCCCGTGGAGATGACGCACGGATACCTCACCTCAAACTCTACTGGGTCGATGACCTCAGACCTATGAGATAGTTTGAAAGAGATCTCCCATGTGGCAGTGTTTGTAGTGATTCACAGGGCCCAAAGGACCGAGGGAAGCAGTTCCACCTTCTTCTTTAGCAAATTAACAATTATCTTGTTTGCAGCTTGCACCTATCCATTACTTCTGGGGTGGTGGACTAACGTGAACTATAGGTCGATGCCTAATTGGCTGCATAAGATGACGAACTAAATGCTGGAGAATTAAGGCCCATTGTCTGTGACTATGGCCAAGGATAACTCGTGGTGGCAAATTATTTCTCCCCTTATAATGTTTCGAATTACCTATTAAGTTACCTTCACTAGTTCCTTGATCTCTAACCACTTCTAGAAGTAGTACACCATGACCAAGAAGAATTTTCTTTGGCCACTAGCCTGGGGAAAATGCCCAACTAGGTCCAGTCCCCAGAATGCAAATGGCCATGGTCTCATGATCGTCCTAAGTCTCTAAGCTGGTAGGAGCTGGAGTGGTTCATAGAGCTAGCACTTCTAGCATTTCTTCACGTACTCCGCAGCATCTTTGATAATAGTAGACCAAAAATATTGTTTCCTCAGCACCATCTTTTCCAAGGTTCAACTTCCTGAATGGCTATCACACTCCCTGGAGTGAATTTCTACTAAGACCCTAGGGACCTCCTCCTCAACCATGAATCTAGCTAAGAGCACTGAGAGGGTATTTTGATATAGCACCCGCTCTTACAGTAAGTAATAAGCTGACGTGTATCTGAACTTCCTTTTATCCAGGATCTTCTCTAGGAGCTCCCATTTCATTAGAAAAGTGATGAAGGGATCCATCGACGACAGTCGTTGGTCGATCTCCATCAGCTTCCCCTCTTCAATGGATGGTCGGAACACCTACATCATGGTCCCCCCCTACCCAAGGGTCGAACATGGTGAGGCAATCTGCCTCCATACTCTCCTCTCGAGGCACGTGTCAAATGGAGAAGGTGTGAAACAACCCAATGAGGCCCTTCACCTTAACGAGATATTTCTAGAGAGTGGGCTCCCTTGTCTCAAACTCTCCATTGATTTGGGAGGCAACCACCATTGCATCTGTGAAGTCCTTCTTATATTGGACTCCCAACTCTCTGGATAAATGAATCCCTATGATCACTACCTTATACATGACCTTATTGTTAGTAACAAGAATTCAGATATCGATGGGATTCTAAACCTCATTACCTAGGGGATTATTAGGATTATCCCTCCCCCTAGGGAATGCTTCCCCAATGCCCCATTTACTAGTACATCCCAAGATGCTTGATTCAAATGACATGAACTCCTCCACCTCTATGTCATACTCTGCCAACGAGTTAACCACAGCCTGAGCCTTCATTGCTAACCATGAGATCTCAAACACACTCATCTTCGCTGACCACTTTTTCAATCTTCCTGAGTTCTCCACCCCTTCCATAATGTTGTAAAGGGGATGGTTAGTCACTACTTTAATAGAGTGGGCATGGAAATAAGGTCAGAGCTGTAACGTCCCGATTCACACAAGGCCCCACGTGCGCATTTTTGAGTCAGGAGAGCTGACTTGCGCTTAGGGAAGTGCTGGCAGCTGGGATGCACTTGTAAAAGGGAGGTGAAGTCAGTCCAGAATACGACACGGGTAGAGACACGGGCGTGTCCCTACCCATGTGTGTGAGGATAGCTCTCGAGTCAACTGCTCGAGAAGGTCCAGAGAAGGACATGGGTAGTGACACGGGTGTGTCACTACCCGTATGTATGAAGACACGGTAGAGACACGGCATGTCCCTACCCGTGCATGTCCAACCAGTTGTTCCCGAGAAGGACACGGGTAGAGACACGGGCATGTCCCTACCTGTGTGTCCAGCCAACACTCGAGTCGATGACTCGAGTTGCTTAGAGAAGGATACGGGTAGTGACACGGGCGTGTCACTACCCATGTGTATGAGCACACGGGTAGAGACACGGGCGTGTCCCTACCCATGTGTGCCGAGTAGAGCTCGACGAAGTGTGTCCCGAGGAGGACACAGGTAGAGATATGGGCGTGTCCCTACCCGTGTGTGTCAAGTAAAACTCGACAAAGCGTGTCCCGAGCAGGACACGGTCAGCAACACGGCCGTGTCACTTATACACGGGTAGAGACACGGGCGTGTCCCTACCCGTGTTTGTGTATTGAAATGGCAGTCGAACCGTCGATGACCGTTTGCCCGAGCAGCACACGGGTAAGGACACAGGCGTGTCCCTACCTATTTGATTTTCACATATAAGGGGAAATGAAAACCCTAGCTATTTTTCATTCTCTTCAATGCCATTTCTGAGGGAAAAAAACTACTGGAGAAGAGGAAGAAGGTACTGGAGCAAGTCTTCAACCCGTGTAGAACTGCCACCGCCGAGGAGAAGAAGATGCCGCCGAGAAGAGTGACAAGATCCTTGGACAGAAATGGTGGAAACGCCGGAAATGAAGTGAGCTTCCTCCCCTCTCCCTTCGTTCTAGATCTTTAGTTATTTCTTAGGTGAGATATCGACTCAACAAAGTCTTGATTTGAGAGGAGGAGTTTTCTAGGAATGGCTTGCTAGGACTTGTGTCCTAGGGTTTATATGTATTCAACCTCTCCCTCCTTCTATGGGATGATGCAAGATGGTTTCGTGAAGAAAAGTGGACTTTTGGTTTGGTTGGCATTGATTGATATTGGTTGTAGCCAGCAGAATAGGCATCTTGTGGTACAAGTTAGCTCATGTGCTAACGCTACCAGAAGGAGGCTGTTCTGGGCATAAGACCCCCCTTCGTGCCGTGTTTTGTGTTTCGGGAGGGGGGTCTGCAAAGAGCTTTCTGACATAAATGACCAAGGCAAAATCCAACTTCTCTAAGATGGGGTACTTGAGCTCTGCCGTATTCAAGACCCTACTAACGTAGTACATTGGTAGTTACTTTCTCCCTTGCTCTTCTAATAGGACGGAGATCACAACCTCCGCTCCTACCCTGAGGTACAAAGATAATTCTTCTCCTTCCATCAACCCTTAGAGTAGCGGAGCCTGGGTGTGCTGTTGCTTCAAAGATTGAAAGGCATTCTCATACTCCTTGGACCACTCAAAGTGTTGATTGTGTTGGAACCCTAATTCTGATTTGGCTAAAGAACACTATTAGGAATATTAGATTGACCCAACATGTATAGTCACGGGTCATAGGATTATTTCTAGGCTTGGTCATTCAGAAGGTTTCTCCAGAATTGCTGAAAGAAGTCAAATGCAGTTAAGACAAAGTCAGAAAATCAGCTCGACGATCATCAAATGCAGTTAGACGATCGGTGATCTCAGGTCGACGAATTCTGAGTTGCTTCTCTGAACTCAGGTCGACGATCTTAAGACTCAAGCAAAGCTGTGTCGACACCATCACAGCAATTGTGTCGATACTCAATAGTTCTCTCAGCATGACGAACACAGAAACAGAGCTCGACGAACTACAAGCTCCGATCGACAAATGCAGGCAAGATATTCAGCTTGACGATATCTAGCTGAGTTCGACGAATGTCGAACTCAGGTCGACGATTGATGAACTCGACGAAAGTTCAGGTCGACGATTTCTGAGCAATCAGTAACAGTTGGCAGAATTAATTGAGGATTAATTACAGTCAACATTCCCAGTGAAAATAGCCGTTCAAACGGACAGTTACAGAAGACTTAAGTGAGGATCAATTTCCAAAGCATCTTCACTCTCGGGAATGTTTTCTTCTTCCATCAAAATACAGGGAAGAACGAAAAAGGGAAAAAAACAAGTGACAGAGAAAGAAAGATACAGAAAGGGCAATATCACTACAGTAACTACAAGCCCAGACCAGAGAACAACTTCATCAAGAAGAAGAAGAACAACCTATCACTATCAAGAGTCTTCTTCTTCCTTCATTTCTACAGGACAACGTCAAGGACATCAAATAACTTATCTGTCAGAAGTTCCTGAAGATTACTCTGGTACAGGCCTGAAGATTGAAGGCCTATCACCCTGAAGCAGAGCTCCAGTTTTCCCTGAACCATTCAATATCTCAGGGGGAGCTGTTTGCTAACATCAATATCCACAAGTCTTCTCTCAGTTGTTATTGAGAAAGAGAAGACAAAATCATCTCTCACCCCCACCTCTGTAAAGAGTTGTCATCTCCCTTCAAAAGTGATTCTGGTTGCATGTCTCCTTTCAAAAGACTTGAGGTTTTGGTTTTTGGGGACCTGATCAAAACCCATTGGTGTCAGGCACCTGATCAAAATCCTGACTGGATTCTTGCCAGGGTGGTAGAAGAGTGGACTACCCAGATTTGGGGAACCACTATAAAATCCTTGTGTCTCTTCTGGTTGCTTGATCTTCTTTCTTTATTCTGTGCTGTGATTTTACTCTAATCAGCTTAGTTAAGATCTGTCTCTTTCAATTGGTATCAGAGCCAGCTTGGTTAAATTACCTTGGTTAAAATCCACACCTCTCTAAGTTGGTTAAAATACCATACCTTAAGAGGTTGTATTGGTTGTACAGGCTAACACCTGAACCAAAAGATCCTTTGATAGATCTTAAATATCTTTAGAGTTTTATCATGGCACAAATTGAAGAGTTCTCAAGCACCAGACTACCCATGTGCAATCTAGATATGCTTGCACTATGGAAGATAAGGATTAGATTTTTTATGGAGTCCATTGATGAAAACATATTTAAATCTATTTTGTCAGGTCCAGCTCCACCTCAGCAAACAACAAGTCTAAATGATGTTCCATCATCCCAATGGACAGATGCCCAACAAAAGATGAAGATTGCTGATGCACAAACAATGAACATTCTAGCACAATCTGTAACAGGCCAAATTCCTAAAACAGGCAATTTTGGGTGACACGGCCTGGGACACGGGCGTGTCCCAGGGCGTGTCAGTTGACACGGCCTGCGACACGGGCGTGTCGCAGGGCGTGTCGAGGTTGTGTCGACGATCGGCCTAGGTGTCGACGATTATCGCTCGACATCGTCGAGAAGGGGCACACGGCCCAGGACACGGGCGTGTCGAAGGCCGTGTCGTGTGCTCGACGACTGTTACTCGACGATCGCCGAGTATCGCGTTTCCAGTGAAGACACGGCCTGTGGCACGGACGTGTCACAGGGCGTGTCAGTGGTCATCGAACTCAGCTCGGCGTCTTGAGCCGGGGCGTGTTTGCGGGACACGGGTGTGTCCTGGTGCACACGGCCAGGAACACGGGCGTGTGCCAGGCCGTGTCCCAGGCTGTGTGAAGTCTCGGGTTGTTTTGGGATTATTTTCGTTGAGGCACACGGCCTCAGACACGGGCGTGTCTGAGGGCGTGTCGGGGACACGGCACGTGACACGGGCGTGTACTGGCTGGATTGAGTCGGTTGTCTGCCGCTTAGAGGGACACGGCCTGTGACACGGGCGTGTCACAGGGCGTGTCAGGCCGTGTTTTAGATTTTCTGGCCAAATCTGAGCCGTTTGTTTCCCTCTTCCTGGATCTAGTGGTTGGGCTCTGTCCAGGTGTTGTGAAGGCCGAGATTAAGGGGATTTAATCCCTCTTTCTTCTTCTTCTTCTCCTTCATGTTTTTCCAAGAAAGAGAGAGAAAGAAAGGCCAAGGCAAGAGGGAAGGGAGGAGTCTTCCAGCTGCTGTAGGAGCTACGGAGTGTGGAGCGAAGATCCGAGAGCGGATTCGTGAAGGCAGAGCCGAGGCGGTGATTTCCATCCGGCTACTTCATGGCGCCGAAGCGATCTTCAAGGGTAACGATCTCCTTCTTGGACATCGAAGTCCTTTCTTTATACATGTGTTTGGAATCCTCCACCAAGAGGTGGATTTGCGAAAGAGATTCCTTTGTTGAGTCTGCATTTAGAGCCGGAAATATGAAGTACGGCATAGACATGCTGTGTGAAGCCCATCTGGACCGGTAGTCTGGATTGGTGATGTTCATGGGTAAACCGGAGAAGACTCCGTGGTTTTGATGATATGTAAATGGATTTCTATTGTGATGAATGTATGGATGTGATGATGAGGAGGTTTTGGCAAAGCTCCTGGTTATGAGATGATCAATTGGTAGCACGCCTGGGGAGCTCGTGATAAACCCGGCTGTTACACCACTAAGGTGGGTTGATCTAGTTAGTTAGAGGGATCGATGGGTGGCAATGCTTGGGGAGCCGAGTTAAACCCGGCTTGCTGCACCACATAGTGTGGGTCGATCGGATTAGGAGGGGGGGTCGATGGGTAGATATTGCCTGGGGAGCTTGGATAAACCCGGCATGCTACACCACATGTTGTGGGTCGACCTACTCTGGTTGTTGGATGCTGTGAGGTTGGATCTCTGAGTGGTTTGGGCGGGATGTCGCTAGCTTGCGAGACTGGTGGACTAGGCCCGGTCAACCAACAGGTTAACACCTCGGATCGGCGGTGTACGACTGGTGGATTCCGGTACACCAAGAAGGTGCCCTGAGTGCACGGAGCGTCTGGTGGATTCCAGCGTTTGTGATGGAATGTGTTTGCTAGCGGAATAAAGCATGATATACATATGATGTTTGATGATACTTGATGATAGATGACAGCACTGTATACAGGGAAGAAACTACTACCCTGGGTAGGGGGTAGGGTCGTTATAATGGGTCAGCTAAATGCTGACCGTTACTTTGTTTTCTGTGTTGGCTTGGATGTGGAATTGCAGGTGTTGCGGCTTGAATGGAATAAGTGGAATAGCTAACTTGCTGAGATGGGCCCTTGAAGGCCATGTGAAGAGCTGTGTTTGGATTTCATGTGTGGCCGGCCTGCGTGCCGATGTACGAAATTGTTGCTGTGTAAAGAGGAACCTGTAAGGCCATAAGGCCAGGGTGTGTGAGTTGTATACATTCCTGGTGTTGTTATATAAATGTGGTATTTATATATTGGTGGACATTCTGGTTTGAGTTCATGCTAACAAGTAAAAATGCTGCGCTAGAATGGAATGAGTTAAGGATACGCATAGATTTTGATTTCCACACGTAATTCCTTCGCTTGTCTGTGCTATATGGCGTGGGGCCCCGGCCGGACCCACTGTTATATGTCATGTGACGGGTGGGGGTGTTATAAAGTGGTATCAAAGCCAGGTTGAGATTGTTTGGGAGGAGAGAACATAATTGCACTCATGAATGTCCACTAGGAATGTATGTCATGCACATGATGTGCGTGAGTGTGTAGTCAATGTCGCAGTACCGTTATGATTGGATGTATTAATGGTGTTCTGTATATTGATAGGTGGCGAGGGATGGAGCTGGGCCGTCTGAACCACATCAGTCGGATGAGAGTGCAGCACCCGTGGAAGCGCCTATGCCTCCCTCGGCAGAGGCCATACGGGTGGTGATGGAGACAGTGCTTGCAGTGTTACAAGCGCAGCCAACTGGACAGGCAAGACCTGGTGGAAGGCAAGAGCATGCTGCAGTGGTGATGGAAGCGCAAGCAAGTGACGACTCATTGTCACGTTTTATGCACTTCCATCCACCTACGTTTGGAGGAGCGCTTTCACCAACGCAGGCGGAAGATTGGTTGGCAAGAGTAAAAAGGATTCTAACCGCAATCAGGACAGTCGAGGAGCAGAAAGTGATGTTGGCCACTTTTCTGTTGGAAGGAGATGCGAGATTATGGTGGGATGAAATTGAAGTGCACCACTTGGCAGGTCGAGGTTTAACGGAGATTTCAATGGACGAATTCTCCCAAATATTTTTAGCCAAGTATGTGCCAGTGTCGCAGAGGATTGCGATGGAAAATGAGTTTCTCCGTCTGGTGCAGGGTGAGCGAGATATTGATACTTACCTGCATGAGTTTACAAGATTGGGGAGATATGCGGGATCTACCTTTGCGGAGGAAGCGCGAAAGACAAATCGGTTTTATGGAGGATTGCGGGATGAATTGAGATTGGCACTTCCGAGTTCCGTGAGCCAAGGCTTCCAAGCGTTGGTCGATACAGCCCGTGCCTTGGAGAACGATATAAAGCGAGTACAAGAGAATAAGAGACGGGCAATAGAAAAGTCAGAGTTTCAATCAGCTCAATCGTAGTTTAGACGACGAGAGAAGAAACGATTTAGGCCGGTAGAATCAGCGCCGTCGATTGTTTCTTCGGGGGCGACGTATGGGCCAGGACGTGTGGATACACGTATATGCTACAAATGTGGGCAGCAAGGACACATAGCAAAATTTTGTTGGAATGCTCCTCCAGGGAGTGAGAAAAAGACAGGTGCGTCATATGAAGAAAAAGGGAAAGCAGTGGCCGAATCATCTGCACCGCGGACGCAACCTCGCTTTCATGCTATGGAAGTGCAAGAGCCGCAAAGCTCAGTTGGTGAGATTCAGCCTCGAGTGTTTAATTTGTCTCTAAATCGCGAATTTCAAAATCGGGAGGCTGAGCGGAAGTGAACTGTGATGTGCATCATGTCGATCTTATGAATGTTGTGTATGAAAACTATGTGTATCTATCAGGTGTGATGAATACTAGCTAGTGTGCATATTAAGAAAAGCTTGGTGCACTTGTGATTGTGCTGAGAATCAATTTTGTTGTTTTATTTTGAGGTCTTATTTGGCTGAATGTGCACACGTGGAAGTTAGGGATGTTTATTTGTGGTGTATGTTTATTAGTTTGTACGATGGCTTGGGGTGTACGCTTTTGTGATGTTGTGGCTGATTGGCTGCTTGGAGTCAAATTTCGAGGACGAAATTATTTGAAGGAGAGGAGGATTGTAACAGGCCAAATTCCTGAAACAGGTAATTTTGGGTGACACGTCCTGGGACACGGGCATGTCCCAGGGCGTGTCAGTTGACACGGCCTGCGACACGGGCGTGTCGCAGGGCGTGTCGAGGTTGTGTCGACGATCGGCCTAGGTGTCGACGATTATCGCTCGACATCATCGAGAAGGGGCACACGGCCCAGGACACGGGCATGTCGAAGGCCGTGTCATATGCTCGACGACTGTTACTCGACGATCGCCGAGTATCGCGTTTCCAGTGAAGACACGGCCTGTGACACGGGCATGTCACAGGGCGTGTCAGTGGTCATCGAACTCAGCTCGGCGTCTTGAGCCGGGGCGTGTTTGCGGGACACAGGTGTGTCCTGGTACAGAAGGCCAGGAACACGGGCGTGTGCCAGGCCGTGTGCCAGGCCGTGTGAAGTCTCGGGTTGTTTTGGGATTATTTTCGTTGAGGCACACGGCCTCAGACACGGGCGTGTCTGAGGGCGTGTCGGGGACACGGCACGTGACACGGGCGTGTCACACGGGCGTGTACTGGCTGGATTGAGTCGGTTGTCTGCCGCTTAGAGGGACACGGCCTGTGACACGGGCGTGTCACAGGGCGTGTCAGGCCTTGTTTTAGCCTTTCTGGCCAAATCTGAGCTGTTTGTTTCCCTCTTCCTGGATCCAGTGGTTGGGCTCTGTCCAGGTGTTGTGAAGGCCGAGATTAAGGGGATTTAATCCCTCTTTCTTCTTCTTCTTCTCCTTCATGTTTTTCCAAGAAAGAGAGAGAAAGAAAGGCCAAGGCAAGAGGGAAGGGAGGAGTCTTCCAGCTGCTGTAGGAGCTACGGAGTGCGGAGCGAAGATCCGAGAGCGGATTCGTGAAGGCAGAGCCGAGGCGGTGATTTCCATCCGGCTACTTCATGGCGCCGAAGTGATCTTCAAGGGTAACGATCTCCTTCTTGGACATCGAAGTCCTTTCTTTATACATGTGTTGGAATCCTCCACCAAGAGGTGGATTTGCGGAAGAGATTCCTTTGTTGAGTCTGCATTTAGAGCCGGAAATATGAAGTACGGCATAGACATGCTGTGTGAAGCCCATCTAGACCGGTAGTCTGGATTGGTGATGTTCATGGGTAAACCGGAGAAGACTCTGTGGTTTTGATGATATGTAAATGGATTTCTATTGTGATGAATGTATGGATGTGATGATGAGGAGGCTTTGGCAAAGCTCCTGGTTATGAGATGATCAATTGGTAGCACGCTTGGGGAGCTCGTGATAAACCCGGCTGTTACACCACTAAGGTGGGTTGATCTAGTTAGTTAGAGGGATCGATGGGTGGTAATGCTTGGGGAGCCGAGTTAAACCCGGCTTGCTGCACCACATAGTGTGGGTCGATCGGATTAGGAGGGGGGTCGATGGGTAGACATTGCCTGGGGAGCTTGGATAAACCCGGCGTGCTACACCACATGTTGTGGGTTGACCTACTCTGGTTGTTGGATGCTGTGAGGTTGGACCTCTGAGTGGTTTGGGCGGGATGTCGCCAGCTTGCGAGACTGGTGGACTAGGTTCGGTCAACCAACAAGTTAACACCTCGGATCGGCGGTGTACGACTGGTGGATTCCGGTACACCAAGAAGGTGCCCTGAGTGCACGGAGCATCTGGTGGATTCCAGCGTTTGTGATGGAATGTGTTTGCTAGCGGAATAAAGCATGATATACATATGATGTTTGATGATACTTGATGATAGATGACAACACTGTATACAGGGAAGGAACCACTACCCCGGGTAGGGGGTAGGGTCGTTATAATGGGTCAGCTAAATGCTGACCGTTACTTTGTTTTCTGTGTTGGCTTGGATGTGGAATTGCAGGTGTTGCGGCTTGAATGGAATAAGTGGAATAGCTAACTTGCTGAGATGGGCCCTTGAAGGCCATGTGAAGAGCTGTGTTTGGATTTCATGTGTGGCCGGCCTGCGTGCCAATGTACGAAATTGTTGCTGTGTAAAGAGGAACCTGTAAGGCCATAAGGCCAGGGTGTGTGAGTTGTATACATTCCTGGTGTTGTTATATAAATGTGGTATTTATATATTGGTGGACATTCTGGTTTAAGTTCATGCTAACAAGTAAAAATGCTGCGCTAGAATGGAATGAGTTAAGGATACGCATAGATTTTGATTTCCACACGTAATTCCTTCGCTTGTCTGTGCTATATGGCGTGGGGCCCCGGCCGGACCCACTGTTATATGTCATATGACTGGTGGGAGTGTTACACAATCAATGTCTGATGACATTTTTGAAGAACTTGCTGAATGTTCATCTGCAAAAGAAATGTGGGACTCCATCACAGAAATGGCTGCTGTATCAGAAAAAGGGTGAATAATTGAAGCTGAATCTTGGAGTAATGAAGAAGAAGCAAGAGCAAGAGAATTTTGCCTAATGGCAATAGATGCTTCTCGCAGTAGCTATGCTGAAGAATCTGAAGAATCAGAGTGTGAATCAGATGAAGAAGATCAGGTAATCTCTACCCTTGATCTTCCATCAGGTATAAATCTTCAGAAAATCTTAGTTCAAAATAATTCGTCGAACGGAGATCGATGAAATCAATCCTATTCGTCGAACTCAGATCGATGATCTCTGAACAAAGATTTTGATTTCAACTGTTCAGGAATCTATGATCGACGAAATCAATACTATTCATCGAACAGAGATCGACAAAAATGGAACACAGAAAGTCATTCTGTGAACAGAGCTCGACGAACTCAATATCATTCGTCGAACTCCGATCGACGAAAGTACTTTAATTCGTCGAACTCCGGATTTCAGAACAGAAATTTTTGTTCTCTTCAAAAGTATAAGCAAAGTCAGCATTTTAATAATCCCTTTACTGAGTGGTTAATACCACTTAGGAAATATCATCCACCTAGATACAAGGATCAACCTAAAATGCTATTTTCTTTCTAAATTATGATCAAAAAGAACCTGGACCCAAGTTGATCTAGGTTCAGAGCTCCTAACATCTCCTTGCAGGAAAAGAACTCAGTCCAGCAAATTTACAGGCTATATAAGTGGCTATCAGATTTGGGTAAGGAAATGTAAACATGGGGAGATTGTTTGTTTTACCACAGAGGAATAAAGGCTATGCAAATAGGGGGAGATGCCTATAAATGAAGTTGCAGAAATTCTAGCAGCAGCAACAACAATAAATTATAATGCCGCAGATTTGGGCAAGGATCAACAACAGTAACAGCAATAGCAGATTTTCTTGATCCAGATTTAGGGGAAGATTGTATTTAATTGCCTTATATTTTACTTACATTTATGTAAATAGTGTCCTCACCCAAATATGGGGAGATTGTTGAAACCCTAGTTCTGATTTGGGTAAAGAACACTATTAGGAATATTAGATTGACCCAACATGTACAGTCATGGGTCATAGGATTATTTCTAGGCTTGGTCATTCAGAAGGTTTCTCCAAAATTGCTGAAAGAAGTCCAAGAAATGCAGTTAAGACAAAGTCAGAAAATTAGCTCGACGATCGTCGAACGCAGTTCGACGATCGGTGATCTCAGGTCGACAAATTTTGAGTTGCTTCTCTGAACTCAGGTCGACGATCTCAAGACTCAAGCAAAGCTGTGTCGACACCATCACAGCAATTGTGTCGACACTCAACAGTCCTCTCAGCACGACGAACACAGAAACAGAGCTCGACGAACTGCAAGCTCCGGTCGACGAATGCAGTCAAGATATTCAACTCGATGATATTTAGCTGAGTTCGACGAATGTCGAACTCAGGTCGATGATTGATGAACTCGACGAAAGTTCAGGTTGACGATTTCTGAGCAATCAGTAACAGTTGGCAGAATTAATTGAGGATTAATTACAGTCAACATTCCCAGTGAAAATAGCCGTTCAAACGGACAGTTACAAAAGAATTAAGTGAGGATCAATTTCCAAAGCATCTTCACTCTCGGGAATGTTTTCTTCTTCCATCAAAATACAGGGAAGAACGAAAAAGGAAAAAAACAAGAGACAGAGAAAGAAAGACACAGAAAGGGCAATATCACTACAGTAACTACAAGCCCAGGACAGAGAACAACTTCATCAAGAAGAAGAAGAACAACCTATCACTATCAAGAGTCTTCTTCTTCCTTCATTTCTACAGGACAACTTCAAGGACATTAAATAACTTATCTGTCAGAAGTTCTTGAAGATTACTCTGGTCCAGGCCTGAAGATTGAAGACATATCACCCTGAAGCAGAGCTCCAGTTTTCCCTGAACCATTCAATATCTCAGGGGGAGCTATTTGCTAACATCAATATCCACAAGTCTTCTCTCAGTTGTTATTGAGAAAGAGAAGACAAAATCATCTCTCACCCCCACCTCTGTAAAGGGTTGTAATCTCCCTTCAAAAGTGATTCTGGTTGCAAGTCTCCTTCCAAAAGACTTGAGGTTTTGGTTTTTGGGGACCTGATCAAAATCCATTGGTGTCAGGCACCTGATCAAAAACCTGAGTGGATTCCTACCAGGGTGGTAGAAGAGTGGACTACCCAGATTTGGGGAACCACTATAAAATCCTTGTGTCTCTTCTGGTTGCTTGATCTTCTTTCTTTATTATGTGCTGTGATTTTACTCTAATCAGTTTAGTTAAGATCTGTCTCTTTCAGATTGCCTCGCAACATATTGAAGAAGGGCGAGCACTTCTCTCCAGCCCGAGAGTGGAACCTACTTAACCCTGGTAGCTTCCCAATCAAATGCTGGATCTCCTTGGAATTTCAAGGCGACTCTAACTTAGAATCGCCATCACCTTGTCAGGGTTGGGCTCCACTCCCGCAGGAGTGAGGAGATGAACGAGAATTTACCCTTCCGACCATTAAAAATAGATTTCAAGGGGCTGAGTCTCATTTTATACTTCCTTGGGGCAGCAAATGTTTCCGCCAAGTACCAAAGGTGAGACCAGACATCTCTACTTTTCACCATTAGGTCATCCTTGTAGACCTCTAGGTTTCTTCCCTTCTGCTTCCTGAAGACCCTAGTCATCATCCACTGGTATGTCACCCCTGCATTTTTAGCCCGAACGACATCACTTTATAGCTATAACACTCGACATATGTGATGATGGAAACATCCTTAACATCTGACAAATGCATCTTTATTTGATCATAGCCTGAAAATGCATCTAAGAAGCCCATTACACAAAAACCGATGACTGAATCTACCAGCATGTTGATCTGAGGTAGGTGATAACATTCTTAGGGGCATGCTTTATTTAACTAAGAGAAGTCCACACACATTCTCCATCTCTTGTATCCCTTTTAACCATCATAAAATTGGATGTAACATCCCATTTCGTGTTAGACCCCTCGCACGCATTTTGCATCAAGAGAGCTGACTCAGTCTTGGGGTGCAGTGGATTCGGGAAGTGTCAGGTACAATGAATTGAACTTGGATTATTTTTGGCCAGTAGAATTCATCGAGTGATCCCGATACCTTTCGACGAAGCGTCGAGTGATACTCGATGCATGCGACGAATGAGACTTAGAATATTTTTTTCCTATAGAATTCATCGAAATTTGTCGAGTGATAGTCGATGCATAGGACGCCTTTACTTATAAAGTTTGGAGAAAATCGTTGACGATACCCGATGAATTCGTCGAGTTGGACTCGACGAATTCATCTGAAATTATTCGGAATGATTGGCCAATTCAACGAGTATATAGGACGAATTTGACTTGGAATACTTTCGGTTAGAGGACGTTTGAATGGATTCGTCAAGATAACACAACTAATCCCTACGATTCGTCGAATGTCATGAAGGATACTCGATGAATTTGACTTAGTAGATTTTTTGGCCAGACTATGTTTATCGATTCATACGCACAGGCTGAACCAGATTTCAGGTTATGTGCGGGATGACTCCTTTGGACTGGTATTTTCAAAAGGACTTATTTAATGTGATGATGGGTGGTCTAATAATAGAGCGACATGTGACAAAGTAACCTAAACCCTAATTTCTTCCTATAAATAGAGATGCATGAAAGAAAACCTAGCCGTCGTCGTTCATCTTGTCGAATCGATCCTGTGTCGAGCCCGACGGAGAGCGACGAAGAGTGCCAGAAGTAGACTTTTTTGGAGGAACCAAACTCTTCCTCCGTGAAGAACGATACCGACACGGAAATCAACTATGCCGCCGGGAAGGATAACGAGGTCCATGTCCGGAAATAAGGTGAGCTTCCTACCCTATCCCTTGATGTTAGATCTTTAGTTATAAAATAGGAGAGATGTCGGCTCAAAAGAGTTTGACTTTGGTGAGAAATGATGATCCCCTAGGAAGAGACCATGCTAGGACCTTTGTCCTAGGGTTTTATCATCTTCAACCTCTCCTCTCTTCATTATGAAGGTAATGGACTTGGTTTCATGAAGAATGGTGGTCTATTAAGGGTGAATAAGGGAGGAGGGAGAGCAAATTGTAATTTTGTAGGAATGGCTAGAGGAAGAAGACGAACCGATGTCGTTCGTTTAACTTTAAGATGCATGCAGAAATCCGTTTTTTGTATACAGCGGACTTCGTGTTCAATTTAAGCTATGATCCATGCACTTTTTGGTCTTGGGCTGAACACGAGTATTGTAACCCTCGAAAAGACCATTCCAATGGATGGTTGCCTATTGTTGGGGTAGTCTTGTGGCCCTAGAAATGTTCAGTCAAAGTGTCTGTGCTGTTTGGGTTCCATAAGATGATCGTAGTCAAATGATATTTGGATTGAGTGAATTTATCATACGTAAATGAATGGTTTATATAAACAAACAGTTTATTCATGAAATTGGGATTGTGTGAATTTATCATATGAATTCATTACTATGATAAGCAAATGGTTTTGGATGTTGTATAAACAAATGGTTTATTCATGAAATTCGGTAAAGATGCATCTTAGTGATAATGCGATGAATGGATATAGGTTTGGAAAGAGTTTGTAATACAAGATGCATGAATGTGTGGTCATGTAGAAATATGAATGGCATGTTGATTTTTTTATGATTTAGAATCTGTGAAAATGTATGACTTGATATGCAGGTGTCTGTTGAATTAATAAAATGGGGGCTGGATGAGAAAATGACCATGGCCATGTGACATGTTGAATCTTTATCCCAGGTATTGAAAGGGCGAATAAAGTAGTCCACTACTTAAAGTTGTGTCTCCCTACGAGTAGTAGTGTGGGATTAACGGGTTGTATAAGGTGGCTTGACACCTGCATTCATGGTGAGTCCTTAAGTGCTTGGGGCACGAAAATGTGAAAGGGTTGGTAGTGCGTATGCACTTGACCGCACAAGATTGGTATGATGATAAGGGACTCAGTATGGAGCCCTTGAATGCTTTTGAGCACTGGTTTGGGTAATGATGAGAAGGGACTCAGTTGGAGCCCTTGAAAGTTTATTGGTTTGGACAAGTGTACTTGCATGTGGTGTGAGTTAACACGTGCTGTCATAATCCTTAAGGATAGTGTGCCAAGTCTATATGCTCGCCAGTCGTCACATAGATGGGAGTTGACAGATATACCTTGGGCAATTGGGCTTGGTCCTTGGTGCTAATTCTCGAGGCTTATTTCGTGCCACAGTGAAAGGCCAGTTTGGACCGTGTTCTTGGTGCACATGTACCCGAGTCCCCTCTGAGCCATAATATACATGGGCTCCACTGTTGTGTTCTTTGCATTGAGGCACACAGAGGCCTAGGCCTGATAGTGTGGATACCCGCTTAGTAGTGGAGACACCCGCTCTACTGTCACCATCTGGCCATGACGGATGTTGCCTGAGAGGTTAGCTTCCTGCTCGAAAAGTGGTAACTAAAGGACTATGTTGACATAGGAACAGAGTGCGTGAGTTGCATGGGCGCATCATAAATCATCATGGCATTGCATTGCATTATATTACACAAGATCTTTATCATATAAGTTGTATGAGTACTCTTATATGATTAGTTACTTTTTTGTTAAGCCGATCATTAACTTATAAACCTATATGGGCATTTTTAAAAGTTAAGTTACATTCCTGTTGTAGAATCATAAGTGCTATGGTTGAATACTTTCTCCTTTATTGAATCACTAACTATAGAATGATTCTACTACTTGTTACAAAATATTATTATTAGTACTCTGACCCGTAGAGATACGCCACCTACTTGACCTTACTTTTCCTATATATATTGTACCTTTCCTCTTTCTTCTGCCTGGTAACTAAGATTTGCTGGGGTGAGCGAATGTGTAAAACACTTAGTCTTTATGACTAACGGTTGCTACGTCTACAATTTTAGGAGGAAACCCAGTGGAAGGAGCAGTAGTGGGTCATAAAGGAGGGCAGTTAGGCCTTGAAGATAGGGGCATGATACGATGATACCCTCGTTGTCGTTGGTTATTGTGGTTTGGGACTTTTGAGAGACATTTGTTGTAGCCTTCGGGCAATTTTGTTGTACTTTGATATTAAAGGAACTAATGCAGTTCCTTTTTCCATGTACTACGCCTTGGACATTTTTACTTACTGTGATGATATGACTTCTTACTTTCTTTATGTTGGGTTGGCATGGATGATATTGTAAAGAGACGGCAGAATAGGCGTCTTGTAGTACCGATCAACTTATGTATTGACGCTACCGCAAGGGGGTTGTTCTGGGCATAAGACTCCCCTAGGTCATGTGTTGTGTTCAGGGAGGGGGATCTTAAAAATGGTATCAGCTTGCAACGATCCTGACCTAAAGAAGTCATTGAACATTGGTGCCACCTTTCCTCGATTGGTCAGTTTGAGGGCAAAATGACATAGCGGAAGCAGTGGTGTACCCATGTGTAATTCACACTAAGGATGTCAAGTTGTTACCTTACAATTAGCCAACCTGACCTTAGGATTGTACCTTTATATGTAGATCTCAATGCACATAGAGTTAGTGGTGGGCACTCCTACCCCTTCCATCCCGACTCAATTCCAGCAATCGAAACTAGGACATACCCTCACAATAATCTTAGATGCATTTAAATCACAGCAGGCCCCTGTGAAGCAGCATACCCTAGGTTCTAACTGGTTGAGTGTCTTCCGAGCCCTCTTCCCGTCTGCTTACCATGGGAAGAAGTCGGCTATTCGTACTGAAGAGTGGATAAACACTGTACAAGAACTGATGGCCCAGCCAGTATGGCTGTTACCTTAGCTGTGTCCATCCTAGAGCTGCATACAAAAAGTTGGTGGAAGTACCATTGGGCTCCACTTTAAAAGGATGTGTATAAACTGCCATCAGCTGGAACGCATTTTCTGAGGCCTTCTTAGAACATTTTGTTCCGTCCACTGCTCGAGATGAGATCGAGGAAAGATTCCAATAGTTGAAACTGTGATCTAAGTCAGTCGTAGAATGTCAACAAGAGTTTCAGCACCACGCCAGGTTCGCTGACTCCTATTGTTTGGATGTTCGTGAATATGCAAAGAGGTTCTACAAAGGGTTGCGAGATCCTCTAAGGCAAGCACTTTTGTTTATTGCGGACTCGAGCTTGGTTGAGATTATAGATATGGCAAAGAGATTGGAAGCGGGCCATTTGGGAGTCCAGGCTAGTAAAAAGGGACCCACCGAGGGCGTGATGGAAGTAGGACCTAGCTTCAGAAGGAGGCATAATAGTAGAGGTGGAAGAGGAAACCAAAGAGGTGGTGGCCGTTTCCATCAAAATTTTAGAATGGAATGTCTAGCACTGCAGTTAACACTAACTCCACCCCCACAGTACCAACCTGACCAATAACCAGGAGGACCATTTAGGCAAGTCTGTTTTCAGTATAACCAGCCGCGACACATCCCGCGATATTGCCCGCAGCTAGGTAGAGATGTTCCTGTTGTCCCTCTGGTGGCTCAGCGAGGACGAGGACATGGACGTGGTCGAGGACTGCTAGGAAGGAATCTGGGACCTCCTCGGGAACAAATGTTCTCTATGGATATGACTCAAGAGCGGAATCCTCAAGACGTGATTGCAGGTATGTCATAAGTTGTTTAGTATGGTATAAACATTTGTCCTTAGCATGCCTAAAAATTGTGTAGAAATCTAGTTGAAATTTTTATAATCAATACTTAGGCACTGTGATTGTTAGTGGAAAACTAGCCCACACTCTATTTGATACCGGTGCCACTCATTCGTTTATTTCGCCGGATTTTGTGAAAGATTTAAGTGGTGTGCAATAATTCACCGGTATCACTCGGAGAGTACGCGTCCCAGACGGCTCCGAGATGTCTTCGTCCGCCAAGTGCAATTTGGAAGTGTATATTGGAGGAAAACTTTTTGAAACCCCTGCAATGGTTTTTGGGATGCCAAAATTCGATCTTATTCTGGGCATGTCATGGTTGGATTGGCACCACACCAGAATTGATTGTGCGGCAAAGCAAATCACATTGAGGCACAGAGATTTTGAGATAATATTTCAAGGTATTACGCTAGTACCCCGAATGTTGTTGTCTTCAATTCAGGCCCTTAAGGCCCATATGAAAGGGGAGGAGGTGTATATGATATGTTTTGAACTAAGGGAGATGACGACGAGCAAGAAAGATGTGCTGGTAGTGCGGGACTTTCTTGAGGTATTTCCTGAGAAGCTGCCTGGATTACCCCCACATAGAGAAGTGGACTTTCAGATTAAACTAGTACCGGGTGACAAGCCCATCTCTCGGTCCCCTTATAGAATGGCTACAAAGGAACTCGCTGAGTTTAGAATTCAGTTGTAGAAGTTAGTAGAAACTGGGTTCGTTCTCCGCAACTCATCACCCTGGGGAGCCCCTGTTTTGTTTGTTAAGAAGAAGGATGGATCCCTACGGTTATGTGTAGAATATTAGGAGCTAACCGATTGACGGTGCGGAACACCTATCCTTTACCCCAGATCGACCAGCTATTCAATCTGTTGGTGGGAGCGCAATGGTTTTCCAAACTAGATTTGCTCTCGGGGTACTATTAGTTGAGAATATAAGAGGAAGATATTGCGAAAACAGCGTTTAGCTCGAGATATAGCTTATACGTGTTTACGGTGATGCCATTCGGGATCACGAACGCCCCTTCTTCCTTCATGAGTTTGATGAATATGGTGTTTGATCCGTATTTGGACGTCTTTGTCACCATCTTCATCGATGACATTTTGGTCTACTCAAAGATAGAGGAGGAGCATGTTGAATACTTGGCCTTAGTTTTGAAGAAACTGAGAAAGCACTCCTTATTTGATAAGTTCAGCAAGTGCAAGTTTTGTCTCCGAGAAGTTGCCATCTTGGGCTATATTATTAGTGGTATTGGATTAGTTGTAGACCTTCCCAAGGTGCGTGTTGTGAAGGAGTGGTTGCCTTTGAGGTCTGCGACCGACATGCGAAGTTTTCTTGGACTTGCTGGATATTATCGCAAGTTTGTGAAGGGATTTTTGAAGATAGCCCTTCCTCTCACAGCCCTAACGAAAAATGGTTTGTCATATGAGTGGACACCCCAGTATGAGGATGCATTCCAAGAGTTGAAGGATCAACTTACCTCCGGACCGATCCTAGCCCTTCCATCTGAGAAGGAAGGATTTCAGGTTTACACTGATGCATCCTATCAAGGGATGGGAGCAGTGTTGATGCATCACGGGCATGTGATTGCATACGCTTCGAGATAGATGAAGAAGCATGAGGTTAATTACCAAGTGCATGATTTACAATTGGGAGGAATGGTGTTTGTCTTAAAGATTTGGAGACATTATTTATATGGAGTCCATTACGAGATCTTTTCGGACCATAAGAATTTGAATATGTTCGTATTCAGAAGGAGTTGAATTTGAAGTAGCGGCGGTGGTTAGAATTTTTGTGTGATTATGAATTTACATTGGACTACCACCCCGGGAAGGAAAACTCCGTAGCTGATGCGCTAAGTAGAAAGATACCATCGTCGGGCCCAGAGTATCGAACAATGGCTATGGAATTGAATCGAGTGCTCGAGGAGATGGAAATTACGCTAGTAATTAAGAATCACTCCGAGATGTATACAGAATACTTGGCTGCCTTGAGCATAGTATGTGACATCTGTGAACAAATCCAGGCAGAGCAAGGGAAGGATGGTGCTCTGGCCCCCATGATGAAGGCAATAGAGATTGGTTCAGCTGAAGAGTATGATTTGAAGGAAGGCCTCATTCATTTCCGTGGCAGGCTCTATATTCTCGAGGGCGGTGGAATCCAGAAAGACATCTTGAGAGAGGCTCATTGCACTACGTATTTAGTACATCCCGAGATTGCCAAAATTTATAATGTCCTGTGGAAGACCATGTTTTGGTCAGGAATAAAGAGAGTTGTTAAGTATTATGTTACATACTGTGAGGTTTGTCAAATGGAGAAGGTGGAGTGTAAATGCCAGGGAGGCTTATTACAGTCATTACCCATTCCCGAGTGGAAGTTCGAGGATATCTCCATGGATTTTGTCGACGGGTTGCCTCACACACACTCTGGGAGCGATTCAGTTTGGGGGATCATGGATTGCTTGGTGAAGGTTGCCAGGTTCATTCCAATGAGGAAGGAGTCGTACGTTGATGTATTGGTGCGTCTCTTTATGGAGCAGTTTGTGCGGTACCATGCGGTGCCCAAGACAATTGTTTTTGACCGCGATGGGCGCTTCATTTACAAGGAATGGCGGGTGGTTCAAGCATATCTGGGCTCTCTCCTTAACTTTAGTACAACTTTTCATCCTCAAACGGATGGTCAGTCCGAGAGGACCATCAGAACTATGAAATATTTATTGAGATTGTGCGTGTTGGATAGGGACGAGCCATGGGAAGGGCTCTTACCACTAGTGGGGTTTTCATATAATAATAATTATCAAGCTAGCATAGGGATGACACCCTATGAAGCACTTTATGGGAGGAGGTGTAGAACTCCACTATCGTGTGTGCAGGACGAAGACCCAAAGACTTTGGGAGTGGAATATATTGATGACATTGATGCTATGGTTAGATTGATACGAGACCGCATGGTGGATGCTCAGAGTCGGCAAGCAAAGTACTATAATGCGAAACACGGGATGGTGGAGTTCCAAGTAGGTGATAAGGTGTTCTTAAAAATAAGGCCAATACATGGAGTGTCGCGTATGCGCGGTACAAAGAAGTTCAGCCCAAGATATGTTGGGCCTTATGTTATATTGGAAAGAATTAGCCCTTTGGCATATCGGTTGTAGCTACCACCAGTGCTAGAAAATTTGAACGATGTCTTCCATGTGTCATCACTTCTAAAAGAACTTCTACGACCTGATTAACATAACCCCACCATAAATGGAACAGTGAAAACTGATAGGTCTGTCCGACTAGAGCCGATGTGGAGTGGATACCGAGACAAGGAGCTTGCAGCGAAAGAGTGTTCCTTCGGTGAAGGTGATGTGGTCTAATCATGGGAGAGTGGAGTATACTTCAGAGCTGGTGGACATGATGTTGAAGCACTTCCCGGAGTTGTTTCCCCAAGGTAAACATAAACGCATACCTTGTATCTTGTTTTTACTCACATACTTAGCTTGATTTCGGGGATAAAATCTTTTATTTTGTTTATAAGATTTGTAAGGTTCCATTTCGTGCTACCTCGCATGTGTTTTGTGTCAAGAGAGCTGACTCAGGCTTGGGGTGCACTAGATCCGGGAAGCATCAGGTGCAGCTAATTGGACATGAATTATTTTTGGCAAGTAGAATTCGTCAGAATTCGTCGAGTGATCATGACGCCTTTCAACGGGCGTCGAGTGATCCTTGATGCATATGACGAATCAGACTTAGAATATTTTCGACCTTTAGAATTCATCGAAATTCGTCAGGTGATACTCAAAACATACAATGCCTTTACTTAGAAAGTTCAGAAAAAATCGTCGACGATAACCGATGAATTTGTCGAGTTGGACTCGAGCAATTCGTTAGAAATTTCTCAGAATGATTGGTCGATTCGTCGAGTATATAGGACGAATTTGGCTTGCAAGACTCCGTCAGAGGAAGTTTGAATGGATTTGTCGATATAACATAGCTAATCCCTACGATTCCTCAAATATCATGAAGGATACTCGATGAATTTGACTTGGCAGATTTTTTGGCTAGACTTTGTTTACTGATTCATAAGCAAGGGATGAACAGGATTTCACGTTGTGTGCGAGATCACTCCTTTGGACCGATCTTTTCGAAAGGACTTATTTAATGTGATAATAGGTGGTCCAATGATGGAGCGACACGTGCTAAATAACCTAAACCCTAATCTCTTCATATAAAAAGAGATACATGGAAGAAAACCTAGCCATCGTCATTCATCCCGTCGAATCGATCCTGTGGTGAGCCCAACATAAAGCGACGAAGAGTTCAAGAAGTGGACTTTTCTGGAACAACCAAACTCTTACTACGTGAAGAACGATACCGATGCGAAAATCAAGATGCCACCTAAAAGGATAATGAGGTCCATGGCCAGAAATGAGGTGAGCTTGCTACCCTCTTCCTTGGTGCTTGATCTTTAGTTATGAAATATGAGAGATGTCAGGGCTCAATGTCACTCGCGTGTGTCAACCCAAACCACGAGCAGATCCCAATGCCAGGCTCTCACCTAAATTGCAGGGCTGAATGTCACTTGATGACGTCTGCTCAGACCCCGAGCAGCTCCCGCAGCCAGGCTCTCACCTAGCTGGGAGGGCTGGATGTTACTCGCATGTGTCAACCCAGACCCCGAGTAGATCCCGTTGTTAGGCTCTCATCTAGCTGGCATGACTGGATGTCACTCGATGGCGTCTACTTAGACCCCGAGTAGATCCCGCTGCCAGGCTCTCACCTAGCAGGCAGGGCTGGATGTCACTTGTGTGTGCGTCTACCCGGACCCCATGTAGATCCCGCAGTCAGGCTCTCACCTAGCTGGCAGGGTTGGGTGTCACTCATAGGAGTCTACTCTGGCTCCCCACTAGCTGGTAAGACAGGTCTTGATGAACAAAGCGATGTTAGAAGTTGGGGACCTAGGCATCCGAATGGCCGAGGAAGGAGTCACAAAGTTAACGAAATAGGTCCAACATAATTGCCTGGCACCCAAGATAACGGCCAAGGCGGCAATAATCCAGGCTGTGTCATATGAGGGTCAGCTCGCATGGAACTCGGCGGCCTAGGTGCAAGCCGTGTCGACTCGCCTCTTCTAGCGAGTAAGTAGCACAGAGGATTTAGACTAAGGAGGTCGGTCGCCACTCAAGGGTCATCTAACTAAGCCCCATATGCTTCATAAGCTAAATCCTTGGGGGTGTATGATCTCGCTAACAAGATGCGGAATGAGGAACTGCGAGCGGGAGAATTAGAATAAGTCGCGTGTACGAAAAAAAAGAAACATTACAAGCAACAGTTACCTATATATATGCGAGAGGAGGGTAGAGAACAGTTCATTGAGGAACAAAAATACAGGATCGGGACTCAGCCCGTGTTTACATTGTAACAAAAGAAACACACATAAGAGGCGAGGCACGGGAATTCGGCGAGGTGAGCTCTCGGGCGACAAGCCCTAGAGAGGCTGATAGGACTTGTCTCCTGGCCTTGGTACCGGAAGGAACAACGCCGGTAACACGTCACTAGCGGAAAGGCCCGTGCCCTCGCTCTTGATAAGATCGACCCACCGTAGAGTTTGGAGGGTATACTTCGCCGTGCAGGCAGCATTCTTCTGCATCATTTCCTCCAACTCATACTCGGTACAGTGCACGAGCTGGCAGCTGCTGCTGGAGGGCGGCAGGAGAGCCGCTGCGACCTCCAGCTCTCGCACCTGCACCTGTAGCACTTCTTTTTCTTTCTCCAAGACGGCGACAGCAGCATCGGCGACATCCGCCCTCTCTCTTTGTCACTCTGCCTCCTCCTGGGAGAGGCGGCGAGCCTCCTCCTTCTCATCCACCAGCCTCTTGAGTGAGGGGGCGTTCTTTTCCATTTGGGTACACCGTCGGCCGACCATATGGGCCAGCTCAAGGCTGCGGAGCTGAGCCCATGCACTCTCGTGGATCAGCACCCACGTGGCCTACTCATCATAGATGGCGACATCATCCATTGAGTAGAGGCTGAAAGAGAAGTTATAGGCCTCCCCGCAGATGGTTTCCTACTCAAACCAGCTCGACAACATGGTGGAGATAAACGCCCGGTTCGACTCCTTGTCCCACAGTAGGAGCGGGACGTCGAGCTCATCTAGACACTTATTGTCATAGCCAAAGTAGCGGTGACCTATCGACACCAGCTTCACGGAGGACCACATCTCTTCTTGCACCCCGGATGTGCCAACCGCCTTATTAGGGGCGCCACTGGCCAAAGATGTCGTGGGGGCAGGGACCTTGGTCGGCTGGGCCGCCGGGGCCTTGTCTTTCATTTGGGCCATCATAGGCACATCGCCCGTGGCCTGCGCCGTGTTGGGTGGCTACAGTGGAGGTTGTTCGCGATTGGGCTACTTCTAGGCAGCAGATGCCGGGTTCTCGCGGTGTGCGGCGGCTGCAGCTTCAGCGCAGACGAGCTTGCTGGAAGCGAGCCGCACGCTCTCGTAAGGAGGATGCAGATGGATGTCCCGCTCGCCTGCAAGAGGAAAGTTAAAGCAGAAAAATTATCAAAGTAGGAAGGAGAAGCGTGATTAGCTTACCTCCCCCGAGCGGCACAGGGGCGAGGTTGTCCAGATTTCGGTGCAGGAAGGCGACCTCAAAGTTCTTCCCGGCAACATACCCACACAACTCCGCTTCATGGACCCCCAGGCTAGGGGCAGTAACTTGCCTCGCTGGGCTGTACCGGTGAGAAGGGGACGTTGCCAAAGTCCACCTTGACGAACACAAATTTTCTAAACCAAATATGGCCCTTATTGACGGTTTCCCACACCTTGATGTGACTGCTGGAGAAGTAGGCGGTCTCGTCCTTGTTCGCACGGAAAGTGAATGGTTTGCGGAAGATCGCGAGGTTGAAATCAACCCACTCTTCCCGCAGGAAGCAGGCGAATCCGACCATGATTGCTATGGAATTCATGGTCATCTGTCCTAGGATGACCCCGAAGTATTTCAATATCTGGCGAACCTCCGGCTATAGTGGAAGCTGAAGGCCCATCTCGAAGTGCGCCAAGGGGATGGCGAGCTCCCCTCCAGGGAGGTCATTCATTTTTTCCCACTCTCCAGGTCGCCTCTCCACGAAACCTTAACAAGACCATCAATATCATACAAAAAGGATGCAGATGATAATATTACTGCAAAACCTATACCAAGAAATGAATGGACTGATATTAAGAAGAGAGTTAAAGATTGTGATGCAAAAGTTATGAATATCTTAGTCTCTACGATGTTAGATGACATATTTCAAAAGGTTGCAGAATGTCTTTCAGTAAAAGAGATATGGGAATCACTGTCAAGGATTGTTGACGGAAGTGTAGATGAGAGAAAGGATAGAATATCACTTTTAATATCTGACTATGAAAATTTCTAGAAGAAATTTGATGAATCTATAACAAAGATGTATGACAGATTCAGTATGATAATTAATGAGTTAAAAGGACTATATCAGGACATATCTCTCATAGAAATTAATGCTAAGTTACTCATGCGCTTTCCTAGTATATGAGATTCCAAAATTTGGGCTATTAGAGAAGCAAGGTGTCACAAGAATCACTATAGATACTTTGCTTGGGAAATTGAAATCTTATGAACAATTATTGAAAAGTAGAGCAGAAACATCAGCTAAAGAGAATAAATTTTCATCTAGAGAAAAATTAGTTGCATTTATAGTTACTGAAGAAGAACCATCTGTTACAGTAAATGAAATGTTCAATCTTCTAGAAAGAAGATTGAGAAAATGGATTAAATCAGAATGTTTATAAAGAAGAGACAGAAATATGGGAAAACCAAAATTTGACAAGACTCCCAATAAGGAGATAATATATTTTATTTTTAGAAATCTAAACATATTTCAACAGAATGTCCTGAACAGCAAAAGGAAAGTTCAAGCTCAAAGGATCTTTGAAGAAGATGGATAAGAGAAATGGAAAAAGTTTTATTGCTGAAACCTGAAGTGACACAAGCTCAAAATCTAGTTCTTCATCAGATAATTAAAAGGAAAGAGCTGCTGAAGAAGCTTGTCTCATGGCTATAGAGACAGAATCTGATCATGACTCAATTAAGGCACCAAATAGTTTTTATGATATTTATTTTACTTTAGAATATTTTAAAGTATGTTTTAGAAAATTTTGTATAGATCACATTGAATCTGAACAACAAGTTGAACTCTTACGAGAAGAATTATATGAATTAAGATGTGAAGGTCAGTACAGTAAAAATTATAACTACATGGTTGAACTAAAAAAATTAGAGAAATAAAGATCAAATCTAATTATATAAAAAAAAGAAATACATGATAGAGAATAACATGATAGAGAATAACATGATAGAGAATAAGGATCAAAAGTATTATCGAATAAATAAGAATCACACAAAGAAAGTAAATCATTTAGATTTAGGTAACAAATCTGTTAATCGAAATGTAGTATCAAATAATTCAATGTACAATCAATCAATAATTTTGGTTAAAACAAAGATAATAAATCTATGAATGGTAGAGAAAATGATTTAATAAAAACTACCAAGTCTAATGTAAAAACATCATAGAAATAAAAAAGAAATTCATGAAAAAGAAATCTCAGGTGATTCAACCTTTAAAAAACACAAATCTTGCTCTCTGGAAATATGAGTTATCTAATCATAAATCAAATTTATCAAATGCAGAATTCAATGGGATGGATTTAGAGAAAATCAAAGAAAGTATCAAGTATAAAAACCAAATAGTTTTAATACACACATTGTTAAAGATTATCATAATCATAAGAGTATATGAACAAATTGCCAAAGAAAAGGTCATGATATCAAAAATTGTTGGATAAATAGACCTATCAGTTATCATCTAAAGGGATATTCTAATGAACCTTTATATACCTTTGTCACCTCTTATGATGACAAAATGAGTAATAGGCATAAGGTAAACTATGTTCCAATTAACTCTTAACCTTTGAAAACTGCAAAAAATCTTCTTATATGAACAATATAAACATACAATATTTATTTGGATTTACTGTTGGGAAAAACCAGCAAAAGATTTAACATTTAAGTCTGTATTCGACGCAACGTTGAAAAGAAGTCGACAGAATGTCAAATTCTACTCAACACAACGTTTGAGAGTTAGTTACTATGAATATTTCAAAATATTATCGACGCAATATCGATATAAATATCAATTCATGCATCAAATATGACTAAAATACTAATACGTCAAATATAACTCGACATAAGGTCAATTACAAAGGCTCGCTAAATCATTGACGCCGTAATCTATCAATGTTTTGTCTATGTTTATATAATATGTATTTAATTCAAAACTATTCATCTTCTCGGCTCTCTACTTTTGTTTTCACATTTTCTCTTGTTTGAAAGAAAACATTTGTAGGAAACATACTGCCGCAAAAGATGAATTCTAGATTCCACATTGATCTGGATCATTCAGTGCAGTGGATGAGAAGTTCCAAGGAATTTTCCAATTATTCACTTATTCCGGCCTCATTAAACTTTCTCAACACGATGCATATTATTTGATATAGAGCTATTCGAGTACGTCTCAAATGTTCAGTGCAAGGATGATGGATCAATAATAGGAACCATTGCTGCACAAAAGGTACATATAACATCAAACATGGTACAGAAGGCATTTGATCACTCAACTTGGTTTGATTCTACTGAACTGTCAGAAGAAAAGATAAAAGAGGTATTAAGAATAATGAATTTTTCAAAAAACAAGGTTAGTGAACTAAAGAAAATAGATCTATCAAAAGAATATCAGTTACTGAATGACATTGTTTGGAAAATATTGATTTGCAAAACCTCAGTACATGATGCAATACCTAAGATACAAATAAATTTGATGGGAATCCTGGTGTTAGGGAAGAAGATCAACAATAGAGAAATGATAATAAAGCTTATTGGATACAAATATAGAGAAGGGAAGAATGCATACATGACTATAATGAGTCAAGTACTGGTGAAGAGTTCTCAACATCTATGTATATCTAAGGGAATACCAATACCTATTGGAAAGAAAATGTCAGTTGCTCTTTTTAAAAATGGATAAGATAAATTGCTAAATAAGAATCTCAAAAGGAGTCCATACTTTCATCTTCTCAGCTAAATGTTATTAATGATGTACCAATTCCACCCACTTCAAAAAAATTTTCATTATCACTAGAGCAAATTGTTCAAGAAGCACAAACTGATATAACATTACACTTGACTCCTACTAATGATAACATAATAAATCTACACTCAGTCACTCCTCCAACTACTAACATTCAAATAGTAAAATCAATAACCTCTGCTTTATTTTCTATACTTAAAGAGCATATTTATTAAATAAAGATCACAGTGGATGATATACAATCTCAGTTGGATGTGATTACAACTTAAGTATAGTTCATACAAGTAAAGATCTATTCTTCCTACATCATAAGTTTACTCTTAACCTCTCTTGCTCATGAGGTCAAGAAGGGGGAGTGTTAGGATGAGGAAGAAGATTTAAATGAAGTCACACCATCATTGTATGGACCAGATCAACTTAAAATTACTGGAAATGAGAATGTATCAACATTGTTTGAACAAGAGTCTGCATCGAGCAAGGGGAGGTTAAAGAATCTACTTTTGAACAAAAGATAACACAAATTTAGGGGGATATAACTGCTCTACCAAGGAAGATTAATGAATTAGAAGAAGATACTCCAATATTTAAAAGAGCAGTAAAAGTCAGGTACACTTCAAGAGGAAAATAATTACAATCTTCAAAAAAAGAAAGAGATCTGTTAAGCAATCACAATCTCCAAAGAAGAAGAAATCTGCTATGGTTACTGAAGAAGTCATTAAACTAGTATAGGAAGCTGCAACACATCTCCTTTATTATTCATGCCACAAGCCATTCACATTCCTCTAAATGTGTTAGATGTACTTTATATGGGCAGGGGAATATGTAATATTCCTCTCAATCCACAACCAAAATATCTTGCTGACAGAAGATTAATATAGCAAAAGCTTGATGTTGCAGCAAAACATATCAAACGCAAAAGTGTGATAAGTTTGATAGGAGAAATGGAAGAAATCAAGAGAAGTATTAGTGAGTTGGTGAAGAGAAAGATAAATATAAATGATGTATATTACTCTGCTCAGAAAGACTGGAAAAGACTAATCTCTATTCAGGAATTTATAAAAGACAAGTATGATTAATGGAGATACAAATGTCTAAAGCTATATATAGAATTGTTAAAGGACAAGCTGTTAAATGAATTATATAATTTTCTACTTGAGGTGTTTGCTTCAGAATCTTCCAATAAAACATTTTGACAGTAAGTAAAATAAATTCTGAATGTATAAATTTTGTGGACTATGCTGGTATCATTAAGAAATTTTATAAAAATCTCATATATTCAGTTGCCTTATGTCTATGTCCTTTATTATTCTTATATATTATGAGTACATGCTCAACAAAACTTTTGTATAATTTATTGTTGTACATTTTTAAAATCACTTTTGAAGTTTTGTAAAATTTGTTAAGTTAAATAGGGGAAAGTGTTGGGAAAACCACATATGATTTAGCTTAACAAATTATGTTTAGTGATTTTACATCCTAGGTTTATTACCCATGTTGTATAGTAAGGGTAATTTGGTGTTAGAAGTTCCAGGGTGTTAGTAATATAAAGGATATATATAAAAGACATGCTGAATATATGAGAAAAGTGATGATTTGTCAACATGCATCGAGTAGAAGTCGATGCAACTTCGACTAGAATTTGACACAACTTTGACTGGAATTTGATGTTACTTCAAATATAAGTCACAGCAATTAAGTTTGATAAGTCGATGACAATCAAAAGATTATATCGATGCATACTTCGAGATGATATCGACAAACGTCGACTACATAGTGAATCTTATAGATAGTTAGATATTGATGTTACTTCGACAAGAACTCGACGTTACGTTGACTAGATTTTTTAATAATTTGTTTTATGGCTATAATCTGATTTAAATCAAGAACATAACCGATTTTTGGATATGTTAGAGGATGTTGATATATATATATATGATGATGAGATATAGAATAATTAAGGATTAAAGTAGAAGAGGCTATCCCAGATTATTAATCATTAACAACAGATGATCAAGAAAATCATATCAGATCGTGAGAAGATTGAATTTGATTGAAAAAACTTAGAATATTATCTTCTACACTTGAATCTCTTCTAGTATCACTCGATTGGTATGATAGTTGCTGAACCTGATAAGAGAATTAGTACTTCTTCTTAAAATAAAGTTGCAATAAATTCAGAGAAAAAGTTTGAAAGATCATCTAGAGATTGGGCTTATAATCTTTACTAGTTTGATATTCAAAGATTCATCAGAAGTTCTAGAGATCATCATCAATTGTCGTCAGAAATTTGAAGAGAGGACACCAAGTGAAGAATCATCTTAACTCAAATATTCTCTTAATTTTCTTTTTACATTTGAAAACAGATTTAAGAATCCCTCTACAAAGGATTCAGTGAGAGGTTCTAAGAGTCTCCTTGAGAAAATACTCAGATTGTAATTGGTTCAAGATCTCCTTATCAAAAGATCTGGTGTAGTTCTAAGGGTCTTCTGATCAAAAGACTTAAACACTATGATAGTGAATTCCTATCAAGGGGGTAGAAGAGTGGATGTACACAGATTGATGAGGAAACACTATAATCATTATGTATTCTGTGATTTTGCTTTTATTTTTTATTTTATGTTGTTATGCTGTGATTTTAAATTCACTGCATTTGATTCTGCTTTATAGTTTTTGTAAATGCAAATTCTGTGAATTAATAAAAGTATTAGACAACTTACTTATCTGATCAATTTATCTGGTGAAGTTATTCCTCATCTTTCTAGCTGGACATTGATGGATAGTTTTCCAGCTTATGCTCAGTACCTATAACACTAAAAGAACTAGGCCCACCTGTATATATAATGGTGATCTCATCAAATACAACATGAATGAATTCTACTACTACTTGAGTCCTTTTGTTGAATATCATGTATGCTCTACTATGAGAGTTATATCCAACAAAAACACCCTCAAAAGCCTTATCAACAAACTTGATTAGATAGTGCTTCGCATTGTTTAACACATAGTACTTAATTTCAGAAATCTTAATGTGGGCTAAGGTTGGTTTTCTACCTTCACAAGCTCATAGAGAGTCTTATTGTGATTCTTGTTGATTAAAGCCCTGTTTTGCACATGGAAAGCTGTGTTGATAGCCTTGGCCCAGAAATATTATAGAATTGAAGAGTCACACAACATAGTTCTATTAGCTTCAATATGGATCCTATTCTTTGTCTCTATAATGCCAATTTGCTGAGGATTTCTAGGAGAGGAAAACTCCTGAAAGATACCATGGCTTTCACACAACTTAATTATGGCTCCTGATTGAAATTCAGTTCCATGGTCGATTTTAATTTTGGCAACAGAACTACCCATTTCATTCTGGATTTGCTTGACAAAGTTGGTGAATATTTCTAGAAAATCTGATTTTTGATTAAGAAATAACACTCTGTGAACATGGAGAAATCATCAACAATCATAAAAGTATAGACTTTTCCTAAAAAGCTATGAATTGTCATAGTACCAAACATTTCCATGTACAATAAGTGTAAACATCTAGTGGAGTTATTTACCCCAATTGGTTTGAATAAAACCTTTGTTTGATTACCCATTCAACAAGCATGACAAGGGCTTTCCTGGACACACTTCCACTTAGGGTCAGCTCTAATGAAATTTTCTGATAAGAGCTTATTGATAGTCTTATAGTTGATGTGAGACAATCTCTTATGACATTGAATATAAAGAGATGCTATATTCTCAGCCATAAGACAGATAAAATAATCTGAATTTGCATATAAGAAATTTAAATAATAAATTTTTCCACTCCTAATGTCAGTTACTATGATCTCTTCAGATTTCTTGATCAGGAACTCATCTTTGTCAAAAACAAACACATAGCCAAGATCACATAGTTGATTTATAATTATCAGATTGTGTTACAATCTTTCTACATAAGCTACTCTTGTGATGGTGACTATGTCATTGGAGATCATACTATAGCCTTGAGTCTTTCCTCTGTCAAATCCTCCAAAAATAACTTTTGGGTCATCTTCTACTAAGGAATATTCAGTCAACATGCTTCATATTCTAGTCACATGTCTATAATATCCACTGTACAAGAATCAGATAGGTGTGTGGTTAAGTCTTTCGAAATACCTGTAAGAGGGAGTCATTTCTTCTTAGGTGCCTAAATCTTATTGGGCCCTAGATTTTTGTTAGCAATTAAAATTTACTTCAGCTTCTGACTAATCTGGGGTGCATTATAGACTTGTCTAAGTTTGGATGTTGTCTTTCCAATAGTCACCCTTAAAATTATTAAATTAAAACCAACAATCAATGACGAAGTCGCCAGCTTTTCCACAACACCAGCATCCATGCTTATTATATCTTCTTTTGCGGCTCATAATAAGAATTAGATTACTCTCTAGTGATCAAAAGGGTATTTAAGGGTACTACATGTGAATCTTTGCATTACATGTGGTGCTGTGTTGGGTGAGACTTGGGCTACGCAGTCACTCATTACCCTTTAGCGCAGTTCTACATTCAAAAGCTTTTTTCATTGTCTTTGGTGATGGTGTTATCACCAAATACAAAAGGAAAATGATCATTCATCTAAATTTCTTCATGAGATCCTTTAAAGGCGCTTTCTCTATTTTGCACATCCTTAGTTCCATTAGTGGAACACTCATTTTTTCTAGTGTCCATAAACACTTTCTTGGTCATAACTGTTTGAGGCAAGTAGAACCTTTTGAAAGATAGTTGGTTGGATTGGTGACTTTCCTTTGAATCTATCTTATTTCCTCCCTTTCTCTCGCCACTTGTGTATGGTACAGAGAAGTTGTCAATAATTTGTAGAATTGTCCGTGTCTTAGAGAATTTAGCCACTAGCTTCCCCTCATTGAGGAGCTCCCTTTCCAATTTCTTGATGGTTCTTTCTTTTTGAACCAACTTGTCAACTTAAACATCAATGATTTTCTTAAACTTAATTATCTTAGAGTTCACCTTATAGATCTTGTCCATCTTCTCATCTTATTGAGCCTTTAGAGGTTTAAGAATTTCAAGCTCTCCAGCCTGCTTCTTATCAAGTTTCTTGCTCTTCTTCATTTCCTTAAGGAGAGCACCATACTTCTTAACCGTCTCATCAAATTTGTTCTCTGATTCAGATTCTTCCTCATCATTGAATGATGAGCCTATCTCTGACACAACACCAGTCTCATAATCAGATGTAGAAAGAGAAGTTTTGATTTGTACTTCATCAGTATGAGAGTCTTCCTGACCTTTCCTTTCATTTAGAGTTATATGTCTATAACTATCTTCTTCTTCTTTAGAATCACTGTCAGATAGTGATAATGGAGCTATGATGCCTATCTTGGTAGCAACATGTTCCGCTTCTTCTATCAGTGCCATTAACCCAACATAGGCTTCTTCTGCTTTAGATTCAGAAGATCTTGTGTCACTGTCACTCATGGTCTTTTCCTTTGTAGCTAAGAGGCTCTTCTCAGACATCTTATTTGGGTGATACCGCTTTTCTACTGACTTGCTATTGTGTTTCCTCTTTGATGGGAAGTCAACAATCATGCTATCTACCTTTTTGCACTCAAAGCAAATAATGTTATTAGAAATAAATTTATTCTGTTTAGTGTCATACCTGTCACTCTTGGGGTCATTTATTGATCTTTCTGAGATATTGGGATTCTTTTTGGAATTAGAGAAGGGGGGATTTATTCTTCCATTGCTTCCTCCTTCTTTGCATCTTCTTTAGCTATCTTGTGAAGAAGGTCATATCTCCATCTGATAACTCATCCCCAATGGTGTTGGGTTCAGATTCCTCTAACTCAACTAGTCTTCTTAGAGGGGATACAACCATCTCTTTTTCTTTTATGGAGCTCTCAGCCTTTAAAGCCACTAACTCTTCCTTATTGTACCCTTCCTCACTTTTTCTGGTGTTCAAGTGTAGTTCATGGGACAATAGCTTCCCATATAGGTTCTAAGGATGAAAATTACCCAGATTCCACATTTCTCCTATAACACATGTCTTAACATCCCATTACATATTGATGGATCTTGAGATTTTGTCATTTAGTTCATAGTTAATGAAAGACCTTCCATAGTTCTTTCATACATTCACTATCTTGAAGAATTATTCATAACAGTCTGATATATTGTCATTCTTCTCTTACTTGAAGACATCATACTCTTGATTTAATGGGGACTTCCTATCATCCCTTACTTCCTATTCGCCTTCAATGTATAATATTAAAGTATCCTAGATTTCCTTAGCTATTTGGCAGTGAATGAGATTCTGAAATGTGGAGTCAACAATGACACTAACTATAATGTTTTTAGCCCTTTTATCCATAGTGACCAAGATGACTTCATCCTTTGTCATATCTAAGAGTTTTTTGGAACTTTCATATTTTCATCAATAGATGAGCCCTTCATAGGTATATATGGTACCTCTTCAATGGTGGTGAATATGCTTGGGTCAGAGCCTCCATGAAGAGCTTAACACTTTGCTTACATATCCCAAATTTTCCCTTTCTATAGATAGGAAGTTTCATAGAGCTCGGTTCTTTGTAGCTCTCTCTAGAAGATATAATGGTACAGACTATTCAAGCCTTAAGGATGTTGTTTATCTGTTAAGATTTTCTGAATAACCTAGATCTGATACCACTTGAAAGTTAAGGGTTGTCTAATCACCTAGAGGGGGGTGAATATGTGTTTTACTTATTTTATATTTTCTTTGTGAAATATAGGGGATAGATATAATATACTCTAGAGGGGGGTGAATAGAGTGACTTAATCTTTTTGGCTATATTTATAATTTACCAGAGAAATTAGTGATAGTAGTAGTTATATAAAATGAAAAAAGGGACTAAGCTAAATCACACAACCACAACACAACAAAATAAAGAAGAATGAGCACACAGATAACACAAGAATTTATAGTGGTTCCCCAAATCTGGGTACATCCACTCTTCTACCACCCTGGTAGGAATCCACTAGCAGTTTTTTGATCAGGTGACTGCCACCACAGGTTTTTGCTCAGGTGCCCTGTCACCACAAGTTCTATTTGCAGGGAGACCTGACAACCCTTTAGGATTTTAATCAGGTGCCCAAAAACCAACAAAAACTTTTGAATGCAGTTAATAAACCCTTTATACCGGAGGTTAAGAAGGTGATATTGTCTTCTCTTTCTCTAATCAACAGAGAAGACTTTAGTGGATTGTTGGTGTCAAAGCTCCCCCTGAGCTGTTGAAATGTTCAGGAAGACTGGAGCTTTACTCAGGGTGTAGGTCTTCAGCCTTGTCTTGAAGATGTCCAGGAACTTGTAGACAGATGTTGAATAATTATCTCTGAAGATTCCTGAATTAGAAGTTGAAGAAGACTATTGATTTTGTAGATGATGTTCTTCTTCAGTCTTCTTGAATGTGCAAGAGCAAACAAAATTTCTTGTCAGAGAGAAGGTCAGAATCTTAGTGTCTCTCTGGTAGTCGACTCCCTCTATTCTGTATGCTGTAATTTTTTTGTCTCTATGTATTTCTATCTTTATGTGTATCCCAGAAGAAAAGAAATTTTCTTTATATATGTTGCTGTAATTTTCATTCAGAATTTGAAATGAGTCCATTAATTACTGCTGGAAATCTGGGAAGGTGAATGGCTAGAATATCTGACTTTAATTGTACTTCCCCAACTGTCCCAGGAATAAGTCAAGTAATTACTCTGATGAAAACCATAATTAATGTTGCCTTCAACGACTATATTCTTAGGGAATTTAAGCATTAATTACTCAGAGAATTATTGACTTAGGATGGAATGAAGAGAGGGACAGATAAGGAAAACTTAACATTTAGGCTCTAAATAGATTTCGTCGACCTTGGGGCAGATTTCGTTGACCTGGTGTAACGCCTCCACTCATCATATGGAATATAACTGTTGGTCCAGCCGGTGCCCCACGCCATACTTCATAGACAAGCGGCAGAATTACGTGTGGAAATTAAAATCTACTCGTATCGTAACTCAAAACATTCTAGCGCAGCATTTTACGTTAGATGAACTCAGCACAGCGAATGTCCACTAATATATAAACTCCACATTTATATATCTATAACCAGGAATGTATACAACACACACACCCATGGCCTTAAGGCTTTACAAGTTGCTCTTTACAAAAATGTACAATTTCATACATCGGCATGCAGGACGGCCACACATGAAATCCAACCATGCTTCGCTAAGCCTTCAATGTCCTTTCATAGCAAGCCTCCATTCTGCTCAGCACCTGCAATTAGCCATCCACCCAAGAGCATCAAACAAAGTAACGGTCAGCTTTAGCTGACTAATTATAACCACCCTACACGTTACCCGGGGCATTGGTTCCTTCCCTGTATGCATTGCAATTATACTATCTAGCAATCACAAATAAGTGCACTCAGGCACAACAATATCACAAACGTCGGTCTCTACCAGACGCTCCGTGCACTCAGGGCACCTTACGGTGTGCCGGAACCCGTGGCAACACCACTGATTAGAGAATTATTAACTTGTTGGCTGGCCGATCCTAATCACCCCAACCAGCAGATTGGTTGCATTCCGCCCACACCACTCAGAGGTGACAACCTAACGATAAACTTGAACATTAAGATCGACCCAACAATGTGGTGCATCAAGTAGGGTCTGCTAAGCGTCCTCCCAAACATTACCACTAATCGACCTCCCAAAACTGCGAGGGTCAGGTTAGCCTTTCCCGTGCTCAATCCGTCAGTAGTGCACCACTAGACGTGGGTCGGCCTTCCCTCCTGATTAGCCGCAGCTTTTTGCTCTCCCAGAGCAATCAGCGCTTATAGCGCTCACACCACAAGGAGTTTACGCAAAGCAAGATCCATCCATCCACACATCCATACATCCATACACAACATATACACAATTATCAAATCCACAGAGTCTTCTCCGGTTTACCCATAATCATCACCAATCAAGACTACCCGTCCAGATGGGCTTCACATAGCATGCCTATGCCGTACTACACTTCCGGCTCTAGATGCAGACTCAACCAAGGAATCACTTCCGAGATCCACCTCCTGGTGGAGGATTCCATGTAAATGCATAAAGAAAGGACTTCGATGTCTAAGAATGAGATCGTTACCCTTGAAGATCGCTTTGGAGCCATGACCTAGCCAGATAGAAGCCATCGTCTCGGCTTTTCCTTCATGAATTCGATCTCGGATCTTTGCTCCGCACTTCGTAGCTCCTCCGCAGCTGGCTTCTCCTCCTCCTTTCCTTCCATTTCCCTCTCTCTCTCTTTCTCTCTCTTTGAGAATGTGAAGAAGAAGAAGAATGAAAAATGAGGAGATAAGTCCTCATTCTCAGCCTATTATCCACAGGGAAGGAGCCTAGACCATTGGATCCAGGATAAGAAAATGAACGGCTCGGATTTGCCCAAAAATAGGCTGAACACGGCCTGACATGCCCTGTGACACGCTCGTGTCACTTAAGCGGCAGTCAACCGACTCAAATCCAACCAGTACACGGTCTTGTGACACGCCCGTGTCACAACCTACATGACCGTGTCATGCCTGACACGCCCGTGTCCAGTAGCCGTGTACTTCACACAACATAACTATTCCTCACCCGAGCGGGACACGGCCCTGTGACACGCCCGTGTCCGAGGCCGTGTTCACCAGGACACACCCGTGTCCAGCAACACATGCAATCCTCACTGCAACCCCCAAAGGACATGCCCTGTGACATGCCCGTATCACAGGCCGTGTACTCCCCTTGCTTGACACTCTATGATCGTCGAGCGCATTTCGTCGACCAGAGCATGACACGGTCTGTCACACGCCCGTGTCCTAGGCCGTGTCACCCAATTTGAAACCCAAAGTGGGCTTTGGGGTGTTACAATCCTCCCCTCCTTCAAAAAATTTCTTCCCCGAAATTTGGCTCAACCACAACCAGCAACAGAACCACGCTACGCCGTACCATCAGCAACCGATCACTCAAAGAAAGCGATCCTGGTGAGAGCTCAGAGGCTACAGCTTGTCTCGCCCCAAGGCATCGCACAAACAAACAACACATGCAGCACATTATCCAAACATCGTGTGTTATACATTTTGATCGAGCGATTACCGAAATAAAAGAAGGTGTACGCAAACATTTCATCCTTCATCCAAACAAAATGGACACCAACAACACATTATTTATTTAACCAACATCTATGTACATCCCAAAAGTCACATAGTTTACTCTTTCATGTTTATTTCTGCTCGCCAGCATCATTTTGCAAATATCGCTTCATAGCTTCTTGGAGTGCCAAATTAAACACACGAGGTTGAACCTGACCAATTGAGCTTTGCGGCTCCTGCACTTCCAAATTATGCAGCCGAGGTTGCGTCCGGGATGCAGATGACTCGGCCACTGCTTTACCATTCTCTTCATACGATGCACTGACCTTTTTCTCACCCCTTGGAGCGACACTCCAACAATTGTTGGCTAGATGTCCATGTCGGCCACATCGAAAACATGTACGTGTCTCCACACGTCCTTGTCCATAAGTTGCTCCCGAAGAAATAGTAGACGGAGTTGGTTCAAGAGGCCTGAACTTTTTCTTGTCTCGTTTCCTAAACTCTGACTGTTCCGATTGTGGAACTTTGAATTCCGGCTTCTCCACAACCAGACTTTTCTTCTCTTATACTCATTTTAAATCCTTTTCCAACGCTCGGGCTGTATCTACCAACGCTTGAAAGCCCTGGTTCACCGAACTGGGGAGTGCCAACCTTAACTTGTCAAGCAATCCCTCATAAAAACGATTTGTCTTTCGTGCTTCCTCAGCGAAGGTAGACCCCGCATAACATCCCAGTCTGGTGAACTCATGCAGGTAAGTATCAATATCACGCTCACCCTGCACCAGACGTAAAAACTCATTCTCCTTGGCAATCCGCTGCGACACTAGCACATACTTGGCCAGAAATAACCGTGAGAATTCTTCGATCAATATTTCTTCCAATCCTCGTCCTGCCAGGAGATGCACTTCCACTTCATCCCACCACAGTCTCGCATCTCCTTCTAGCAGAAAAGTGGCCAAGGTCACTTTCTGCTCCTCCGTCGTCCTGATTGCAGTCAGGATCCTCTTACTCGAGCAAGCCAGTCTTCCGCCTGTGTTGGGGAAGTCGCTCCACCAAACATAGGTGGATGAAATTCCATAAATCTTTTCAATGACTCATCCATTGTTTGCTCTTCCACCACAACTTCAGCGCGCTCCTGCCTTGCATCAGGCCGTACTGACACCCCTACATGCCTTCCCTGCCCAGTTGGCTATGCCTATCACACTGCAAGAACTGTCTTCGTAACCATTCATATTGTCTCCGCCGAGGGAGGCGTAGGCGCTTCAACGCGTGACGCACTCTCATCGGACTGCTGGGGCTCAGACTGCCTAGCACCACTCCTTGCCACCTATCAATCAATGTACAAAACACCATTAATCATGCAGCTCATAATGACAACTATACATTGATGCACATTCCTAGTGGACATTCGTGAGTTCAATTATGTTCTTCCCTCCCAAACAATCTCAACCTGGCTCTGATACCACTTTGAAATGCCTCCACTCATCACATGGAATATAACGGTGGGTCCGGCCGGGGCCCCATGCCCTACTTCACAGACAAGCGACAGAATTATGTGTGGAAATCAAAATCTACTCGTATCCTAACTCAAAACATTCTAGCGCAACATTTTAAGTTAGATGAACTCAGCACAGCGAATGTCCACTAATATATAAACTCCACATTTATATATCTATAACCAGGAATGTATACAACACAAACACCCGTGGCCTTAAGGACTTACAAGTTGCTCTTTACAAAAATGTACAATTTCATACATCGGCACGCAGGCCGGGCACACATGAAATCCAACCACGCTTTGCTCGGCCTTCAAGGGCCTTTCACAGTAAGCCTCCATTCCGCAAGCACCTGCAATTAGGCATGCACCCAAGAGCGGTAAACAAAGTAACGGTCAGCTTTAGCTGACCAATTATAACAACCCTACCCCTTACCCAACACAGTGGTTCCTTCCCTATACACATTGCAATTATACTATCTAGCAATCACAAACAAGTGCACTCAGGCACAATAATATCACAAACACCGGTCTCAACCAGACACTCCGTGCACTCAGGGCACCTTACGGTATGCCGGAACCCGTGACAACACCACCTATTAGAGAATTATTAACTTGTTGGCTGGCCGGTCCTAGTCACCCCAACCCGCAGATTGGTTGCATTCCGCCCACACCACTCAGAGGTGAGAACCTCACGACAAACTTGAGCATTAAGATTGACCCACCAATATGGTGCAGCAAGTAGGGTCTGCTAAGCGTCCTCCCAAACATTGCCACTAATCGGCCTCCCAAAACAACCAGGGTCAGGTTATCCTTTCCCGTGCTCAATCTGTTAGTAGCACACCACTAGACGCGGGTCGGGCTTCCCTCCTGATTAGACGCGAGTCTCCCAGAGCAATTGGCGCTTATAGCGCTCACACCATAAGGAGCATACGCAAAGCAAGATCCATCCATCCACACATCCATACATCCATACAAAACATATACACAGTTATCAAATCCACAGAGTCTTCTCCGGTTTACTCATAATCATCACCAATCCAGACTACCCGTCCAGATGGGCTTCACAAAGCATGCATATGCCGTACTGCACTTCCGGCTCTAGATGAAGACTCAACCAATGAATGACTTCCGAGATCCACCTCTTGGTGGAGGATTCCATGCAAATGCATAAATAAAGGACTTCGATGTCCAAGAAGGAGATCGTTATCCTTGAAGATTGCTTTGGAGCCATGACCTAGCCGAATAGAAACCACCGTCTCGGCTTTGCCTTCACGAATCCGATCTCGGATCTTCGCTCCGCACTCCGTAGCTCCTCCGCAGATGGCTTCTCCTCATCCTTTCCTTCCCTTGCCCTCTCTCTCTCTTTCTCTCTCTTTGAGAATGAGAAGAAGAAGAAGAATGAAAAATGAGGAGAAAAGTCCTCATTCTCAGCCTTTTATCCATAGGGAAGGAGCCTAGACCATTGGATCTAGGGTAAGAAAATGAATGGCTCGGATTTGCCCAAAAATATGATGAACACGGACTGACATGCCCTGTGACACGCCCATGTCACAGGCCGTGTCACTTAAGCGGCAGTCAACCGAGTCAAATCGAACCAGTACACGACCGTGTGACATGCTCGTGTCACAACCTACACGCTTGTGTCATGCCTGACATGCCCGTGTCTAGTAGCCGTGTACTTCACACAGCATAACTATTCCTCATCCGAGCGGGACACAGCCCTGGGACATGCCCGTATCCCAGGCTGTGTTCACCAGGACACACCCGTGTCCAGCAACACACGCACTCCTCACTGCAGCCCACAAAGGACACGCCCTGTGACACGCCCGTGTCACAGGCCGTGTACTCCATTGGCTTGACACTCGACGATCGTCAAGCGTAGTTTGTCGACCCAAGCATGACACGCCCTGGGACACGCCCATATCCCAGGCCGTGTCACCCAATCTGAAACCCAAAGTGGGATTTGGGGTGTTACACCTGGACTCCAAGTTCGTCGAGCTGAGAAGTACCCTTCATTGACCTGAGCTCAGCGATCCAAGTTCCTAAGAATAGCTGACATTCTATGAGCTCTAAGTTCATTGAACTGAGAAATCTGTCTGGAGCAAAGTTCTTCGACCTAAGCTCAGCGAACTTCAATCTGGAATTCTCTTGTGAATTCTTGGAACCAAGTTCGTCGATTAGAGAATCTGTCTTGAGGAAGAAATCGTCGACCTGAGTTCGAATATCTTGAGCTCAACTCAGACAAAGAACTCTAAGTTCGTCGATCTGCGATCGACGATCGTCGAGGTTAGTTCGAAGAACTACAAACTAATAATCTGAACTCTGAATTCTTCTAAATCTTGAGTCTCATAAAGTCCACTGTAGGCTGGTCCATGAAGGTTGATTCTAAAGACTAGCCTAAACTCTAGGACTGACAAACTTTACCCTGGCTATACAAGGTGGGTCAAACATCCTAAGTAGTGAACCTGGCCCAAATCCAAATCAGGGGTTCCAACAATCTCCTCCTATTTGGGTGAGGTCACTACAACAAAATATAGAATACAATACAATCACAAAGCAAAACTGAAAGTTTACAGTTGCCTACCTAAATCACCTAGAGGGGGGTGAATAGGTGAGATGTGCGTCTTTTTGCGGAATAAAAATTTCAAACCAAAGAACAGATCTATCTACCAATTAACCACAGATGAGACAAGATTTAGAGTGGTTCCCCAACCTTGGGTACATCCACTTTTCCTCACCGATCTAGCATTACAATAGACTCGACTACTCCACTATGTCAGATTGAAAATCAATCCTACCCTCGGAACAATGTTCCTACAATCTCGATCCACCAAACGGATCTACACTCGGAAGGTAAAACTTCCTAAAATCTCGGAGACAAAGGCTCCTACACTCGGAGAAATTTCTCCTACAAGAATGAAATAAATTGTAAAGAAATACAAACAGTAAATCTTCTTTTTCATATCTGCAACTGTCGACCAGAAATTTCTTCTTCTAGGCTTTATGGCTTTATCAGAATGATGAAGAGAAATCTCTGCAAGATTGGATCTGAAACTTCTTGGCTTCACACGATCGATCGAATCAGAAGATGAGGAGTTGAACAAATCTTGATCTGAATCCTCTATAGGCGAAACCCTAGCCAGTCGGGACTCAGCGACGGCGACCGCGACTGTTTTCATTTCTTGGAGAGAGAAAGAGGAATTCAGAAAACTTGAGAATACGGCTGCAAAACTTCTGAAAAATCTCTTTGATAAAAATTAATTGAATTAGGGTTTGTCGGTTTGACAAGATTATTTGTAGAAGAGGAGAAGATTAGCCATAATTAAGTCATTATGAGATACACATGGACCAATCACGTCAAGGTTCATAAAGAATTCTGTTATACTGGACTTAACAAAATTTTCGGAAAAATCGAAGTAAGATACTCGAGAGAGAAAAGACTACTCAAGTACATTGCATCACTACTCGAGTGGGTAGAAGATGACTACGCGAGTATATAAGAAAATTACTCGAGAGAGAATAATTTAGTTACTTGAGTACATGGAGTCAACTAGTCGAGTAAACTTGACGAAACAGAATTCAGCTACTCGAGTATCAAAAATAACATACTCGAGTACTTAGGTAGTTACACGAGAGGTGGAGTGAATTACTCGAGTACAAGGAATACTACTCGAGTAGATGAGAATGAAATACTCGAGTGATTGAGAAACTACTTGAGTTAGGGACTTAGAAATTTTTCTGAACTGGAATACTGAACTACTCGAGTATAGAAGTTGAACTACTCGAGAAGATAGGAACTACTCGAGTATATGGAAATGACTACTCGAGTAATTCACTTAGAAAAATTTTCTGGAATATAATTCTGGGTTACTCGAGTATTAATTTTGGACTACTCGAGTAGTAGATGAACTACTCGAGTACATGACTTAGACTACTCGAGTAAGTGAGAACTACACGAGAGTCAGAATTCAAATACTCGAGACAGAAGATAAAACTACTCGAGTACTATACAGTACTACTCGAGTATTTAACTTAGAAAATGTTTGAGGAGAAAAATTCTTTAAACCCGAGAGGAGAAAGGAAACTACTCGAGTAGTTATCTTAACTACTCGAGAGCCATAAATGGACTACTCGAGATATACCATACCTACTCGAGTAAGAGTATTATTACTCGAGTATGAACTCAGCATTTTACTCGAGTAAGTATAGAACTACTCGAGTATAATACTTAGGAAATTTTTTTGACAGAATTTTTTTTGTTCTTCTAAGGTGAGACCAGCATCAAGTGTTTTCACTTAGTCCTAGAGCTTGAATATGAAGTGTATCCCAATAGAGAGGCTACACATGAGTCAACACCTTGGATCACATAATGAGGGATTACATTGTATGGTCCTGTGTTTGGTGACCCATTGTAGACTGACATTGCTCTACATTTCCCATAAGAATCCTGCAAACACAAAACTCAATCCAAGCATCAAATACAACTTAATTCATCTTAGTTCAAGGATGACTTCATCAAATCCGGGTTAGTGTGGATATAATACCCAACAATCTCCCCCTATTTGTAGAAATCAGAACCCTTTACACTAAGGTTTATTATGGACATAAAAAGAATGCTGCGTAGATAAATCAGTGTAAGCAAGCAAAGGACTATGAAAAAGATAATAAGATCGAAAACTTAGAATTATATAAGTGTGAATATCCAAAAATGTCATTATCAACAAAAATCATTTTTAAAACTCATAAGTTCTTTATATCTAGATCTGATGATGATGCCTGTCTTGGTTCTCCCGTTGTCTCCTTCGGTAGCTTTAAGGCTTTGGGTAATACTTGGGAGGTCTTAGAGGAGCAGCAGGATTGCTTCTTCCAAATTCTCTGTCATATAATCTTCTCTTGGTCATTGATTTCTCATATAACTCCCATTCCTGGGAACTGTAATGTATATTCCTGCTCTCATGGTAGTCCATAACAAGTTTAAGTGTATCCAGGATGAGGGACTTATAAGTGGGAGACCATATCTCAACAAATTCAGGAGCATTTCTCTTATCAGTATCAAAAACTGGAATGGATTTGCTGGTAGAGGGACCATCACCATACTTTCTTTTCTTTCTAGAAGTTTGGATTTCAGGAGGAGCATGAAGGAAGATATCTGCAGGATCATCTTCCCAACCCTGAGAGTAGGAATCGGGAGGAGTAACAGAGTCACCAGGCCTTGGAGAGAAGATGGGTTGAGGAGCTTGAATAGGAGCATCAGCAGCTAATGGATTCAGATGATGAGGAATGATGGTTGGATCAGCAACAAACTCAGGCAGGATCTGGTTATGCATCCAGACAGTAGTGTCATATGTATAAAATTTGACACTCTGAATCTTTGCTAGGACATCATCATGAATTTATTTCACTCTGACTTTCCAAAGCTCTTGCATGGTAGCATCTGATTTTTCTAAATACTCTTTCACCAACTTCTCCCCCTTTCTGACTTCAACAGATAGCTGAGAGATTGCATCTTCTTTGAAAGTGCCAACCTCTTCATAGATTTTCATCTTTGAGGTTTCAGCGCTTTTGTCCAATTCCATCTGATTATTAGCAAGAGTCAGACCTTGCTCCATCACTTGACCAATACTAGTAATGGTGTGATCCAGAGCCTTTCCACCAATTTGAAAAAGGTGTCTGAGCTAATCTGTATTATGTTGGATTTCAGCAAATCCTCTGCCCATCTCAGTTTCTAGAGCAGTGACCTTAGCAGTAACAACTTTTAAAGAGGTGTCAAAGTAAGTTCTTTGTTCTTGAAGTAGAAGGGCAATCTGAGGTAGTAAATCAGTAGAGGAGGCAGCAGGTGGAGGTGAACTAGAAGAGGCAACTGGAGGAGGAGGAGCTTTCCATGGAGCTAGTTCAGTTATGGTGACAGAGCTGTCTGCTCTTGTAGTTGGAATCATGGCATCCCCTTCATTAGTGACTGTGGGGACGGAGAAGTTCAAGGTCCTTAGAGGGGCTTCAACTGGATCAGGTTATGCCTCATTTGAAATGAAAATGGTTTCTGTTTGCTCTTTGTGAGCATCAGGAGATTTAGCTGGAGACCTTGCTGGAGATTTTGCTGGAGACTTGGGAGGAGAAGGAGATTGTGCTGGAGATTGTTCTGGAGGGGATTCTGGTGGTATTTCAATTGTGGGTTTCTTTGGAGAAGGAGGAGGAGGAGGAGGTAAATCTGCTGTCAATTCTGCTATCATCTCATTGATGACAGCTTCTGTGTAGAGGAGTGTTTCTTGAAGTTGTTGATCTGAGGGAGTGTCTTCTGGAGTAACAGGTGGAGGAGTAGGAATCCTTGTTGGAACAGTAGGAACAGGCTCCCCCTCAAAAGGTGCACCAGAGGAGCTGGGGACCTGAGATGGAGAGGGAGATGGGGTCCTGTCCTCTGTGTCTAGAACTTCAGTAACCTTAGCAGCTTGGGAAGGATTATGCAACTTGAGCTCTCATCTTTGAATGGAGGAAATGGAGACCTTCTTCATGTGGTGAAGGATACTGCCTTTAGAGAAGTTGAAGATTTCAGGGTTTATCTCATGAAGGAGTAGAGAAATTATCCTTGCATAATTGGGGGATTTGATGATGTCTTTGATTTTATCTAAAATCATCATACCAAATTGAAATTTCTTTCTGCATACTATGGCTTGCATAATGTCAAAGAAATAAAGAGGAATGTCTCTGATGGAATTTGTTCTGCATAGAAGAACTTTTCCAATTATATCAACTAACACCTTCCCTTCAGCATTCATCTGGGAACGGTTGATGTGTTGTTGCTCAGGATAAACGCCACAGAAAAGACATGTTCTGTCAGACTCAGCTGGCAAGAGATTATCTTCTTCATCGACGATCGGCATTCGAAGAAGTTGAGATACTGAAGCTTTGGTGAGTTTGATTTTGATACCTTTGACTTTGGATTTGAGAACGGTGCCATTGCACTTGACTTTGACATTTCTGAAAAACTCTGCAACTTCTGGAAATAGGATTCAACAAGGTTCTTGAAGGACGAAAGTTAATCCGGCGGTGTTGAGCAAGATCGTGAGATTGTGGAAGTCGTCGGATAGTTCTGCAATCCCAGCGGCGACCAATTTCGAACCAACGCCGATTTTAGAGGAGGCAGCCATGATTCAGAAGTCTTGGTGATTCAGAAACCCTAAAAAGTGTCGACGGGGTGAAGGAAAGCGCGCGGCTCTACAACTGATTGAGGAAGGGGAAGAGGCAGTCGGGTACTCGAGAGAGCAGAAATGATTTCGTGTAGGACATTTCCGAATTTTCTTATTTATATAACCCTAGTTTTGTGGTCTAATTAACCGAAAATGAATGAATTAAACCATATAAGAAGTGGCATAAGCATTGGTTTGCGCATAAGAGAATTTGAATAAAGACTCGGCATATACGCGAGTGATGTGTTTGGAATTACTCGAGTAGGTATACAGAAGTACTCCAGTAGATGTAGAGAAGTACTCGAGTAGGTGAGTGAGGTACTCGAGTATGTGAAGTTGACTACTCGAGTATGTCAGTCTGCTACTCGAGTAGGTCAAGTAGACTACTCGAGTATGCCATTCTACTACTCGAGTAGGTCATATTCTTACTCGAGGAGGTTGTAACTGTTGGGTACATTGCTCTAAATGTACCTGATTTGAAGAAGCCTCACCCAACTCAATGATATACATCAAAATGTATTTGATGTATTTTGAGTTACTTGTACAGGTTAAGTATTTGCAGGACTGAAGCAAAAGTTTCTAAGTACATGTGTCGACACCCAGAGGGAAAGTGTCGACACTTAAGAAGACTTGTGTCGACACCCAGGCAAGCAGTGTCGACACTTGGAGTCATTGTCATTGTGTCGACACCTGGGATGCAGAGTCGACACCAGAGAAAGTGTCGACACAAGGAGCGGTGTCGACACTCAATGAAGAAAGTACAGTAAAGCAGTGTCGACACTTAACAGCAGTGTCGACACCTAGAAGAACTGTGTCTACACCAGAAAGTGTCGACACTTGGAACTGTGTCGACACTCAGCAAAAGTCAGCAGAGACTAAGTACAAGTGTCGACACTCAGAATAATGTGTCGACACTTAGCAGAAGAGTCAACACTTGAAGTAAGTGTCGACACCCAGAACAATGTGTCGACACTTAACTGAAGACTCAAAACTTGAAGAAAGTGTCGACATATGGAGCTGTGTCGACACTTAGCAAAGAACAGCAAGATCAACAAAATATTCTAAGTACAAGTGTCGACACTATGGGAATGTGTCGACACTCAGCTGAAGTCTCAACAGAAGAATCAAGTGTCGACACAAGGAGCTGTGTCGACACTCAGCAAGTATCAACACTGAAGACATGTGTCGATACCAAGAAGCAGTGTCGACACTTGAGAGATTCAACACATGAAGATGTGTCGACACAAAGGAGATGTGTCGACACTTAGAAGATTTTAGCAAAATACAGAAGATCAAGTACTTGTGTCGACACTCAATTTCAGTGTCGACACATGATGAAGAAACTGTGTCGAGACATAGTATCTACAACACAAGGAGTTGTGTCGACACCTTGTAGAATTGTGTCGACACTTACACAACTTGTGTCGACACTTAGTCTATAAGTGTCGACACTTAAAGACAGAAAGTCTCGACACTTTCAGACAGTTAGAGAACTTTCAAGAAGTGACTGGATGACTTGACAGCTACCGTTCCAGCCGGTCTACAGCACCTGTCAGAGATGTCAGAATTCAGTTATGGACCGGACCAGCCGGTTACCATGAAGAAGCCTATAAATAGGCTCATACAGTCTACAAAAACTGTTGTTCAAAGTGGTCACAGAGTTGTTCAATTTATTGATCAAGTATCTAAACAAGAAGATCTAGCTGTCCAAGTGCAGATCTAAGAAGTTGGAGAGAGAGGGCTCCATCCAAGAAATCAGCCGTTGGAACTAGGCTGAGAAGAAGGGTTCAGATTTATTCTGGATCTTAAGAAGCAGAGGTCAAGGATCAACTGCAGAAGGAGTCAATCTTATTGAGTTCTACTTTCAAGAAGCTTTGAAGAAAGCTAAGTCAGATTGAATCCAGCTGAGTTCTTCCAAGAACTCATCAAGAAACTCACAACTCCCTCACTTGTTTCTGAGTTGCTGAGTTATCATTTGTAAATTCATTTTTATCTTGTAGGATCCTTTGGATCTGAGTGTTTGTAAGCCTGTAATTATAAAGGCTGAGTGTAGGGCTTGGGATCCTGAGTGTAGGAGAGTGAAATCTCTGAGTATAGGCCTTTTGTGGCTGAGTGTAGGCCTGGGTGGCTGAGTGTAGGCCTTTTGTGGCTGAGTGTAGGCCTGGGTGGCTGAGTGTAGGCCTTTGTGGCTGAGTGTAGGCTTTGTGGAAAAGCTGAGTTGTAGGGCCTTGGGCCTGAGGTGTAGGAACCGGTTTGGGTTCTGAGATAGTGGAGAAGATTGGCCGAATCTATTACACTGCTAGATAGGCGAAGAGGGAAAGTGGATGTACCCAAACCTTGGGGAACCACTATAAAACTGTGTGTCTTATGTGTGCTGTGATTAGCTGTGAATGCTGTGTGATTGCTGTGCTAAAGTAGATTAAAATCTGTGTTGTAAACTGATTGCTGCCATAAAAAGTTAAAAAGAATTAAGTCACATATTCACCCCCCCTCTAGGTGTTTAGGTACTATATCTTTCAAGTGGTATCAGAGGGAGGTTCCTCAAAAAGGACTAACAGTCTGAGGAGATCCTGATTGGCAGATTCAGTCTAAGGTAAATTACAGATTCAAGAAAATCAAGAACCATGGGTTCCTCTGAGAATCACAAGGAATTGGGTTCCATGAAATTACCTATATGCAGAAAGGAAATCTTTGGGATCTGGAAGGAAAGGGTAAGGCTGTTTATGGAAGCCTCAGACCCTAGGATTTACATCACAGTCAAAGAGGGGCCATATGTGCCCATGAAGATATCAGTTCTAGATGCAAATCAGAGAACACCAAAGGATTTCTCTGAAATGACTAAGGATGAGATTGTCCTAGACACCATGGACAAAAGGGCTCAAAACATTATAGTGAGTGCCATAGATGATGCAACTTTTCAGAATCTTATACACTGTAAGACAGCCAAAGAGATGTGAGACACTCTTATTGTGTATATGGAGGGTTCTGAAGAAGTTAGGCAAGATAGAAAATCCTTGCTAATACAGAGTATGAAAGTTTTAGACAAGGAAAGGGTGATAGCATAACTGAGTGCTATAAGAAGTTCTACAGGAAGTGAATGAACTCATGTCTTATGGAAGAGAGTTCAGTAATTATGAACTAAATGACAAGTTCCTAAGGTCCTTAACTAAAGAATGGGACACAAAGATTTGTACCATTAGAGAAATGGCTAAGTTGGGAGAAATTCCTCCACCTACCCTGTTTGGCAAATTGTTGGCATATGAAATGCAATTGACAGTGAGGAAAGAGGAGGAGAAATCAACAAGAAATGAACATAAGGAAAGAACTGTAGATTTCAAGACAGAAGCCCCAGAAAGTACATGAATAAGTCACCAACTCCACCTCCAAAGGTAGTTGAATCAGAGTCAGATGAGTCTGTCAGCACAAAGTCTGAAAGCAGTGAAAGTGATGAAGACTTTGCTGCCTTCACTAGACATTTTCAGAAGTTCTTGAAGAAGAAACAGTGGAGGACAAGACCCTCTACTTCACAGGGAAAAGAAGACTTCTATCAGAACAAAAAGGCTTCAAAGAAGGACAGGAAGAGGACTAAATCTAGCAAGGCAACTGTTTCAAAAATAGTGTGCTATTGCTGCAACAGACAAGGCCATGTTGTTGCAGATTGTCCAGAAAAGAGAAAGGAGTCTAGTGACAGGAAGAAGACTCATTTTAAAGGCAAGAAAGAAAAGTCATTTGTTGCCAAAAAGGAGAAGACCCTGTCAGATATCTCTTCTTAAGAAACTGAGTCAGATGCTGAGGCATACATGAGACTGTTTGCTGAAGAAGAAGAAGAAGAATTCATGCAGATTATGGAGTCTATATATGAGAAAGAAGACAGTCAATGCCAAGGGCTAATGGTTTTGACAGAGAATGACAAAATCCTAGAGCAGCCAGGACCCAGTAAGGTACAAAGTTCAACTTTAAGTTCAGTTTCTTGTGCCAGTACAGAATCAGATTCATCATCATCTAGTGATGAGAGTGTATCTGAGTCTGAGGAAGATATTCATCAGCTTATAGATGAATATAAAGTGTTGTTGCAAGCTTATAAGAAGAGCAAGTCCCTTGCCAAAAGTCAGGCAAAGGAAATTACTGATCTCAAAGCTGCTGCAACAGAATTTGAGAACTTATTTGATCAAAAGCTTAATGAGATAGCCAGACTGAAACACATAACAGTGATTCAGATGGGGACTATCACCTATAAGAATGATCAAATCAAGAGTCAGGAGATCAATCTTCAGAAGGAGAGAGAGCTTGTTGCTAGGTTTGCTAAACCTAAGTCAGTGCTACCTTTAATTGATGAATTTGTTCATCACAAAGGCAAGGCTGGACTGGGTTTTACTAGACCTGCAAGGACTGAGCAGTCCAAGTCCATGTCCAAGGGCAAAGCTCCAACACTCAACAAATCAGCTGGAGATAAGACAGCAAAGACAGTACCTAAGCAAAGGTACAATAAGTTTGAATGTTGGTGTTGTGGCAAGGTTAGCCACTTTGCAATGGACTGTTGGCACAATGCTAGTGCCAAAGTGAGTAGCAATCTGCCTGTAGGAAAGCCTGCAGGTAGTTTTATCAAGTTGCAAACTAACAAGTACCAAGGACCCAAGAATTCTTTGGGTTCTAAGGTTCATTAATCTATTTTGCAGGTGAGTCCAAGTGGCCATACCCCAACATGGTACTTGGACAGTGGATGTTCCAGACATATGACTGGAACTAGAGGATTACTAAGGAACTACATTCCAATCAAATATGGTCCAAAAGTCACCTTTGGTGGTTCTGAAAAAGGAATCATCAAAGGATTTGGTAACATTTCTAGCAACTTGGTTACCATTACTCAAGTGGCTTATGTTAAAGGGTTGAAACACAACCTAATAAGTATAAGTCAATTAAGTGATGTAGGGTATGACATCTCATTTGTTAAGGATGGTTGTCATATCAAGAGGTCAAATGATCAAGAGATCATTTTGACTGGCTATAGAAAGAGGAATGTCTACTGCCTAGACATTATGTGTGAGACCAATGGTTCTCAAGTGTGTCTTGTAGCTGATGAGACAGTCTCTCATTGTGTCAAATGGCACAAGAGGCTAGCCTCATCTAAATTACAAGACACTTGGCAAACTCTTTAGCAAAGAGTTAGTGAGGAATGGTACTCAAGTTAAGTGTGTTAAAGATGGTATTTGCTCAGCTTGTCAAAAGGGCAAGCAGACTAGATCCACCTTTAGAAGCATAGAAAACAAAGATGCTGTGAGGTGTTTATACCTCTTGAATATGGATCTTTTTGGTCCAATGCCAGTTCATAGCCTAGGTAGGAAGGTCTATACCTTTGTAGTTGTAGATGACTACTCAAGGTTTTCCTGGGTGTTCTTCTTAAGACAGAAATCTGAAACACCCAATGTCTTCTATAGGTTTGTTAGACAAATTCAGAATGAACTAAATAGTACAGTGGTCAAAATAAGAAGTGACCATGGTACTGAGTTTCAGTCTGATAGCATGACAAAACTATGTGAAGACTTTGGGATATTTCAAGAGTTTTCTTCACCTAGAACACCTCAGCAAAATGGCATTACAGAAAGGAAGAATAGGACCTTGATTGAGGCAGTTAGAACCCTATTAAGTGATACATCACTGCCAGAATATTTCTGGGTTGAAGCAGTTAACACTGCATGCCATGTTATAAATAGGGCTACCATCACTAAAAGCCTAAACAAGACCCCCTATGAAGTTGTGAAAGGCAGGAAACCAAACCTATCCTACTTCAGGATCTTTGGTTGCAAATGCTTCATACTTAACAATGGAAAGTCTTACTTAACTAAGTTTGCTGCCAAGTCCCAAGAGGGAATTTTTTGTTGGGTACAGCAATAACAGTAAGGCTTATAGAGTCTACAACTTGTCTACACAAGTTGTAGAAGAAACTGTACATGTAGTATTTGATGAGACTAAACTTATTAATAATGAGTTGTCTAGTAGTGTATGCAGCCCCACAGGTTTAACAAAGAATATGGACAAGCTCACTTTAGAAGAAGAATCTACTGCAAGACAGCATGTAGAAGACAGTGGCTGTTGTCCAGGGGGAGAACTACATGTACCAAATGCAGAAGAAGTACAAGGAGTACAGCAAGATGATGAAATTGAAGAGGTTCAACTAGAAGTCAGGATGCCTCCAGCCAATAGGCATCTTAGAGATCATCCAGTTGAGCAGATTATTGGAGATCCAAGAGAAGGGTACAAATAAGGAGCAGAAACCTGAATGAAGCAGTCTACTCCAGCTTTCTATCCCAAGTTGAACCTAAGAAGTTTGAAGAAGCCATACTAGATCCACAATGGACTGAAGCAATGCAAGAAGAGCTTAATCAGTTCAAAAGGTGCAAGGTCTGGGAACTTGTTCCTAAACCTAAAGACCACAATATAATAGGAACCAAGTGGATCTACAGGAATAAGATGGATGAACAAGGGGTCATCATTAAGAATAAAGCAAGACTGATTGCTAAAGGATATAGGCAAGAAGAAGGTATTGACTTTGATCAAACCTTTGCTCCAGTAGCCAGACTGGAAGCCATAAGGATGTTTCTTGCCTATGCAACCTATCAAGGATTCAAAGTTTACCAAATGGATGTCAAGTCAGCATTTCTGAATGGTAATCTTAAAGAAGAAGTCTATGTAGAACAGCCTTCAGGTTTTGTTGATTCAACTCTACCTCATCATGTCTATAGACATAGGAAAGCTTTATATGGGTTAAAGAAGCCCCTAGGGCTTGGTATGAAACCCTATCTAGTTTCCTCATTGAGAATAAGTTCTCAAGGGGGAAAATAGATAAGACTCTATTCCTTAGGGATCTAGAGGCAAAGTTATACTTGTCCAAATATATGTAGATGACATTATATTTGGGTCTACTGAAAGCAGCCTTTGCAAAAAGTTTGCAAAACTTATGCAAGGTCAATTTGAGATGAGTAGTATGGGAGAGCTGAAGTTTTTCTTAGGTCTCCAAGTTAAACAGACTGAAAGTGGTTTATCCATATGTCAGTCCAAGTTCACCCTACAACTCATAAGGAAGTATGGTATGGATTCATCCAGTACCATGAAGACTCCAATGGGGTCAAGTATGTCTCTTAGCAAGGATGATGCAGGGAAACCTGTAGATGAAATCTTGTATAGAGGGATAGTTGGCTCCCTATTATACTTGACTGCAAGTATACCAGATATCATGTATGCTACATGTGTCTGTGCAAGGTATCAAGCCTACCCTAAAGAGTCTCATTTGACAGCAGTCAAAAGAATATTGAGATATCTAAAGGGCACTCCCTATCTAGGCCTCTAGTACCCTAGGAATGGAGATTTTGAACTAACAGGTTATTCAGATGCAGACTTTGCATGATGCAAAGAAGATAGAAAAAACACTTCTGGAACCTGTCAATTCCTAGGTGGGAGACTAATTTCATGGAGTAGCAAAAAGCAGACAAGTGTGGCTATCTCCACTGCAGAATCAGAGTATGTGGCTGCAGGAAGTTGCTGTGCTCAACTTCTGTGGATACAACATCAGCTAGAGGACTATGGATTTCAGGTAAGTAGAACTCCACTCTTTTGTGATTCTACTAGTGCTATTTCAATAGCTAATAATCCTGTATCCATAGTAGAACAAAACATATTGAAATTAAATATCATTTTCTTAGGGAGCATGTAGAAAGAGAAGATATTTTATTAGAATATGTTAAAACCGATAATCAAGTAGCTGATATGTATACTAAGCACCTAGAAGAAGCTAAGTTCAATAGATTTAAAATTGAACTAGGAATGATAAACTTAGAGTAAGTTTACAGAATTGAAAATGACTAAGTAAAAAGGTGTCGACACATAGACAAGTCTATGTCGACACAGAATAGTGGTGTCGACACTTCAGGAAATAGGTGTCGACACATCTAGGAAGTTGGTGTCGACACTTCAGAATATTAGTGTCGACACATGTCTAGTAGGTGTCGACACATCCAAAGTGGTGTCGACACTTAAGTTTTACTCAGAATTTTCTAAGTAAAGTCTCGACTATGTGTCGAGTTATGTTGTGTCGACACATAAACAAGTGTCGACACATAAAATCTGTTGACTAAACTTGTGTCGACATATATGTGTCGAGACATTATAAGTCAGTGTCGACACAATTTAAGTTAGCTGTCCCGCCTGTTCATCTTCAAAATTAGAAAGGTATAAATAGGGTTTTGCCTTAGTTTGTCGACACGCTTTCAAAGTTTCGAGACCAAACTTCTGTTTCGACACCTCTCTTCTCTCAAGACAAATTCTACAAACCCTAATGGCGCCTAAGCTAGAGGAGAACGTCAACGAAGGATATGAGCTGGTGCGCGGTGCTTTCGATGATGCTGATCAAGAAATCCAGTCTGTCGTAACCCTATTTGCTGATTCGGGATTGGAATATCTTATTTCTGAACCTACTAAAATCTGGAAGAAAGAGGTACTCGAATTCCTCAATGGAGCTGAAGTGGACGAATCTGGATACAAGATCAAATCCAGAGTTCATGGAACAAAAGTTAAGATTTCACCAAAGAGCTTGAGGAAGATTCTACAACTACCAAGAATTAAAGAGGAAGATGAGGTTACAGCTACAAAGACCAGGGAAGCTCTAACCTGGTGTGGACTGGATCCTAAGATGAAGCTTGGATCAGTGTTTCTTAGAAAAGGCATGAACAATCAAGGGAAATTCCTCTCTGAGATTGTTGGCAAAGTCATACTCAGCAAGCCAGGAGGGCATGACAGAGTGTCTGCCTATATGTTTAGTATTATGACAAGGATAATCTTCTCTCTACAAACTGACTGGTCTATGGTAGTTTATGAGAAAATTAAGGAAAGCTTGAAGAAGCCCAACCTGGGCAGAATTTTTAAGTCTATACCTAGCTGGTACCATACCAGAGGTTATGCATCAGGCTGCTGGAAGCAAGATAAACCATATGAGGAAGATGGATTTAAGAATATTCTCTAGATGGGACAGGGTGTTGACTAAGGAAATGCCAACCCTGAGAAGATAGTTTCTGAGAAGGAGATTCACTAAAGAAGAAAAGGAAAATTGCCCCAGTGGCTCAAGAGTCCACTAGCAGCTCAGACAGTGAAGAACAAGTTGTCTTCACTCCAGATGCCAATGAGGAAGAGCCTGCAGTAAAATCTCCTGCTCCTCAAGATGATGCTGAGATCCAGGGGGAGCTACCTCAAGCTAGCCCCATACACAAGGATCAAAGCCAGGGGGAGCTTCCAATTGTAGATGAACCCACTATACTGGAAAGTGAACAAGCAACCACCATCATACTAGAGGTAATCACTGAACTAAACACTTTAGATTTTCCTATGGAAGATACTGATTTGTCTGATGCTCGTCAGCAAACTCTGCTGGATAGTCAAGTTCCAGATGCTATTATAGACGACACATCTGTTGTACTAGAAGTTGTTCCTAATCCAGTAGTTGAAAAACCTAGACTTTCACCAGCTCCTTCACCACAAGAGTACACTATGGAAGATTTGTTTTTAAATCTGGACCAACAAGACTTTGACAAAGATAATGCTGCTGAAGGAGAGAATGCTCCAGTTGAGGGGGAGCAGATGGAAATTCTGGAAGAGCCTGTGAGGAAAGAAACAGAGAAGGCACCAGATATGCAAACTGATAAGCCCCCAAGCCCTAAGGAGAGGGTAGATATAGCCAGCTCCTCAGCATCTGAAGATGAGGAGGCTGCAAGGGCAAAGAAGAAGAAACTTTATGTATTCAAGAGAAGGAGCCAAAGTTATAAGAAGGCCTTACAATCTCTTGCTCCACAGCCTATAGCACAGCCAGCTCCAACTGTGGATTATAGTGCTTTAATGGTTGCAATGCAAGTCAAGCTGGATGAGAAAAGGCAGGCCATTGAAAAGTATGTAGATGAGGGCACAAATCTTTGCAATTTGATCTGGCCCAGGACATAAAGTCAATAAGATTTGAAATGAATCTTAACAAGAAGCAGATGACTGACTGCTTCCACAAGGGTGGGAATGCAGTAGTCTATCTTGCAACTCATCAGGAGAAGATCAAAGCCCAAGTTGATGACATAGCTGTGAAGCAAGGTTATGTACTTGAAAATCAACTCAGGATGAATGACAATCTGACAGCATCTCATAATGCAATTGTCACAGAATTAAAGAATATAGGTGCTAGACCTTCTACCTCTACTGCTACTATTAAAGCTGAATTTGACAAAGTATTTCAAGAAGAAATCTCTGTTGTTAAGACTGCCATTCAAGACTCCCAGAAAGCCATATCTGAACAACTTACAAAGCTCAAACCTTTCTTTAAAGATGGAGTCAGATACTTGGATAGTCAAATCAGATTTCAGAAGGATGATGTCAGAGATCACATGGCTAAAGAAGTCATAAAGGGGGAGAGAGTTTTAGTCAAAGCTAGCTCTGATCATGCCAAATGGATATCTAATTCCATCAGAGCTACACTGGGCTATCCTCCTCTTTGTGATGATGACAATGTGGCAGAATCTGGAATTAACCCTGCCTATCTTGGAGGTGAGCAACCAGAAGTAGCTCAAGTGATCTATCCTCCACCAGATTTTGACATGGTGCAAGCTGATATTCATCACATGTATAGCCCAACTGAAGGGAAGTCCAATGTCATTCTTGAGAAAGTTGTTCAGCCTATATCTGAAGCCATGCAAGAGGCACTGCAGAAAGAAGAAGAGACAAGATTGTCTAAGAAGAGGTTTAGGGAACAAGCTGAACAAAGGCCAGACTTTGAGCAGTGGAGCCCTACCTCAAGAAACATTATATTAACTTCCTGGAAAGCTGCCAAAGACAACATTCATGACAGGAACAAGTGGTTCTCTGAGGCTAAATGGAGGAAACATGAATCAAGGCAGGAGGCAATAGTCCAATATAGAAGGAAGGCAAAGATGGGAAAGCTACCTCCTACTGCCCAGGAGCCTAGCAAGTACTTTCCTAAGCCATACCATTATTTTGAAAGACAAAAGATCAAAGCAGAAGAGCTTAAGAAGAAAGATCTGAAAGGCAAGAAGCCTGCTGATGCTGAAGCTGTTGATGCTCCTGTCCAATCTAAAGTTCATGCTGGCAAAGGAATAGTTATCAAGGAGCCTGAACAGAAATAGATTTAAAATTTTCTTGAAGTTTACTTTGTAATCTTTTTGATGTAAAAACATTTTGTGAACTTCTAAGAATGTATAGACAGATATTAGAACAATATGTTATATGTTAAATCTATTTCATATTTGTTCTGTGATGATGTCTATGTCTATTTCATATTTGTTCTATGATGATGTATTTGTATACATGTGAAATTGATACATGTTTTTGTTTACCCTGCTGTATATTATCCTGCTTTACATCATTTTGTAATTTTATTATGAATGGTGTATATCATTGACTAAGGGTTATGACTTCTCCAAATAGGGGGAGATTGTTGGGTACATTGGTCTAAATGTACCTGATTTGAAGAAACCTCACCCAACTCAATGATATACATCAAAATGTATTTGATGTATTTTGAGTTACTTGTGCAGGTTAAGTATTTGCAGGACTGAAGCAAAAAGTTTCTAAGTACATGTGTCGACACCCAGAGGGAAAGTGTCGACACTTAAGAAGACTTGTGTCGACACCCAGGCAAGCAGTGTCGACACATGGAGTCATTGTGTCGACACCTGGGATGCAGAGTCGACACCAGACAGAATGTGTCGACACAAGGAGCTGTGTCGACACTCAATGAAGAAAGTACAGTAAAGCAGTGTCGACACTTAACAGCAGTGTCGACACCTAGAATAACTATGTCTACACCAGAAAGTGTCGACACTTGGAGCTGTGTCGACACTCAGCAAAAGTCAGCAGAGACTAAGTACAAGTGTCGACACTCAGAATAATGTGTCGACACTTAGCAGAAGAGTCAACACTTGAAGTAAGTGTCGACACCTAGAATAATGTGTCGACACTTAACTGAAGACTCAACACTTGAAGAAAGTGTCGACACATGGAGCTGTGTCGACACTTAGCAAAGAACAGCAAGATCAACAAAATATTCTAAGTACAAGTGTCGACAGTATGGGAATGTGTCGACACTCAGCTGAAGTCTCAACAGAAGAATCAAGTGTCGACACAAGGAGCTGTGTCGACACTCAGCAAGTATCAACACTGAAGACATGTGTCGACACCAAGAAGCAGTGTCGACACTTGAGAGATTCAACACATGAAGATGTGTCGACACAAAGGAGATGTGTCGACACTTAGAAGATTTTAGCAAAATACAGAAGATCAAGTACTTGTGTCGACACTCAATTTCAGTGGCGACACATGATGAAGAAACTGTGTCGAGACATAGTATCTACAACACAAGGAGTTGTGTCGAAACCTTGTAGACTTGTGTCGACACTTACACAACTTGTGTCGACACTTAGTCTATAAGTGTCGACACTTAAAGACAGAAAGTCTCGACACTTTCAGACAGTTAGAGAACTTTCAAAAACTGACTGGATGACTTGACAGCTGCCGTTCCAGCCGGTCTACAGCACCTGTCAGAGATGTCAGAATTCAGTTATGGACTGAACCAGCCAGTTACCATGAAGAAAGCCTATAAATAGGCTCATACAGTCTACAGAAACTGTTGTTCAAAAGTGGTTCACAGAGTTGTTCAATTTATTGATCAAGTATCTAAACAAGAAGATCTAGCTGTCCAAGTGCAGATCTAAGAAGTTGGAGAGAGAGGGCTCCATCCAAGAAATCAGCCATTGGAACTAGGCTGAGAAGAAGGGTTCAGATTTATTATGGATCTTAAGAAGCAGAGGTCAAGGATCAACTGCAGAAGGAGTCAATCTTATTGAGTTCTACTTTCAAGAAGCTTTGAAGAAAGCTAAGTCAGATTGAATCCAGCTGAGTTCTTCCAAGAACTCATCAAGAAACTCACAACTCCCCTCACTTGTTTCTGAGTTGCTGAGTTATCATTTGTAAATTCATTTTTATCTTGTAGGATCCTTTGGATTTGAGTGTTTGTAAGCCTGTAATTATAAAGGCTGAGTGTAGGGCTTGGGAGCCTGAGTGTAGGAGATTGGAATCTCTGAGTATAGGCCTTTTGTGGCTGAGTGTAGGCTTGGGTGGCTGAGTGTAGGCCTTTTGTGGCTGAGTGTAGGCCTTGGTGGCTGAGTGTAGGCCTTTGTGGCTGAGTGTAGGCTTTGTGGAAAAGCTGAGTTGTAGGGCCTTGGGCCTGAGGTGTAGGAACCAGTTTGGGTTCTGAGATAGTGGAGAAGATTGGCCGAATCTAGTACACTGCTAGATAGGCGAAGAGGGAAAGTGGATGTACCCAAACCTTGGAGAACCACTATAAAACTGTGTGTCTTCTGTGTGCTGTGATTAGCTGTGAATGCTGTGTGATTGCTGTGCTAAAGCAGATTAAAATCTGTGTTGTAAACTGATTACTGCCATAAAAAGTTAAAAAGAATTAAGTCACCTATTCACCCCCCCCTCTAGGTGTTTAGGTACTATATCTTTCAGTAACTTACTCGAGTCAAAGAGTTAAAATTTTGTAAAATTCCAATATTTGACTAACCTTTGAACCTTGAACCTGCTTGAAAATCCAGCTTCTCTAGTCTTCTTTGTGGAGCATCCTAAGTTCTGTTTTGAAGAACGAGAACTTGGTCTCGTCCAGCAACTTCGTAAAGATGTCTGCAATTTGCCAATCTGTAGAGACATATTGAAGGTCTATGTCCCCATGCTCCACATGCTCCCGGATGAAGTGATACCTTAGCTCTATATACTTTGTCCGGCTGTGCGAGACTAAGTTGTTGGCTATTGCAATGGCGCTGGAAGAGTCGCAAAACAGATGAATGTTTTCAAACTTCATGTTTTAGTCCTCAAACTGATTCTTTATCCAAAGTAACTGTGCACAGCAACTGCTTGCAGAGATGTACTCTGACTCAGCCGTTGAAATTGCCACACAGTTTTGCTTCTTGCTACACCAGGAGATAAGCTTCTTCCAAAGAATTGGCAAGTCCCTGAAGTGCTTTTCCTGTCCTCTTTGATCCCTGCAAAATCTGCATCTAAAAAGCCTATTAGCTCGCTATCATTACTTCTTGGGTACCATAAGACAAGATTTGACGTACCTTAGATATCTCAAAATTCGCTTTGCAACAACATAGTGAGATTCCTTAGAGTTCACCTGAAATCTAGCACAGACACATGTTGAGAACATTATGTCAGGTCTACTTGCCATAAGGTAGAGCAAGGATCCAATTATGCTTCTGTACTTGGTTTCATCAAAAGGTTTCCCTTTTTCATCCTTGTCCAGATACATAGTTGAACCAATTGGAGTACTCATCGAGGTTGCATGCTTCATTCCGAATTTCTTAATCAGCTCTTTGGTGAACTTGGTTTGTGAGATGAAAATTCCATCTTCAGACTGTTTCACTTGAAGCCCTAAGAAATACTTCAGCTCGCCCATACTGCTCATTTCAAACTTCCCTTGCATAAGTTTTGAAAACTTCTTGCAGAGGTTATCATCAGTAGAGCCAAAAATAATGTCGTCGACATAGATTTGCACTAGCAAAATCTTGTCTTTAATTTCCCTAAGAAATAATGTCTTGTCTATCTTTCCCCTTGTGAACTTGTTCTCAAGTAGAAAGCTAGACAGCGTCTCATACCAAGCTCGAGGAGCTTGTTTCAGACTATATAACGCTTTATGCAGTAAATAAACGTAATCAGGAAAGTTCGAATCAACGAAACCTGGAGGTTGTTCCACATACACCTCTTCCTTTATGTCACCATTAAGGAAGGAAGACTTCACGTCCATCTGGTAGACAGTGAAGCCTTTGAGTGCAGCATATGCTAGGAATAACCTTATTGCCTCCAGCCTTGCCACTGGAGCGTACGTCTGGTCGAAGTCGATTCCTTCTTCTTAACGATAGCCTTTTGCGACAAGTCTGGCCTTGTTCTTTACAAGCGTTCCATCCTTGTCCATCTTGTTCCTGTAGACCTATTTTGTCCCAATGACGTTCTTATCTTTGGGTCTTGGAACAAGTTTCCATACTTTGCAACGCTTGAACTGATTTACTTCTTCCTCCATTGCCATTATCCACGATGCGTCTGAGTTTGCTTCCTCAAACTTCTTTGGTTAAACCTGCGAGAGAAAGCTTAAATATAGATTCTCATAAGTTGTGCCTCTACGAGTTCTGACACCATCCCAGGGATCTCCTATGATCTAGTCCATGTGGTGATCCTTTAGATGTCTGAGCTCTAGAGTCCTTGCATCTGGATTATCTTCTATCACCGGAGTGACTTCATCATCTTGGATGACTACTTCATCTTGATCATCAACCTCTCCAACAGGTGTTGGAGTGGTGATCGTGATGAACTTTCCACCTTTGTCATCGGATGGTCCATCCAAGCTAATTCCTTTCAGCTTTGCACCTGCATCTTCAATAAGCACACTAGAAGAGTTACTTTGCAGCAAGCTCGTCTCATCAAATACAACATGTATTGATATTTCTACAACTAGTGTTTTTCTATTAAAGATCATGTATGCCTTACTATGACTACTATAACCTACAAAAATACCTTCGAAACTCTTTTCGCCTAACTTAGTAGTATGATACTTGTCATTGTTGAGCACGAAGCATTTACAGCCAAAAATTCTAAAATATGAGACTGTTGGTTTCCTGCCCTTCAGAAGTTCGTAAGATGTCTTATCATGGTTTTTGTTTATGAGGGCTCGATTTTGCATGTGACATGCAGTGTTGACGGCTTCAGCCCAGAAGTACTCCGGAAGTGAAGCATCACTCAACATAGTCCTGCAGGCCTCTATGAGTGTTCTATTCCTTCTCTCAGCCACTCCATTCTGTTGCGGAGTACAAGGAGAGGAAAACTCATGAAAGATACCCAAGCTTTCACAAAATTCTGTCATGGCCCCAGAATTAAACTTTGTTCCATTGTCACTTCTAATTTTGACTATGGAGTAGTTGTACTGATTCTGAACTTGTCTGAAAAACTTAGTAAAGATGTCGAAGGTATCTGACTTGTGTTTCAGAAAGAACACCCACGCAAAGCGCGAGTAATCATCAACAATTACCAACGTATAATCCTTACCTCCAAAACTTCTAATTTGCAGTGGACCAAACAAGTCCATATGCAGTAGATGAAGACATCTATTAGAGTCCTTGCCAATAACGCTTTTAAAGGTAGCCCTTGTTTGCTTGCCTTTTACACATGCATGACAAGGTCTATCTTTGACGTACTTGACATTTGGGGCATCACGTACTATGTTCATTGAAAATAATTTATTAATAGTTTTGTAATTAATATGTGCTTGTCTCTTGTGTCATTGGTCACCAAGAGATGCACTATCTTTTGCTAAAAAGCACATTGGTGTCAAAGAATCTATACAAATGAAATTTAAGCAAAATATGTTTCTGCTTCGAGTGTCGGATAGAATCGTTTCCATATTGTCAATAGATTTTATCAAGAACTTATCAGCGTGAAACTCAACTATGTATCCTTTATCGTAGAGTTGGCTTATGCTTATAAGGTTATGTTCCAAACCTTCAACGTAAGCCACATCTGAGAAGGATACATTACCGTTCGTAATCATACTGTAGCCTTTAGTAATTCCACGGTCTGAACCTCCAAAGATGACCATTTGTCCGTTCATGATTGGAGAAAAATTCTAAATTAGGCTTCTTGTACCGGTCATGTGCCGAGAGCATCCACTGTCCAGATACCAGATTGGCGTTTTGGTGGCCTTTGGACATACCTGCAATCACAATCAGTTTGCCTTAGGAACCCAAATATGTTTGGGTCCTTGGTCTCGGGTTAGAACACTCTCCCTACGAGCATTAGCATTAGCATTAGGAGTGGTCTTCCTCATATTGCCAATGTGAGGGGTTGCAGCATTTCTGGGATTAAACCAGCAATCGACGGCAACGTGACCAGTTCTGCCACAATACCAACAGTAAAATCTGTTATATCTTTGTCTTATGTTCTCCAGCTTGACCTTTTGGAATTGTGGTCTAACAGGGGCAACACTCTTGGAGGAAGAAGCTTCATGATGATGACAATCACATGTTTTCTTATCCTTCACTGACTTTTCTATAACAGGCTTTACCTTTGGTGCCTTCTTGATGTTATGACCATGATTGAAAGGGCCATAGCTCTGAGGAATGTCTTCTTCATAAGGTGCCTTAAAGACACTTTCACCAAAGTTTCTGGGTCGAGTCCATCCTTGATAACAGGACTTTGGCTTTACATTGGTTGGCCTAGCAAAGTGTCCGTAGGATGAGTCAAGATCAAACTCATTTGAAGGAAATATGACTTTTTTGAAAGAGGTCTGATCTTGAGGGGCTTTCCCCTTCTCTTTGGCCAAGGTCTTTTTGGCGGCCTTATTTTTTCGTTGAGCCTTATTTCTCCTAGAAGACTTACTAGGAGCTTCTTCATTGCCTAGTCCAGCACCCTTGGCCTTAGCTGAGAATTCAGCAACGAATGGAGGAACAGTCTTCGGCTTCGAGAAACTTTCAACAAGTTTCTTTTCAGCGGCGAGTTGTTCTTCCAACTCTTTGATGATTTTCTCTTTAAGGTCAAGATGCTCAAGAGCTTTGTTATATTCTTCAATAGGATTATTCAAGTTCTCTTCGAGCGAGTCAGTCTGTTGGATCCCTAGTTGATTTGGGCTAGGTCCACTAACTTAGGATGTGACCCATCATGTATAGTCCGGGTCAAGTTTATGTCTTAGAGTCTAGGACAGTCTTCTATCTCAAATTCAGATGGACCAGTCTTCCTCAAGACGATCAGGAACTCCAGATCTATCAGTTTTTCAGACAAAGTGAAATGAGTTCGACATTCGTCGAACTCAGCTCGATGAAGGGAGTTCTACGCTCGACGATCGTGAGACAATTCGTAGTGCTGAGCTCGACAAACTATGTTCTTTGTTCGACGAACACCGGGATTCTACTTCAAGCATTATCAGGACTACTTCAGAATTTCTCTAAGTCCACCTTCAAGCTTCGGTCGACGAATTATATTCTGAGCTCGACGAACTTGGACCTCAAGTTGTCAATTTCTCAGGTTGACGAAGTCAGCTTCTCAGGTCGACGAATGCTGTACTCTACTCGACGATTTCTGGACTCATAGAATTTGTGTCGACACTTAGGATTTGTGTCAACACTAGGATATCAGTCGACACCAGCTTATGTCGACACCAAGATCAATCTGTCGACACCAACTTTTGTCGACACAGCATCTCATCAGATGCAAGATATTTTGCCTAAGTCCAAAACTTTTCTCAGCTCGACGAATTTGATTCTCAGCTCGATGAATACTGTCTTACATTGAAGAGTGTCTGTTCAACGAATGAAGACTGTCAGCTCGACGAACTCAGCTCAGCTCGACGAACTCAGCTTAGCTCGACGAACTCAGGCTCAGCTCGACGAACTCAAAACTCAGTTCGACGAATTATGTTCTTTGGTCGATGATTCCAGACTAGGTCTTCTTCCATTCCCGTCTCATTTCATGGCGCTGATTCCTGAACATTTAATGGCAGTTCTTCCCAGAATACTACCGTTAGAATGCGAAGTTAATCCTGGATTATTACATGCCATTTTCCCATGGAAATAGTTGGGGAAATAATTTATTGCTGCTTCCTTTCCAGGCCGTCTGCCATTACTGCTCCATATTCAAAAATTCGAATGTCTCTTATGAGACATGGAGATATACAGAAAGATGGAGTAATAAGTTTGCCATCTGGAAGGTAAGAATTAGATTATATATGAACTCCATTGATAAGGATATTTTTTCTGTCATTTCAACAGGTGTTCCTCCAGCTCCTGCAACTTTTGCCAGCACATCAACTAATCTGAGTGCAGTACCACCTCCATAAAATACTGAAGCCTATAAGAAAGCCAAGATGGCTGATGCAAATGCTATGAATATTCTGGCCCAAACGATGTCAGATGATATATTTCAGAAGGTGGCTGAGTGCACCTCAGCCAAGGCCATTTGGGACTCTCTCAACCAAATGGTAGCAGGCTCAGTTGATGAAAGAAAGGATAGGAGATCCAGTCTCATTTCTCTCTATGAGAATTTCAAAAAGGATGAGACAGAATCTGTGGTTGAGATGTACAATAGATTAAGTTCAATCATCAGTGAACTCAAGACTCTTGACAAGGACATCACCTTAACTGAGGTGAATGACAAGATACTGATGTGTTTCCCCAGTTCATGGGATACCAGAATCTGGCCAATCAAAGAAGCCAGAAGCCTCAATGAGATTTCAACAGAATCTCTGTTAGGCAAGCTGAAGTCATATGAGCAGCTTGTCAAATCAAGAGAGGCAGCAGAACAGATGACAACTACCCCAGGAAGGAGCATAGCTTGGTCTTCAAAGCTTCTGAAGATAATGAAACATCTACATCCAATGAAGAGTTAATGAGTCTTTTTGCCAAAAGATTCTACAAAATGGCAAGAAAAGACTTTAGAAGAAAATCATCCAGGCAGGATGATAAGCCCAAAATATGACAAGACACCAACTAAGGAGGTTGTGTGTTTTGGATGCAGAAAGCCTGGGCACTATATTTCAGAATGCCCAGGAATCAGAAAAGGACAAGGGCAGGGACAAGGATTCCAGAAGAAAACAAAGCAGCAGACCCTCCTCCAACAAATATAAAAGGAAAGACAAAGGATTTATTGCTGAGTCCTGGAGTGACACAGAAAGAGGAAACATCCTCCTCCAGCTCCAGTGAAGAAGAGGAAGAAGCCAGATCCAAGGAGGTGTGCCTAATGACAATAGATGCCTCCAGAAGCAACTGTGGATCAGAAGAGGATTCTGAAGATGAAGTGCCTCAGACTCAGAGGCTGATCAGGTGATTTCTAGTTTTGATTTCAATTCTGACTTATTTAAAGTAGAATTTAAAACTATGTGCATGGATCTAATAAACTCAGAGAAAGAAATAAAAACCTTGAGGACTAGACTAGAAAATCTTGAATCTGTCAGCACAGAAAATAGAAAACTAACTGATCAATTGACACTAGCTAATGAACAGATAATCAAGTTAAAATCTGAATTATGTGAGGCAAAACAACTTGAGAAATCTCTCAATGGGAGAAGCCTCAAGCTGATGGATATCACAAGCACAGTAAATGCCAGATTAAATGGCAGGCTGGGCTTGGGTGCTTCATCAAGTTTGCCCCCCATAATAAAGAAGAATATACACTCTACTCTCATAAAGGTTATCACTGCTAAGGGTAAAGAGAAACTAATTGAAAAACCCATGTCAGAAAACAAGTCAAATCCCCTAGACAATAGAAACAGAAAACAGAAGAATGCTGTTAAAAACCAAGTTCAGCAGAATTCATCGAACTCAGATCGACGAAATCCTGCAAGTTCGTCGAACCCCGATCGACGAACGCTGAACGCAAACTTCATAAATAATTATTCATCCTACTTCGATCGACGAACTGTGTATGGTTCGTCGAGTAGAGGTCGACGAACGTGGGACGTAGAAAATGACCATGGTCATTCTCTGAGTGGAGGTCGACGATCTCTTCCCCATTCGTCGAACTCTGGTCGACTAACTCACAATAATTCGTCGATCCCAGAACGACCAAATATAAATCATTTCTCCTATAGAAATTTTAAAGCAGCTAACAAGACATTTAATCCAGTAGCTGATTGGATAATCCCACCTAGGAGATATCACCCTCTAGGGTATAAGTCTCAACCTGCCTTATCAGTCATTTCTAGTTTTACTTTTCATCCAAACAAAGGACCCAAGGTAACCTGGGTCAAGAACAATTGAGCTTTATTTTTTAATGTAGGTATAGGTGAAGAGCTGTCCAAGGTTAAGTCGGACCTGGTACCTGGACAGTGGCTGCTCCAAGCACATGACTGGCAGCAAAGCAAATCTCTCCAGCTATAAGTCCAAGCTAGGACCAAAGGTGATATTTGGACACTCAAAGAGTGGTCAGTCAGAAGGATATGGAAGAGTAAGCATTGGAGCAGTGACCTTCAAAAAGGTGACATATGTAAGAGGACTTAAACATAACCTTATATCCATAAGTCAATTATGTGATTAAGATTATCAGGTACATTTAAACTCTACCTCTTGCTCTATTATAAATGATAAAAACCAAACTGTTTTAATTGGACTTAGACAAGGAAACATATATTTAGTAGATTTCATTTCTGCCACAACTGATATTTGTTTACTCAATATCACTAGTAACCAAAATGAGTTATGACATAAAAGGCTAGGACATGTAAACCTTAAGAACATATCTAGGTTATCTAAAGACAACCTTGTTAGAGGTTTACCTTCTGGTCCCTATAAGAAGGAAAGTCTATGCAGGGCTTGTCAACTAGGAAAGCAAACTAAAACTAGCTTCAAATCCATTAATAAAAGTGATTCACCTAGGATATTGTATCTGCTTCATGTGGATCTTTTTGGACTCATTGCAGTACAAAGCCTAGGAGGGAAGTCTTACACCTTAGTCATTGTTGATGATTTCTCCAGATTCAGTTGGGTAGCCTTTCTGAGAGCTAAGTCAGATACATTCAAAGTTCTTACAGATTTTCTCAGGACCATACAGATTGAGTTCTCTACTCATGTTGCATTGATCAGAAGTGATCATGGCACAGAGTTTGAGTCTCTTCTTATGCATGAGTTCTGTGAGAAGGAAGGTATCAGGCAGTGCTTCTCAGCTCCTAGAACTCCCCAACAAAATAGGGTTGCTGAAAGAAAAAATAGGACACTCATTGAAGCTGTAGGTACATTGTTAACAGATGCTTACATGCCTCTATCCTTTTGGACAGAAGCTGTAAACATAGCTAACTATGTCCTGAACAGATGTCTTATACATAAACTAAAACATAAGACCCCTACGAATTACTTAAAGAAAAGAAACCTAAAATCACTTACTTTAAAGTTTTTGGTTGCATATGTTACATCCACACTAATAACAAAAGATACATTAGAAAATTTGAGGCTAAGGCTGAAGAAGGGATTTTTCTAGGATATTCCCAAGTAAGCAAGGCCTATAGGGTTTTCAACAAATCATCCCTTAAAATTGAAGAATCTGTCCATGTGTCTTTTGATGAAGCTAACATGTCTTATAAGGAGAAAGACATTTCTACCAATAGTTTTTTGCAGGTTTCACCACTGTGTGAGTCTATGGATGGACTAAACCTTACCCAAGAGGTTCCAACTCATCCCACTCCACAGGCTGCTGAAGATAGTGAAGAAGAAGTCCAAGAGGAAGTAACTGAACTTCCATCAACAGCCAGTACCATTCCTCAAGAGGAATTATTTACAGAAGCTGTTGCTCAACCAACTCCACCAACTGATCTTGTCACACTTAGAGATCACCTCAGATCTCAAGTGATTGGAGACATTTCAGTTGGTGTACAGACAAGACATCAGCTCAATCAAGACTTGATGCATGCCTGTTTTCTCTCTCAAATTGAACCTCTCACCATCCATGAAGCTGAGCAAGATCCCCACTGGATTCTTGCAATGCAAGAGGAACTAAATCAATTTGAGAGATATAGAGTTTGGGATTTGGTTCCAAGACCCCAAATCCACCCAGTTATTGGAACCAAATGGGTCTATAGGAACAAATTGGATGCACAAGCGAACATAGTAAGAAACAAAGCAAGACTTGTTGCTCAAGGCTATAGGCAAGTGGAAGGAATAGACTATGACCAAACCTTTGCCCCTGTTGCAAGGTTGGAGGCCATTAGAATATTCCTAGCCTATGCAGCCTACAAAAAGTTCAAAGTATTCCAGATGGATGTTAAGAGTGCCTTTCTGAATGGTGTACTTCAAGAAGAGGTTTATATAGAACAACCTCCAGGTTTTATCTCTCTAACTCAACCCTCTTATATTTACAAATTGCATAAAGCTCTCTATGGTTTAAAGCAAGCTCCAAGAGCTTAGTATGAGACCCTAACTAGCTTTCTCTTAGAGCATAAATTTACAAGAGGAACCATAGATAAAACAATTTTCACTAGACATCATAAGGATCAAATCTTATTGGTACAAATATATGTGGATGACATTATTTTTGGGTCTACTGATCCCAAATTGTGCAAGAGGTTTGTTGACCTCATGCATTCCAAATTTGAGATGAGTAGCATGGGTGAGCTTTCCTACTTCCTTGGTCTCCAAGTGAAGCAGCTCCCTGATGGTATCTTCCTCTCCCAATCTAAGTATGTTAAGAGCTTATTAAAAAGTTTGGGATGGGTGATGCTTCAGGAATGAAAACACCTATGGCTACCAATGCTGTTGTGGATTCTGATGCAGCAGGGAAACCTGTAGATCAGAAACATTATAGGGCAATTGTTGGATCCCTATTATACTTAACAGCTAGCAGACCTGACATAATGTTTGCCATATGCCTTTGTGCTAGATTCCAAGTGAATCCTAAAGAATCTCATCTTATTTTTCTAAAAAAGATTTTGAGATATATAAAGAGTTCTCCTAGTTTAGGAATCTGGTATCCTACAGAGTCAGAATTTGAGTTAACTGGATACTCAGATGCTGACTATGCTGGATGTAGAGTGGACAGGAAAAGTACCTCTAGAACTTGCCAGTTCCTGGGTATGAGACTTGTCTCTTGATTTTGCAAAAAACAGACATCTGTGTCTACATCAACTGCTGAGGCAGAGTATATGGCTGCTGGCAGCTGCTGTTCACAGATGCTATGGATACAAAACTAGCTCCTAGATTATGGTATCAATTTAAATAATTCAACCTTATTTTATGATAATACAAGTGCTATTGCTATATATCAGAATCCAGTTCATCATTCTAGGACTAAACATATTGAAATAAGACATTATTTCATTAGAGATAATGTAGACAAAAAGAAGATTAACTTGATTTATATTCCTACTGATTTACAGAGAGCAGATATATTCACCAAACCTTTAGATGAGAAAACCCATCTGTTCTTTATAAATCAACTGGGAATGATTAATGGAGAAGAGTTAAATTAATTTCTGTCTGCATTCGACGAATTTTCCAGAGTTCGTCGAATGGAGTTCGACAAATTAGGGAAAGTTTGAGAGATTCTTGTCGAACGGAGATCGACGAATTCTCAGTGTGGAAACAATTTTCGTCGACTGGAGATCGACGAACCTTGCTTCAGAAACCATTTCGACGAACGGAGTTCGACGAACTGTTTTCAATTCTTCTAAATGAGTTCGACGAACTACTCACTTCTAACTTATTTCGTCGACCTCAGTTCGGAGAACTGTCTCTTTTCGTGGAACGGAGCTTGTCGATTCATATTCCGAAAATCTTATATCTAGGTTTTCTTCGACCTCCGTCCCGCGCTTTCAGTTCCTTTGCTCTTGATCGTCGTTTTCTCTGTGATTTTCTTTGCAGGTCATCAATGGCGATTCCTCCAGGAGCACTTGCGGCGATGAAGTTTGATGCAGCATTCTCCATGGATTTTGAGTCTTTCCAACATTCAGATCCAATCTTTCTTTATATCCTGGAATTACTTGAAGAATTGCATCTCAAGGATTTCATGACTCGCAGCATCAAGCTACACTCAACCGAGATAAGAGAATGGGTATACACTGCAACCGTTTCTGAAGATGGAGATCTGACAGGACATATTGGAAACACTGCCGTTTCCCTGTCTCCAGCAGTACTTTCTGAAATTTTTGGACTGATCAATGGTGAAGACAACTTGGAAATGGACGCTGAAGAATTTTTTGATATGTTGAAGGTAATGGGATTCTCCAGCAGCAACCCTAATAAGCTTCTAAAGAAGCAACTATCTGCCGCCTATCAATTCTTGGCCGACATTGTAGGAAAAATTCTGATGGGCAAGCACTCGGCACATGACTATATCACTCGCCATCAATTCCTGATTATGTGCGCAGTGCTCAACAAATGACAGGTCGACTGGGGCATGGTCTTCTTTGACCTAATCAAGAAGAAAACAAGCAAGAAGGAAGTCTGCTACGGCAGAATCCTGAGGATTTTCCTCCAGGAAAAGGCCATTGAATGTTTGGTCTCCCTGACCACATTCATCAATGCCAGCAAGCGCCTCACCTGCGCCTTGTTTAACAAATGGGAGAGGACAATCACCAAACACTCCAAGGGTTCCTCCTCCTCCATCAACGCTTCTGAGAGCACAAGGACCTTCAAGGTCACTCCCCACCCTGACACTGAAGAGGCCATTCCACCTCCTTCATCTCTTCCCACTCCTCCTGCACCTCAATTGACTCCACCTCAATTGACTCCACCTCAACATCAATCTCCACCGCTTGATCTTGCACATATCCCTACACCTCCAGTTTCCCCCCACTGCAACCCATATTCCCTCACCTCCTCAATCCCCTCTTCCCCCACACCTATCCACTATTCCATCCTACACCATACCCACTGAACCACACACTGTTCCCTCCATTATCCCCTCCACATATTATTCCTTCCTCCTCGGCTTCTATTCCCTCCATCATTCTTTCTCCACTTCTGGACTCTTCCACCATTCCCTCCATCATATCTCTTCTGACTCCTCTCATTCAATCACTCATCACAGAGTCCATTACACCTCTGGTGAATTCCACTAATTCTTTATCTGCACAAATCACATCCCTTTCTGCTGCCCCCTCTTCATTTAGGGGCCTGGCTCCAGGTTCTCCTGAACCCAGGCAGGGGGAGATGCTCCATGATGAAGCTGGTGCAGCAGCTGTAGAGGTTGATATAGTTTTTGACAATACAGTTGATACTGCAGATACAGTTTTTTGATAATACAGATACAGTTGATACAGTGCTTGATAATGCAGTTGCAGTTACAGACACAGATTTTGATTCTGAAAAAATTGATTTTATTCAATTTATGGACACTGACATTAGCTTTGATGAGTCAGTAGATACAATAACAACTGCTGGTGATTTCCTTATAAATCCCACAGTTAATTTATCTGAGATACTTCATACCTTTGATCCTGTATATATGAAGCTTCCTTCAGCAGAGGTTTCTAAGCCATATTTGGCTATTGTCTAGTATAACTCTCCAGCTAGTCCAGCAGTTGCCAAGCAACTCTGTGACACCCTTGCTGCTCCTACTACTGTTCCAATTCCTGTGTCTATTCCAAACATCTGCTCTGTCCCAGATTTTGTCATGGATGATTCCCCCATGCCTGATCTGGATGAGCTCATTCTGGCAGACATTGAAGAAGAGAACAAGGCAGCAGCTGAAAGCTCTGTCTCTACTGTTGTTGAACCCTCACCCTCTGAACTTTCTATCTGTAACGCCCCGAAACTCAAAGGAGCAGAGGGGGACGTTTTGGGCAAGTTTGGGTTCTGGCAGCAGGCACACGGCCTGGGACACGGGCGTGTCCCAGGGCGTATCAAGCGTGTGTTGACACTTACCGTGAAGTCGTCGAGTTATACTCGACGATTCGTCGAGAATGGGCGCACGGCCTGCGACACGGGCGTGTCGACCCGTGTCGACGATCGTCCCGGGGAGTCGTCGAGATTCACTCGACGATCGTCGAGACAAGGAACACGGCCTAGGACACGGGCGTGTCCAAGGCCGTGTCATCGAGTCGTCGATCTTCCCTCGACGAAATGTCCCGTGTACACGGCCTGGGGTCCAGGCGTGTCAATGTGACACGGGCAAGGACACGGGCGTGTCCTAGAACCCGTGCAGTGCTCGGGTTGAGGGGGGCCGGGGGTTTCAACGGGGGCAAGACACGGGGGGTGGGGAAAAATCATGGTGTACACGGCCGGCTACACGGCCGTGTCAGGTGGAACACGGGCATGTCAGCTCGAACACGGGCGTGTTCGATACCCGTGTGAGGTTCCAGGTGATTCGATTTTGACGGCTAATGCGGCACACGGCCCTGGACACGGGCGTGTGCCAGGCCGTGTTCGGCCCAGATTGGGCATTTCAGCCCCGAATCAAAGCAGTTCGTTTCCTTAGGATGAGATCCGACAGCTGGGGATGTTCCTGAGGGATATACCCGTGAGTTGACTTGGAAAACCTCACTTTTCTTCACTTGTTCTCTTCTAAGTTCTTGGAGAGAGAGGAGAGCTAAGGAAGAAGAAGAGCTAGATCCGCCATTGGAGGAGCTTCGGAGCTCCGAATCGCAAGCCGACTCCGGATCCACGGAGGCAACGCAAGTGCGGTGATTTCTATCCATTACTTTTCGATGGCGCCAAAGAGGAACTCAAGGGTAACGATCCTCATCTTGAGCATGAGTCGCTCTCTTTCTTAGCATAGGAAGCCCGCTCTCGCGAGTTTGCAGAGAGTTGGAGGCGTTCCTTCGGGTAGATATGTAAAGTCCCCGTTGTTTAGAGTCCGTATGCGAGAACGGACGTAGGCATGATGTGTGAAGCCTACCCGGACATGTTAGTCTGGATCGGTGATGTTGCATTGCATAAGGCCGGAGAAGACTCCGTGCTATGGTTTGTTTTTCGGGTTTTCTACGCGGTAGATTGCAGCAGGGAGCCTTGGGGACTAACCCAAAGGTGCACCCGGAAAACTGGGCGGATACGAGATCTTGCCAACTTGGTGGCCTGAGAGCCAACTTGAACATAACGGGGTTATGTGTCTTGCGGTAGAATGGGACTCGGTGGAAGTTTGACCCGCGCAAATGGCTTAAATTGTCGTTGCGATGTGAGCACGGGTTAGATGGAACCGTACCCGCTTTATGTCGTTCGGTTAGAGAGACCTAAGGTTACGTGGCACTCGCCGTTGGCATAGATGGGAGTCTTCGGCGGTCAATGGCTTAAATTGTCGTGACCCAGGCCAGGAAGACGAATTGCTCATAGGTTTGGCCGTCTAAGTGGCGGTGGTGAGTCCGAATGTTAATGGCTTTAATTGACGTAACATCGACCGGTTCACCGAGAATGTGCCCTGAGTGCACGGGGCGTGTGGCCGTGCGAGCCAACGTCTGTGATGAAATGGCTATGGTTATATAAATTGCTCGCTTATGCTAATGAAATGCAGGGAAGGAGCATCGCCGCTCCGAGTTGGGGGTGGGATCGTTATAATTTGGTCAGCATTGCTGACCGTTGCCTTGTTTTGCCACCGTGCGGTGGTTTGTTGCTTGCAGGTGCAGCTGGACCAAGCGGTCAATAGCGGGCTAAAGCCCTTTTTGCGAAGCTGGCCCTCGAAGGCCCAAGTAGAAGTGTTTACTGCTTTGTTCATGTATGACCGGCCTGCGTGCCGTGGTTTGTAAAACATGTAATTTTCAAGTGAAACACTTTTGTAAGGCCTTAAGGCCGGTTTTGAGTATTTTTGTATAACATTCCTTTTGTATTAGTGGACATTCATGCTCCTATGCTGGGTTCTTGTTTACAACTCTTAAACTGCTTCCGCTAGAATGCTCTGTGTAGGACGTTGAGATTGGTTGGATGGTTTCCATACGTAACCACCCGGTCTGTCTGTGGTATATGGCGTCGGGCCCCGGCCGGACCTACTGCTATATACTATGCGACGGATAGGGGTGTTACAATTTGGTATCAGACTACTGGTTTTGGTCGGGCTTAAAGTGAATTCGTGGGCGAATTCTTTTTAAGGGGTGGTGAGCACATTGTGTGCGTCATCGTTATAATGGTAAAAAGAACCCATGAATGTCCACTTAGGAATGAAAATACTCGTGTTTGAGGAACCTGCGTGTTCCTATAATTGCTGTTTGCAATTTATTTGGTCGCTTAACGGTGTTTTGTACCACTATAGGTGACCAGAAGTGGTGTTGGGCCGTCAGAACGCCGAGTTTCTGAGGCTAGTAGTGCACCGGATGTTGCTCCTGCAACACCTTTGTCGGCTGAAAATATACGATTGGTGGCTGAAGCGGTGTTGGCCGTGATTAATGCGCAGCCTGGAAGGCAAGCGCAGCAGCCCGCTCCTGTGATGGAGCAAGAACCTCTGCAAGAGGCTGAGCCGAGGAGGGTGGAGCAAGTGGTTGTAGAACCGGTAGTGCCAAGGAGGGCAACTGAGAGGCAGCTAAAGCATGTAATGAGCTTTAACCCTCCGTTATTCTCGGGGTTGGGAACCCCATCTCAGGCTGAAGACTGGCTCTCTAGGGTGAAGAGAGTCATGACAGGCGACGGAGACGGAGGAGTGGCAAATGACCACCATCGCTACGTTCCTGCTGGACGGTGAAGCGAGGATGTGGTGGGAAGGCTTGGAGTTGCATCATCTGAGAGGTAGACAATTGATAGATGTTCCGATGGAAGAGTTCTCGGGATTGTTCTTAGCAAGATACCTCCCTTCTACTCAGAGGATTTCAATGGAGAATGAGTTCCTGAAGTTGGTGCAGGGTGAGAGGAGCGTGGATGAATATCTCCACGAGTTTACGCGGTTGAGTCGTTATGCTAGCTCCACCATCATGGATGAGGAGCGCAAGACTAATCGTTTTTATGAAGGCTTGAGGGATGAGTTGAGACTGCTACTGTCGGGGCCAATGACGCAGGGTTTCTTAACCTTGGTCAATACTGCCCGGTCCTTGGAGAAGGACATGAAGAGCGTGCAAGCGAAGAAAAGCTTGGGTGAAAAGAAATCTGAGTTCAGAGTGCCGACTACTTCAAAGTCCGGCTATCGGAGGTCTTTCAAGAAGCATAGGACTTCGGGTCCAGCTCCTTCTGGTGCTTCTGGGGCGACTACGAGTCGGACCCCGGGCGCGTGTTTTACATGTGGAAAGACGGGGCATTTCGCCCGTGATTGTTGGAGCGGACGTCCTAAGTCCGAGAGGAAGCCGGAGCTACTTATGAAGAGAAGGGAAAGGCGGTGGAGTCGACCGCATCCCATTATGCTCCGGCCCAACCAAGGGTCTACAATCTTGGCCAACAGGAGGCCATTAAACAAGCTGATGTGGTGACAGGATTTGTATTGATTTGTGAAAATCCGGCACGAGCACTCTTCGATACGGGAGCTTCACACTCCTTCTTGTCCGAAGGATTTATATCACGCATCGGAGTCCCTTCTTCGATGGCGAAGGATAAGTTGGATGTGTTGTTGCCCAATGGGTGTTCGATGCGAGCGGATAGGATCTGCGATGTTAAGATTCGTATTGGGGAGCAGGAGTTCGACCTGCGGGCGTCTTTACTTCCGTTAGTGGAGTTCGACGTCATATTTGGCATGGACTGGCTCTCGGAGCAGCAGGCCCATATAGATTGCGGTAGCAAGGAAGTCAAGCTGGGAGCAAGTCGTGAGACGACTTTTACGGGCTTAAAGGGGTCGAGCAAGACGTTGATGTCTGCTCTTCAGGTGGTGAAGGCGGTTCGTGCCGGAGCAGAACTGTTCTTTACACTAGTGGAGGTTGCAAAGCCGAAGCCCGCGTTGGATTGTATTTCAGTGGTATCGGAATACCCTGATGTGTTCCCCGCAGATCTTCCTGGAGCCCCGCCTCAGCGGGAGATAGATTTTACGATCGAGCTAGTGCCAGGTGCAAAGCCTGTGTCACGATCTCCGTATCGGCTAGCGCCTAAGGAAATGGCGGAGCTGAAAGTTCAACTGCAAGAGTTGTTGGAGCAAGGGTATGTGCGCCCGAGTTCTTCGCCTTGGAGCGCACCGGTCCTCTTTGTTAAGAAGAAGGACGGAAGCTTGAGATTATGTATTGATTATCGGGAGCTAAACAAGCTGACTGAGAAGAACAAGTACCCGATCCTCGGATTGATGATCTCTTTGATCAGTTAGTCGGGTCGACGGTGTACTCGAAGTTGGATCTCAAGGCTGGGTACTATCAGCTGCGGATAAGGGAGAGTGATATCCCGAAGACAGCGTTTAGTACGAGATACGGGCATTATGAGTTTACGGTCATGCCGTTTGGGCTGACTAATGCGCCGTCAGTATTCATGGATTTGATGAACAGGACGTTCAGGGAGTACTTGGACCATTTCGTGATCGTCTTCATCGACGATATTTTGGTGTACTCGCAAAGTGAGGAAGATCACTTCAAGCATCTTCATTTGGTGTTGGAGACGCTAAGGAGAAATCAGTTGTATGCCAAGTTCTCGAAGTGCGAGTTTTGGCTATCCTCAGTGGCGTTCCTCGGGCATATAGTGAGTGGAGAGGGTATTGCTGTGGATCCGGCGAAGATTGTTGCGATACGGGAGTGGCCTGAGCTTGCTACGGTAGCAGAAGTCCGGAGCTTTTTGGGGCTTGCCGGCTATTATAGGCGCTTCGTAGAGAACTTCTCGCGGATAGCGTTACCTCTCACTACTTTGACGAGGAAGGAGCATAAGTTCGTTTGGACGCCGGAGTGCGCGCGAGCTTTTGAGGAATTGAAGTGTCGGTTGACCACGGCGCCTGTGCTGAGTTCGCCATGTGGAACCGAAGGCTACGCAGATATGATAGCTTTTGGCTCGAGACAGCTAAAAGTGCACGAGAGGAATTATCCGGTCCATGACTTGGAGTTAGCGGCCGTGATTTTTGCCTTGAAGCTGTGGAGACACTATTTGTACGGTGTGAAGATTGATATCTACACCGATCACAAGAGCCTAAAGTATCTATTGATCAGAAGGATCTGAATATGCGGCAGCGTAGGTGGATGGAGTTCCTGGGGGACTATACATTCAAGATCCACTACGTGCCTGGCAAAGGGAATGCGGTTGCGGACGCGTTGAGTCGCCGAGCCCCAGCTCAAGCCAATTGGCTATCGGTGCATGATGAGCGGTTGGTGCGGGAGTTGGAGGCGTTGGAGATTGTTTGTGTGGACAGACAATCAAGTGCTGAAGCAGTTCTGAATTGGACTGAAGTCCAATATGACCTGGCTGATCGGATTCGGCAGGCTTTGGATATGGATGCTCATATGAAGCAGTTCATGATAGAGGCTCTGGATGGGTCAAATTCCCAATTCGTCGTGGAGGACGGATTGCTTTGGAAAGACGGTCGTCTGTGCGTCCCAAGTGTGGGCAATTTACGGGTGGAGTTGTTGTACGAGGCGCACCATACCAAGTACTCGATTCACCCGGGGAGCACGAAGATGTACCGTGATGTAAAGAAACTGTTTTGGTGGCCGGGTTTGAAAAAGGATGTGGCGCTATACGTAGCGAAGTGCCAAACCTACGCCTTGGTAAAGGCGGAGTGCCAAAAGCCGGGAGGATTTCTTAAGTCCTTGCCTATTCCGGAGTGGAAATTTGACGACATCTCTATGGACTTTGTGCACGGTTTGCCAAGGTCGCAAAAGGGGAACGACGCCATTTGGGTGGTCGTGGATCGATTAACGAAGGTGTCGCATTTTATTCCGCATAGGAAGGATGATCCGGTGGAGAAGCTTGGCAAAGCTTTATGTGGATAATATAGTACGGCTTCATGGTGTGCCCCGCAGCATCGTGAGTGACCGAGATGGGCGGTTCACGTCCAATGATTGGAGGCTGGTGCAGCAAATGTTGGGAACAAAGCTGAAGTTTAGCACAGCCTTCCACCCACAAACGGATGGGCAGACCGAGAGGGTCAATAGAACCATGGAAGACATGCTTCGCATGTGTGTCTTGGATTTTGGAAAGCAATGGGAAGACCACCTTTATTTGGTGGAGTTCGCATACAACAACAGCTACCAAGCGAGTATTCAGATGGCGCCCTTCGAGGCCCTATATGGTAGAAGATGTCGCACGCCGTTGTCTTGGTTAGAAACGGGTGAGTCAAAGTTGTATAAGCGATCGAAAGTGGAGGATGCTACTTCTTTGGTGAGAACCATTCGGGAGAGGTTGCTTATCGCTCAGGACCGGCAAGCAAAGTACTATAATGCCAAGCACAGGAACGTGGAGTTCGCTGTGGGCGATTATGTATACTTAAAGATCAAGCCGTTCAAGGGTGTCTCGCGGGTGCGGCGATTGAAAAAGCTAAGCCCAAGAGGTACCTTGGACCGTTTGAGGTTCTGGAGCGAGTTGGTGAAGCGGCCTATCGTTTGAAGCTTTCAGTGGAGCTTAGTGGTTTACACGATGTATTCCACATTTCGGTGCTTCGGAAGGCGGTGCAAGAGCCTACGCAAGTGATCGCGGTTGATCAAGTGCCGGTGGATAGTGGGCTAACGACAAAGGTCAAGCCCGTGCGGATTGAGGACTCGGAGGTCAAGCGGCTACGCAATAAAGAGATCAGGATGGTCAAGGTCCGGTGGGACAATTGCGGTCGTGAGGAGCTCTCTTGGGAGCGAGAGCAGACTATGCTTGACGAGTATCCGGAGTTGTTCCGCTCAGGTACAAATTTTGGTTTTGTATGTCTTTCCTTTATGTAATTTCGTGGGCGAAATTCTTTTAAGAGGGGGAGAGTTGTAACGCCCCGAAACTCAAAGGAGCAGAGGGGGACGTTTTGGGCCAGTTTGGGTTCTGGCAGCAGGCACACGGCCTGGGACACGGGCGTGTCCCAGGGCGTGTCAAGCGTGTGTCGACACTTAGCCGTGAAGTCGTCGAGTTATACTCGACGATTCGTCGAGAATGGGCACACGGCCTGCGACACGGGCGTGTCGCAGGGCGTGTCGACCCGTGTCGACGATCGTCCCGAGGAAGTCATCGAGATTCACTCGACGATCATCGAGACAAGGAACACGGCCTAGGACACGGGCGTGTCCAAGGCCGTGTCATCGAGTCGTCGATCTTCCCTCGACGAAATGTCCCGTGTACACGGCCTGGGGTCCAGGCGTGTCAATGTGACACGGGCAAGGACACAGGCGTGTCCTAGAACCCGTGCAGTGCTCGGGTTGAAACTGGGGGAAAAATCATGGTGTACACGGCCAGGCTACACGGCCGTGTCAGGTGGAACACGGGCGTGTCAGCTCGAACACTGGCGTGTTCGATACCCGTGTGAGGTTCCAGGTGATTCGATTTTGACGGCGAATGCGGCACACGGCCCTGGACACGGGCGTGTGCCAGGCCGTGTTCGGCCCAGATTGGGCATTTCAGCCCCGAATCAAAGCCGTTCGTTTCCTTAGGATGAGATCCGACAGCTGGGGGATGTTCCTGAAGGGATATACCCGTGAGTTGACTTGGAAAACCTTCACTTTTCTTCACTTGTTCTCTTTCTAAGTTCTTGGAGAGAGAGGAGAGCTAAGGGAAGAAGAAGAGCTAGATCCGGCCATTGGAGGAGCTTCGGAGCTCCGAATCGCAAGCCGACTCCGGATCCACGGAGGCAACGCAAGTGCGGTGATTTCTATCCGATTACTTTTCGATGGCGCCAAAGAGGAACTCAAGGGTAACGATCCTCATCCTGAGCATGAGTCGCTCTCTTTCTTAGCATAGGAAGCCCGCTCTCGCGAGTTTGCGGAGAGTTGGAGGCGTTCCTTCGGGTAGATATGTAAAGTCCCCGTTGTTTAGAGTCTGTATGCGAGAACGGACGTAGGCATGATGTGTGAAGCCTACCCGGACATGTTAGTCTGGATCGGTGATGTTGCATTGCATAAGGCCGGAGAAGACTCCGTGCTATGGTTTGTTTTTTGGGTTTTCTACGCGGTAGATTGCAGCAGGGAGCTTTGGGGACTAACCCAAAGGTGCACCCGCAAAACTGGGCGGATACGAGATCTTGCCAACTTGGTGGCCTGAGAGCCAACTTGAACATAACGGGGTTATGTGTCTTGCCGTAGAATGAGACTCGGTGGAAGTTTGACCCGCGCAAATGGCTTAAATTGTCGTTGCGATGTGAGCACGGGTTAGATGGAACCGTACCCGCTTTATGTCGTTCGGTTAGAGAGACCTAAGGTTACGTGGCACTCACCGTTGGCATAGATGGGAGTCTTCGGCGGTCAATGGCTTAAATTGTCGTGACCCAGGCCAGGAAGACGAATTGCTCATAGGTTTGGCCGTCTAAGTGGCGGTGGTGAGTCTGGAATGTTAATGGCTTTAATTGACGTAACATCGACCGGTTCACCGAGAATGTGCCCTGAGTGCACGGGGCGTGTGGCCGTGCGAGCCAACGCCTGTGATGAAATGGCTATGGTTATATAAATTACTCGCTTATGCTAATGAAATGCAGGGAAGGAGCATCGCCGCCCTGAGTTGGGGGCGGGATCATTATAATTTGCTAAGCATTGCTGACTGTTGCCTTGTTTTGCCACCGTGCGGTGGTTTGTTGCTTGCAGGTGCAGCTGGACCAAGCGGTCAATAGCGGGCTAAAGCGCTTTTTGCGAAGCTGGCCCTCGAAGGCCCAAGTAGAAGTGTTTACTGCTTTGTTCATGTATGACCGGCCTGCGTGCCGTGGTTTGTAAAACATGTAATTTTCAAGTGAAACACTTTGTAAGGCCTTAAGGTCGGTTTTGGGTATTTTTGTATAACATTCCTTTTGGTATTAGTGGACATTCATGCTCCTATGCTGGGTTCTTGTTTACAACTCTTAAACTGCTTCCGCTAGAATGCTCTGTGTAGGACGTTGAGATTGGTTGGATGGTTTCCATACGTAACCACCCGGTCTGTCTGTGGTATATGGCGTCGGGCCTCGGCCGGACCTACTGCTATATACTATGCGACGGATAGGGGGTGTTACACTATCCCCCCTCAATAAAAACCTCTTATCATTCCTGATGAAACCTTGAGGAAGTTGAATGCTCTGTATGACAATCCTCAGAATTCAGGTTCTGATGATGATGATGATGATGAATCAGATGAGGAGGCTGCTAAAAAGAAAAAAGAAGTTTCTTTCTAAGAAAAGGAAGGCTCCTCCTCCTCCTGCTCCCAAGCCTAATCCCACTGCAGACACTCCATACTATATTCTGCACAATGTTGCTCCTTACAAATGGATGCCTGCATGGATGTGGCTATCAAAGAACAAGCAAAGAGAGAAGAAGAGGAGTAGGAGATACTCTCCTCCCCCAGTTCATAGATACAGAAAGGATCCTCCTCCTCCTCCTCCTCCTCCTCCTCCAGCAGCAGGTGCCTCTGGCTCTGGCCCTCAGAGATCTGCCCATATTCAAACTTATCAGAGACAAACAGGGAGATCTTCTAGTGGTAGTCAGCCAAGGCCACCATCTTCAGGCAGACAACACCATCAACAAACACAGCAGCAGCAGCACCCGGAACATAAGGAACATGAAGCTGAAAGGCCCTATTCTCCTCCTGAAGATCCAGAAACAGCCAACACAGCCAGAATGGCAAGGTTCCAAGAGCTCATTGGCTTATCTCTAATCAACAAAGCTAAAGCTGAAGGCAAGGACACAACATGCTTAACTACTATGTCTCAGTACAGGAGAGATGAGCTAAAGAGATTTGGAAAAGGAAATAAGCTACTTAATATTGATGAGTACATGCATCTTCACCCAGAAGCAGTTGTCCCCAGAGCCACTTCACTGAACATCATAGGGGCAGCTGACATGACTATGACCAGGGCTCAAGCTTCAGATCCCAATAAGGAAATCATTTTCAAAAAGCTAGGAGATAAAGCACCAGAAGACAAGCTAAAACAGAAGAAGACAGAGAAGTAATTTTGTGGTTATTTCATTTCTGCTTCTATTTCAGACTACATCTTGTACTAAAACAAAGCTTGTATGTATATATATATCTGATGCATGTGTTGTAAATTCTCTGCCAGATATATTTCTCAATTTTGCTTTGTTTTTCTGTTTGTTCTTTACTTGGAGTCTCTGTTAGTGACCTCACCCAAATAGGGGGAGATTGTTGGATCCCTAGTTGATTTGGGCTAGGTCCACTAACTTAGGATGTGACCCATCATGTATAGTCCGGGTCAAGTTTATGTCTTAGAGTCTAGGACAGTCCTCTATCTCAACTTCAGATGGACCAGCCTTCCTCAAGACCATCAGGAACTCCAGATCTATCAGTTTTTTAGACTAAGTGAAATGAGTTCGACGTTCGTCGAACTCAGCTCGATGAAGGGAGTTCTGCGCTCGATGATCGTGAGACAATTCGTAGTGCTGAGCTCGATGAACTATGTTCTTTGTTCGACGAACATCGGGATTCTACTTCAAGCATTATCAAGAATACTTCAGAATTTCTCTAAGTCCAACTTCAAGCTTCGGTCGACGAATTATATTCTGAGCTCGACGAACTTGGACCTCAAGTTGTCAATTTCTCAGGTCGACGAAGTCAGCTTCTCAGGTCGACGAATGCTGTACTCTACTCGAGGATTTCTGGACTCAGAGAATTTGTGTCGACACTTAGGATTTGTGTCGACACCAGGATATCAGTCGACACCAGCTTATGACGACACCAAGATCAATCTGTCGACACCAACTTTTGTCGACACAGCATCTCAGTAGATGCAGGATATTTTGCCTAAGTCCAAAACTTTTCTCATCTCGACGAATTTGATTCTCAGCTCGACGAATACTGTCTTACATTGAAGAGTGTCTGTTCAACGAATGAAGACTGTCAGTTCGACGAACTCAGCTCAGCTCGACGAACTCAGCTCAGCTCGACGAACTCAGCTTAGCTCGACGAACTCAGGCTCAGCTCGACAAACTCAAAACTCAGTTCGACGAATTATGTTCTTTGGTCGATGATTCCAAACTAGGTCTTCTTCCGTTCCCGTCTCATTCCATGGCGCTGATTCCTGAACATTTAATGGCAGTTCTTCCCAGAATACTACCGTTAGAATGCGAAGTTAATCCTGGATTATTACATGTCATTGTCCCATGGAAACAGTTGGGGAAATAATTTATTGCTGCTTCCTTTTCAGGCCGTCTGCCATTACTGCTCCATATTCAAAAATTCGAATGTCTCTTATGAGACATGGAGATATACAGAAAGAGGGAGTAATACAAATATACACAACAAAAAAAGGACAAACAGTGATTCACACAACACACGAAAGAAAGGAATTCATTCTTGGCCCAGAGAGAAACTGATCAAGAAGAAAAAGAAGAAGAACACTACATCAATATCAAGAGTCTTCCTCATCTACTTTTACTCAGGATAACTTCAAAGACAATACATTCATATCAGTCACAAGAAGTTCCTGGAGACTTTCTCTGGACCAGGAAATCTAGGTCTTTGAAGACCTATCACCCTGAAGTAGTGCTCCAACATTCTTCCTGATTCGTTCTACATCTTAGGGGGAGCAAAGCTGCTAAACAACAATCCACAAGTCTTCTCATTTGACTTGAGAAAGAGAATACCTCATCACCCTCTCACTCCACCTCTGTACAGAGTTTTAATTCCCTTCAAAATTATTCTGGTTGCAAGTCTCCCTCCAAAAGACTTGAGGGTTTGGTTTTTGGGAACCTGATCAAAACCCCATTGGTGCCAGGACACCTGATCAACCCCTTCCTGCAGTGGATTCCTACCAGGGTGGTAGAAGAGTGGACTACCCAGTTTTGGGGAACCAATATAAAATTCTTGTGTCGTCTGATTGCTTTCCTTTCTTTTTGTTTTCTGGCCTTGCTTTGTGAATGTGCTGTGATTAGATAATTGCTGCATCTTGGTTTATTGTATTTGCTTCCCTGCACACACACCTAAAATACAACAACAGTTGTAAAAGTTTTAAAATCACCAACATACTCTATTCACCCCCCCCCCCCTCTAGAGTATATATGATCTAACTAACACCTTCAAGTGGTATCAAGCATACCTCTTGAACTTTCACAGTCTTTGCGACTTTCTCTCTCAAGATGCTCTCTTCAGCTTTGAGAGACTTTATCTCTTTAGCCTGAGTTTTCAAGACTCGGCGACATTTGTCATAAGCCATGATTAACTCCTTATATTGGGCCATGAGTTCTGACTCATCGTCAGAAGAGCTATCCTCACAATCATGTTCAGAAACTTCAGAATCTGAAAGAGGAGTGTGAGAGTTTACCTTCCCAGTGAACTGGGGCTCTTGTTCGTCATCTGTTTGAGCCATGAGTTCAAAATAGGCTTCTTCTTCGTCACTCGACTCAGATGAGTCAGAGTCACTAAGAGTCTTGCCCTTTTTGGCCATTAAGCTCTTCTCTGTCCTCTTCTTATTGTACGAGGACTTCGTTTCCTCTCTTCTACCACCCTCCTTCTTCTTGTGAGGGCAGTCAGCAATGACATGTCCTGGCTTATTACAACAATAATAAATAATGTCAGTAGAAACATGTTTGTTCTGTTTAGAAGTGTACCTGTCATGGCTGCTTGAGCCTTTTCGTTGATGATCACCATCATGTCGTGATCTTCTATAGGAGGCATCCTTGCCTTTCCATTGCTTCTTCTTGTTCAAGAATTTCTTGAACAATCGTGAGAGTAGTGAGAACTCTCCTTTTGATATCTCAGAGCCTGAGGTGCTTGGCTCCGAGATTTCTTCTTCACTAACTTCTTGTGCTGGAGTAGCAAGGACAACCTTTGTCTTCTTAGAGGTGTCTGCCTTTAAAGCAACAGATTTCTCTTTGAATGTAGACCTGCTCTTCTCTTCTTCAGCCTTTCTAGTATTGAGTTGAAGCTCATATGACATAAGCTTTCCGAAGAGATTCTGAGGGTCTGTCTCGGCCAGTTTTCCAAACTCCCTTATGGAACAGACTTTATTATCCCATTCCTTAGTTAGGGATCTCAAGAAATTGTCATTTAATTCTCCATTAATGAAGACTCTGCCATAGACCCTTAACCCATTCACTATCTTGAAGAAATTTTCAAAGGTGTCAGTAATGGTATCTTTGTTTCCTTGTCGGAAAGCTTCATAATTATGATTAAGAAGTGATCTTCTATCATCTCTCACTTCTTCTATACCTTCCATCAAGGTTACTAGTGACTGCCACATCACTTTTGCAGATTGGCAGTGAATCAGGTTTTGCAGCATTGAATAATCGACTCCACTTGCTATAATAGTTTTTGCCTTTTTGTCTAATGAAACAAGTGCAATCTCATCCTTACCTAGATCCATAAGTTTCTTTGGGTCTTTCTTAGTTGGATCTATAGTGGAGATGCTCATGGGAATGTAAGGACCTTCTTCAACTATCATGAAGATCCTTGGATCCACAGCTTCCGTAAAGAACTTGATTCTTTCTTTCCACATGGGGAAATTATTTTTGGTACATAAAGGAAGCTTGGCAAAATCTTTAGACTTGTCCATTTTTGGTTGATCTCAAAGGACAACTATTGAAGAATCTGATCAAGGTGTTAACCTTTTAACGATCAACCTCGCTTTGATATCAATTGAAAGTTTATAGTTGCCTACCTAAATCACCTAGAGGGGGTGAATAGGTGAGATGTGCGTCTTTTTGCGGAATAAAAATTTCAAACCAAAGCACAGATCTATCTACCTATTAACCACAGACGAGACAAGATTTGTAGTGGTTCCCCAACCTTGGGTACATCCACTTTACCTCACCGATCTAGCAATACACTAGACTCGGCTACTCCACTATCTCGAATTGAAAATCAATCCTACCCTCGGAACAATGTTCCTACAATCTCGATCCACAAAACGGATCTAACCTCGGAAGGTAAAACTTCTTACAATCTCGGAGATAAAAGCTCCTACACTCGGAGAAATTTCTCCTACAAGAATGGAATAAATTGTAAAGAAATACAAACAGTAAATCTTCTTTTCAGATCTGCAACTTTCGGCCAGAAATTTCTTCTTCTAGGCTTTGTGGCTTTATCAGAATGATGAAGAGAAATCTCTGCAAGATTGGATCTGAAACTTCTTGGCTTCACACGATTGATCGAATCAGAAGATGAGGAGTTGAGCAAATCTCGATCTGGAAAGCCTTCTTGATCTGAATCCTCTAAAGGTGAAACCCTAGCCGGTCGGGAATCAGCGACGGCGGCGACGGTTTTCGTTTCTTGGAGAGAGAAAGAGGAATTCAGAAAACTTGAGAATACAGCTGCAAAACTTCTGAAAATTCTCTTTGATAAAAATTAATTGAATTAGGATTTGTCGGTTTTACAAGACTATTTATAGGAGAGGAGAATATTAGCCATAATTAAGTCATTATGAGATACATGTGGACCAATCATGTCAAGGTTCATAAAGAATTCTGTTATACTGGACTTAATAAAATTTTCGGAAAAATTGAAGAAAGATACTCGAGAGAGAAAATACTACTCGAGTACATTGCAGCACTACTCGAGTGGGTAGAAGATGACTACTCGAGTATATAAGAAAATTACTCGAGAGAGAATTATTTAGTTACTCGAGTACATGGAGTCAACTACTCGAGTAAATTTGACGAAACAGAATTCAGCTACTCGAGTATCAAAAATGACATACTCGAGTACTTAGGTAGTTACACGAGAGGTGGAGTGAATTACTCGAGTACAAGGAATACTACTCGAGTAGATGAGAATGAACTACTCGAGTGGTTGAGAAACTACTCGAGTCAGGGACTTAGAAATTTTTCTGAACTGGAATACTGAACTACTCGAGTATAGAAGTTGAACTACTCGAGAAGATAGGAACTAATCGAGTATATGGAAATGACTACTCGAGTAATTCACTTAGAAAAATTTTCTGGAATATAATTCTGAGTTACTCGAGTATTAATTCTAGACTACTCGAGTAGTAGATGAACTACTCGAGTACATGACTTAGACTACTCGAGTATGTGAGAACTACACGAGAGTCAGAATTCAAATACTCGAGACAGAAGATAAAACTACTCGAGTACTATACAGTACTACTCGAGTATTTAACTTAGAAAACTTTTTAGGAGAAAAATTTTGTAAACCCGAGAGGAGAAAGGAAACTACTCGAGTAGTTATCTTAACTACTCGAGAGCCATAAATGGACTACTTGGGATAAAACATACCTACTCGAGTAAGTGTATTATTACTCGAGTATGAACTCAGCATTTTACTCGAGTAAGTATAGAACTACTCGAGTATAATACTTAAGAAATTTTCTTGACAGAATTTTTTTTTCGTCTTCTAAGGTGAGACCAGCATCAAGTCTTTTCACTTAGTCCTAGAGCTTGAATATGAAGTGTATCCCAATAGAGAGGCTACACATGAGTCAACAACTTGGATCACACAATAAGGGATCACATTGTATGGTCCTGTGTTTGGTGACCCATTGTACACTGACATTGTTCTACACTTCCCATAAGAATCCTGCAAACACATAACTCAAACCAAGCATCAAATATAACTTAATTCATCTTAGTTCAAGGATGACTTCATCAAATCTGGGTTAGTGTCGATACAATACCCAACTAAAATAACAGATATCTGGTAGAGAATAAAAGTCTAGCAGATATATACAACAAGTGTTTTATGATGAATTAACATAAATAGTTCAGAAAATATACTAATCAAAAGTTATTTAGTCTTCTTAGATTTGTCTTTCTCAGCTTTCTCAGAAAGTTGTCTGAATATGATTTCCCTATTTGGATTAGCAGCTTCTCTCTTGGACATTGTCATATCAAATTCTCCAATGATGTTGCAAGAGATTGCTCTTGGGACAACAACTTCTGGGTGAAGACTCATGTAAGCATCAATATTGAAATACTGATTAGCTTTATCATACCTTTTTAACTCTTCTTTCCTATAGGAAGACATATTAGAGTACTGAGAGGGATCCTTCCCTTCTACTTTAGCTTTATTGATCAGAGACATTCCAACTAGTTCATGAAATCTAGCCATTTTGACAGTGTTCTCCTGTTCAGGATCAACAAATGGAATTGGAGGAGATTCAGGCCTTTTAGAACTATAATCCTTTTTAGGTTCAACTAGAGCTTTTGGAGGACGTACTGGTTTTAGAGGAAAAGGAGAATTACTTCTTGAAGATTTAGGATGTTGATGCTGACTGCTTCCTTGAAAATAAGATCTTGAAGATCTTCCTTGCCTTCGGTATGTTTGGGTGAATGAGGTAGATCTCTGTGATACAATTCCTGAAGCACATGCTGCTGGAGGAGGAGGACCTCTCCAGTTCCTTTTAGAAGGAGGAGGAGGAGGAGGAGAGTACCTTCTCCTCTTCTTCCTTGCCTTCTGCTCATTCTTTGACAGCCACATCCAGTTAGGAATCCCTTTATATGGAGTTATTTTGTTCAAAATGTAATAGAGAGTGTCTGTATTGGGATTAGGCTTAGGAACAGCCTTAGCAGGAGCTTTCCTCTTCTTGGATTTTGCCTTTTTAGAGTTTGATTCATCAGAATCATCATCATCATCAGATGAACCAGGAGGATTGGTATATAGATCATCAATATCTTTCATAATTTCTTTAGAGATCTGCTTCTCAGGTTGAGGTTGATCTGGAATTTTTGGCTCTACAACACTTTCAGTAATAGTCTGATTTTCTTCTTCTATATCTATAAGTATTATATCATCCAAGTTTGGTAAAGGATTGTCATCCATTTTGTAAGTTGGAGGAGAGATAGCCTTGGGAGCTGATTTTGTGACTGGCTCAATGACTCCAAAACTGTCCTTCAGTAGCTTTACAACCTCAGGGCTAATGGGAGGAGTATAGAAAACCAAAGCTTTAGACTGATCTTGGATCAAGTCTGGAAGAAAATTAAAGAATACTGAATTGAAAGAATTCAATAAATAAAACAAATCAATTGTGGGATTGATCACACAATCACAAACAGTTATGATCTCTGGAATTTCTACTACTGCATCTATACAGACCATTTCAGTATCAACTACTGCTACTGTAACTGCTGTAACTGTTGGAACTGCTACTGTTGGAGCTGCTTTTGCTGGAGCTACTTCTTCATAGAGCATCTCCCCCTGCCTGGTTTCAGTGGATACTGAAACCAGACCCCTAATAGAAGGAGAGACAGAGAAAGCAGGAAAGAGGGCAGTAAGAGATGAGATGGAGGTAACGAGAGTTGTGATTGCCTCTACAATGAGTTGCCTGATGACTAGAGTGATGTGCTCTAGGAGGGTGGTACTGGAATGAGAATCCATATCCATAAACTCAGGAAGGGTCTGAGTAAATACAGATGGATGGACGGAAATGGAGGGAATAACTAAATGTATAGACTCAGGTGGGATCTGAGTAGATACAGATGGAGGAAAGGGAGGAATCATATCAGATTGAATAACATCTTGCATGATGTCATCCTAAGAAGGTGATGCAAGAGGAGATGGAATAGGACTGGAGATGTCATGTTGAGGTGAATTTGGTGTAGATGGTATGGAGGTTAGCAAATCAAAGGTTGGAGATGACATGAATGTATGAGGATGTATGTCAGTTAGATGAGGTGGTAAAGGAGATGGAGGTGGTGTGATGTGTTCTGGAGATGCAGTGGCTGTTGGTTTATGCATTGGTGAAGCAGGTGGTCGTTGAGGTGAAGGAGTTGTTGTTGTTATTGGAAGTAGTGTTGTTGAAGGAGGTGGAGGAGGGGGATGGAGGATTCTTCAACAGGGTGAGGAGTGGCTGGTACAGCCCTTGTGCGCTCAGAAGGTCTTGAGGAGGAGGAAGCATTGGATGGCTTAGAGATTGTCCTTTCCCATCTGTCGAAGAGTGCAGATGTAAGCCTATTTGAGGCATTGATGAGCACTGTAGAGGAGACAAGTAGTTCATGTGCCTTCTCCTGAAGGAAGATTCCCAGTATCCTTGCAAAACAAACTTCTTTATTTGTATTTTTTCTTTTTAATCAACTCAAATAAAATCTTTTCCCAGTTCACCTGTTTATTGTTTACCAATGCACACATAACCTGAAATTGATGTCGGGTTATGTAGTCATGGGCATTATGTTTTCCCAATACAACCATTCCCACTACATCAGCGAAGAACTTGTACTCTACAGATAAATTCTTCTTTAACAACTTATTAGGGTTTCCTTCCGAATGACTCATTTTGATGAACATATTATCGTATTCTGAACCATCTAACTCAATATCATCCTCTCCATTAACTAAACCAAAAATCTCTATTAAGACGGTAAGGGTTAGTGTAACCTAATTCCCTGAGATGGTGCATGTCATTGTGTCTGCCTCAGGAGTAGTTGAAGAATAAACCCATTCTTTTATCTCTGTCGCCAGCAGTTTGATCTTGGAAGTCATGAATTTCTTCAAATGTTGATCGTCACATAATTGCAGAATGTCCATGAAGATTCGATCAGAATGACGAAATGAGTCGAAATCGATGTCAAAGCCTATGTCGAACTTCATGCTTGTGAGAGAAAGTGCTGGAATCGCCATTGTTGTCCTGCAAAACGAAAAAGAGATCAAGTGCAAGAGAGTTATGAAAGTGCGGGATGGAGCTCGAAGAAAAACCCTATTATAAGGTTTTTAGAATATGATGCGGCGAGCTCTGTCCAGCGAAAAATAAAAATTCTTCGATCTCAGGTCGACGAATGCTGAAAATTCGTCAACCTCAGCTTGAAGAGAAGGGAAAATAGTCCGTCGATCTCAGGTCAACAAAACATTTTCAGAAGAAAGTTCGTTGATCTCAGGTCAACAAAAATGACTTCACACAGAGAGTTCATCGATCTCAGGTCGACGAATTTTGTCAAGAACTGATCTCAGATCGTTGATCTCCGTTCGACGAACTTTGATAAATTTTTCAAGCAGAGACAGAAATTTAAATTAAAGCCTCTCCATTTATCATTCCTAGCCGATTTATAAAGAATAGATGGTTCCTCTCATCCATGGTTTTGGTGAAGATGTCCGCTCTTTGCAAATTAGTATAGATATATACAAGCTTAATTTTATTTTTGTCCCCATACTCTCTAATGAAATGATGCCTTATGTCTATATGCTTAGTTCTACTATGATGCACTGGATTTTGTGCAATGGAAATTGCACTTGTATTATCACATAGTAAGGTTGAATTATTTAAGTTGAAACCATAATCTAGGAGTTGGTTCTGAATCCACAGCATCTAGGAACAACAACTACCAGCTACTATGTATTCTGCTTCTGCAGTTGAAGTAGACACGGATGGCTACTTTTTGCAAAACCAGGACACTAGTCTAGCACCAAGGAACCGACATGTCCCTAAGGTGCTTTTTTTGTCCACTCTACATCCAGCAAAGTCAGCATCTGAGTATCCAGTCAACTCAAACTCTGACTCAGATGGATACTAGAGTCCTATACTAGGACAACCCTTTATATATCTTAAAATCTTTTTTAGAAAAATAAGGTGAGATTCTTTAGGGTTCACCTGGAACCTAGAACAAAGGGATGTAGCAAACATTATGTCTGACATACTTGTTGTGAGATATAACAGGGACCCAACAATGACCCTATATAGTTTCTGATCAATGGGCTTACCATGTTCATCAGAGTCAATCACAGCATTAGAAGCCATGGGTGTTTTCTTTGTTGAAGCATCTGACATCCCAAACTTTTTGATTAGCTCCTTAATATACTTGGAATGGGATATGAAGATGCTATCAGGTAGTTGCTTCACTTGGAGACCAAGGAAGTAAGAGAGCTCACCCAAGCTACTCATTTCAAACTTGGAATGCATTAGGTCAGAGAACTTCTTGCATAGTTTGGAATCAGTAGACCCAAAAATAATGTCATCTACATAAATTTGTACTAATAAGATTTGATCCTTATGATGTCTAGTGAATAATGTCCTATCTACTATGCCCCTAGAGAATTTATGCTCTAGAAGAAAGCTAGATAATATTTCATACGAAGCTCTTGGAGCTTACTTTAGAGCATAGAGAGCCTTATGCAACTTAAAAACATAAGAGGGATGAGTAGGAGAGATAAAACCTGATGGTTGCTCCACATAAACCTCTTCTTTAAGTTCACTATTTAAGAATGCACTCTTAACATCCATTTGATAGACTTTGAACTTCTTGTAGGCAGCATAAGCAAGGAAGATTCTGATTGCTTCCAGCCTTGCAACATGTGTAAATGTCTGGTCATAGTCAATGCCTTCCTCTTGTCTATAGCCTTGAGCAACTAGCCTTGTCTTGTTCCTGATGATAATACCTTGGGCATCTTATTTATTTCTAAATACCCAGTTAGTTCCAATGACTGGGTAGTCTTCGGTCTTGGAACTAAATCCCAAACTCTACATCTCTCAAACTGGTTGAGCTCCTCTTGCATTGCAATAATCCAATGTGGATCTTGCTCAGCATCTTTTATGGATTTGGGCTCAGTTTGATATATGAAGCAGGCATGCATCAAGCATGCATCAAGTCTTGGTTGAGTTGATGTTTGGTCTGCACACCTACTGACATGTCTCCAATCACTTGAGATGCATAATGATCTCTAAGTATGACAAACTCAGTAGATGGAGTTAGTTCAGCAACAACTTGGGGAATTAATTCCTCTTGTGGAAATATGGGAGCTGTTGTTGGTTCAACATCCTCTTTAGTGGATTCATCTTCACTGTCTTCAATTATATGTGTAGAGGGATATGTAACATTCTCATTTGTGAGGGTCAACTCATTCAACTTCTCACACAAGTGTGGAACCTGCAAAGTTTCAATGGTAGAAGGATTCTTCTACTTGCAAGACATGTTAGTTTTGTAACAGCCCAATTTTTCAGCAGGCAAAATTTCGGGTGACACGGCCTAAGACACGGGTGTGTCCCAGGGTGTGTCCTGCTCGGGTGCGGAGTTGTGCCGAGATTGACAAAAGTCATTCGACGGAAAGGGTTTGGGTGGTCACGCCCTGGATCACGGGCGTGACAGAGGGCGTTTTCCGCTCGGGTTCGGCGTCAGGTCGACGAATGCTGTGTTCAACGAATTGAGCTCGACGATTTCGCAAAGGCTTCGTGGGCTGGCAAATCGACAAACGGAAATCGTCGAACGCTGGGGAAATCGTCAAATGCGCGGACTCGTCGAACGGAGATCATCGAACGCGGGCCCAATCGTCGAGCACTGGGCCAATTCGACGATCGCTGCCCGATCGTCGAATGGATATCGTCGAACGCACGGAATCGTCGAGCGAAAATCATCGAATGCGCAGTTTGATGATCGCTGGCGGGCTCGACGATCGCTGGCAAGCTCGACGATCGCTTCCTGATCATCGAACGCAGTTCGTCGAGCGCAGATCTGGGTCACGGGCTTGACTTGGCTGACACGGGGCGTGTCCCGTGGTAGTGACCTATTTTGGGGATAAGGCAGGTTGAGCGCCGCTTAGCGACACAGACTGTGATACGGGCGTGTCACAGGGCATGTCGAACGCGAAAATCGGTCTTCCCGATTTTTCGTAGCCATCTATTTTTCTCAGCCTGGATCTAAGGGCTGAGCTTCTTTCCTGCTTCCTTAAGGCCGAAAATAGAGAATGTATTCTCATTTTGTTTTTGACTTCATTTTTCTAAACGTTGAGAGAGAGAAAGGGAAAGGAAGTCAGAGAAGAAGGAGAGGAGTTGTTCGGTGGTGCAGCTTGTGCGTGTCCAGCGGTGATCCGAGGCCATATTTGCGGAGAAAAAGCTCTTCCTCGCCAGCTAGGAACTTCATGGCACCAAAGCGGTTGTCAAGGGTAACGCCTTTTCTTCCTAGCCATGTGAAGGCTTCCTTTTTGGCATATGTTTGTGATTCCCCCACCAAGAGGTTGCTGATTTTGGGAATCTTTGGGTGGATTCAGGAAATCTCCTTTGTTGGCATATAAATCCGGAATTGGAGTACGGAATAGGCATCCTGTGTGAAGCCCATCTGGACAGGTTGGTCTGGATTGGTGATGTTGCATACGAACCGGATAAGACTCCGTGATAAACGTGTCGTTTAAGGATTCAACGGTTCATGCCTGTGACGGGTAGTCGCAGGAAGTACTGAAGTGGTAGTCCAGGAAAATATCCATGTTATGCTTGTGCTATTGGGTCGTACCTGTAAATGAGTAACCGGAAGTACTTGTGTGACCAGGAAAGGCCCTTTGTGATGCTTGATGTCGTAGGTGGTACCTGTGAAGAGAGTAGCAGGAAGTACTGGTGTGCCCAGGAAAGACCCCTAACATTTGTGATATTGCGGTGTCGTACCGGTGAATGAGTAACAGGAAGTACTGGTGTACCCAGGAAAGACCCGCTATTGTTGTAAGATGAATGGGTGTAATAAATACCCAGGCTTGAATGCTAAGAACAGGATTGGTGAGACTGACCCACGCCTTTGATTAAGCCGCGAGTACGCCGTACTCGGTGAAGGCAAGGCGATTTGAGCAACGAGGGGTGGAGGATCCGACCTGCATTATGTCCGTCCGACCTGGACCAGAAGGTGCGGTCTGTTGGAGCGCATAGCGAGAATCTTAGGCCTACGTGCCATGACACAATGGGGGGCTACGAGCCATCCTGGTGTTTTAAGACTAGAACTCCGGCTGCACGCCATGGAGTAAATGCTCAAGGGAGTTGCCGTTGGGTTGTGGCCCTGAGACAGTGGTGGGAAACTGGTTCGCCGGTACACCAAGAATGTGCCCTGAGTGCACGAATCGTCGGGTCGGGTAGCGGGCGATTGAGATGGCATGTGTGTGCGTGAGAGCACATTTGTATGAATTATATACATGCTTGTGAATGCTATGCCTGCAGGGAAGAATACCGCTGCCCCGGAAAAGGTGTAGGGTCGTTATAATTTAGTCAGCTGAATGCTGACCGTTGCCTCTGTTTTCCATCGTTGGGTGGATTGTTCCTGTACAGGTGCTGGAGAGCCAAGCGGGATGCATAAAGGTTGACGTCCCTACTGCTGCTGCTGCTGCTAGCCCTGGAAGGCTATTGGACTGACTGTTGTGTTTTATTTTATTGTGGCCGGCCTGCGCCCAAATTTTTAGGCCACTGTTTGAAAGCCATGTAAGGCCATAAGGCCAACATTCCTGTTATTGTAAGACATTCCTATTATATATATATACAATGTGGAGTTATTTTATATGTTGGACATTCAAGTGTGGAGTTCAAGTATTAGTATGGGCTTCCGCTAGAATGCAATGTGTTTAGGTGCGCTGCGCTACTCTGGTATCAACCCGTAACTTTTCCGCCTGTTTTGTAATATATGTTGTGGGGCCCCGGCCGGACCTTCTAGTATATACCATACGAACGGATAGGGTTGTTACATTTTTGGTATCAGCTGTCTCGGTCTTTTCCTCTCGAAGTCGTGGTCGACTTCTTTTATGGGGTGGCGAGCACGTGTCTGTGCAAACAAAATTATACGAATGAACTCCTGAATGTCCATGATAGGAATGCAAATTTATGTGTTTGCGGAACCTGCGTGTTCCTATTTTGTGTTGTTTGCTTGTGTAAGGCTGCTAATGTGTGTGTCTTATCCACCTTTAGGTGACACAGAGTGGAGCTGGGCCGTCAGAGCTCCAGCATTTTGATGAAAGTACGGCACCATCCGCGGTGCCTACACCTCCACCGTTTGCGGAACATGTGCGTTTAGTTGCTGAGGCTTTGTTTGCCATGATCCAAGGACAACCACTTAGGCAGGAACAACCGGCTGTGAGGCTAGAACAAGTGGCGGCAAGGCCTGGAACTGTATTGGATGTGGCTCCTCAAGCGGCTGAGAAGCAGTTGACGCAGTTTATGAGTTTCCATCCGCCTACGTTTTCGGGATCGAGAACTCCTACGCAGGCTGAGGATTGGCTATCATGCGACAAGCGAATCATGACGACGATTGGATCGGAGGAGCATCAAAAAGTCACCTTAGCTACCTTCCTGCTTGAAGGAGAAGCTAGATTGTGGTGGGGCGAGATGGAGTTGCATCACTTGGCGGGTCATTCCTTAACACAAGTATCCATGGAAGAATTCTCCCGACTCTTCCTAGCGAAGCACCTTCCTGCGGCTCAACGGATAGCCATGGAGAATGAATTCCAAAGGCTAACTCATGTAGATGGCAGTGTTGACGCGTACCTGCATGAGTTTACACGCTTGGGGCGGTATGCGGGTTCGATTTTTGCTGATGAGCAGAGGAAGACAAATAGGTTCTATGAAGGACTGCGGGACGAGCTGAGATACCTGGTTTCTAGTTCTGTGAACCAAGGCTTCCAGGCATTGGTCAACACTGCGAGCGCGCTGGAAAAAGATATGAAGAGGGTGCAGGGGAAGAGGGCTTTGGCTGTGACGCAACCGGAGTGGAAGGTGCCCCGACCTGTGAAACCATTTTATAAGAAGAAATGGGGCAAGAAGTCCAAGACAAGTGGACAAGCTCCTTCATCAGTTGCATCGGGAGCAACGTCGGGGGCTACCTAAAGCCCGGATACTCGTACATGCTTTAATTGTGGACGGGTGGGGCATATAGCTCGAGATTGTCGGATGCCGCCAAAGAGTGAAAAGAAGGCGGGAGCGTCATATGCGGAGAAGGGCAAGGCCGTAGTAGACTCCTCTGCCTCGCAGGAACAGCCCCGGGTCTACAATCTTGGCCTGTAGGAGGCCATCAAGCAGAGTTATGTCGTCACAGGTATGAGTTTAGTTTGGCATATTATATTGCTTGTATGCTTTGCTTAGTGCCTATGTGTTGGCGGTTTGTGTGTGTGACATGATTGGCACAAGCTTTGTGATGATTTGGGACACGCTGGCGCGAGAACTGTTTGATACAGGTGCATCACATTCTTTTCTGTCTAGCGAGTTCATAGCGAGGCTTGTGATACCTAGTCGTGCAAAGACAGATAGCGTCAGAGTGGTGTTGCCGAATGGCTGTTGGATGCTTGCAGATCAAGCTTGAGATGTGGCGGTCCAAATCGGAAGTCAGGATTTCAGTTTAACTGCATCTGTATTGCCGATATTGGAATTCGACGTGATATTTGGTATGGATTGGCTTGCGGAGCAGCATGCCATGATTGATTGCCAGACCAAAGAAATCACGTTTGGCCAGAATACCGAACATGAGACAATGTTCGCGGGTATGCGAGGAGTGGGCGGGACGTTGCTGTCTGCACTCCAAGTAGTCAAGGCTGTTCGGAAGGGTGCAGAATGTTACTTCGCACTGATTCAGGCTGTTGAGCCTAAGGCCAGTGTGTGCGAGGTTCCGATTGTGTCGGAATTTACAGATGTGTTTCCCAAGGATCTCCCTGGGCTACCACACCAGCGGGAGATTAACTTCACGATCGAGTTGGTGCCAGGTGCGAAACCTGTGGCCCGCTCGCCATATCGCATCGCGCCAAAGGAGATGGCTGAGTTGAAGGTCCAACTACAAGAATTGCTGGAGCAAGGTTATATACGCCCAAGCATGTCACCTTAGAGCGCGCCTGTGCTTTTTGTAAAGAAGAAAGACGGTGGGTTGCAGTTATGTATTCACTACCGTGAACTGAATAAGCTGACCGAGAAGAATAAATATCCAATACCCCAGATTGATGAGTTGTTCGATCAGCTGGTGGGCTCGACCGTCTATTCGAAGTTGGACCTGAACTCTGGTTATTACCAGTTGAGAATTCGGGAAAGTGACATTCCCAAAACCATATTTGGAACGCGTTACAGGCACTATGAGTTCATAGTCATGCCATTTCGACTGTGCAATGCGCCTTCTGTGTTTATGGATTTGATGCGCTGCAAGTTCCGAGAGTACCTGGATCTGTTTGTGATCATGTTCATTGATGACATCTTGGTGTACTCAAAGTCGAAAGTTGAACATGAGACTCACTTGCGGTTGGTGTTGAATACATTGAGGTAAAATCAGCTCTATGCCAAGTTCTCAAAGTGCGAGTTTTAGTTATCGTCTGTGGCTTTCTTAGGCCATGTGGTGAGTGGAGCGGGCATGGTAGTGGATCCAGCGAAGATAAGAGCCATAGAAGAGTGGCCAGTGTTGTCTTCCGTGGACGAGGTCAGGAGCTTCCTTGGACTTGCGGGCTACTATCGAAGATTTGTTGAGAATTTCTCGCGGATCGCTTTGCCGCTAACCATGCTGACGAGAAAAGATCAGAAGTTCGTTTGGACGCCAGAGTGCGCACGAGATTTTGAAGAGCTGAAGGTTCGGTTGACCACGGCGCCAGTGTTGTCTTCGCCAAGTGGGACCAATGGATTTGTTATTTATAGTGATTCCTCAGGGAGTGGCTTAGGCTGCGTTCTTCTGCAGAATGGAAAGGTAATTGATTATGGCTCACGTCAGCTGAAGGTGCACGAACAAAATTATCCCGTCCATGACTTGGAATTAGCAGCGGTGATTTTTGCACTAAAGTTGTGGCGACACTATCTTTATGGAGTAAAGGTGGAGATCTATACCGGTCACAAGAGCTTTAAATACCTGTTGGAGCAGAAGGACTTGAACATACAGCAAAGGAGGTGGTTGGAGTTCCTTGGGGACTACACCTTTGAGATTCACTATACGCCCGGAAAGGGCAATGTGGTCGCGGATGCCTTGTGTCGGCAAATGCCGGCAAGAGCAGCTTGGTTACAAAGGCATGATGAACGTCTCATCCAGGAGCTAGAAGCATTGGAGATATGTTGTGTTGACAAGAATTCTACCGCCAATGCATGTCTAAACTGGACGTAGGTGCAATGTGACCTTGCAGACCAGATTCGACGGGCAACGGGGTTGGATGAAGATCTCCTATACTATGCGAAAGCTGGGCCAGAAGGGAAATTCTCCTGTAATGATGACCTTTTACGAAAAGAGGGTCGTTTGTGCATTACGAATGTGGCTAAATTGAGGGAAGAACTGATGTATGAAGCGCATTATACAAAGTATTCCATTCACCCCGGGAGCACGAAGATGTTCAATGATATGAAAAAGTTATTCTGGTGGTCAGGGCTCAAGAGAGATGTTGCCCTCTATGTGGCCAAATGCCAAACATGCGCGATGGTGAAGGCGGAATGCCAAAAGCCAGGTGGTTATTTGAAGTCGCTGCCGATCCCAGAATAGAAATTTGATGATATTTCCATGGATTTTGTGCACGGGTTGCCAAGATCTCAGCGAGAAAATGATTCCATTTGTGTGATTGTTGACCGGCTAACTAAAGTGACACGTTTTCTCCCGAACAGGCGGGATGATTCGGTCGAAAGTTTGGCAAAGTTATATGTTGACCAGATTGTACGGCTTCACGGTGTTCCTCGGAGCATCATAAGTGATCGAGATGGGCGATTCACGTCAAATGACTGGAGGCTAGTTCACCGACTGTTGGGCACAAAGTTGACATTCAGTACGGCCTTTCATCCCCAAACGGATAGCCAAACTGAACGTACCAACAGAATTATGGAGTACATGCTCAGGATGTGCGCCCTCGACTTCAGAAAGAGATGGGAAGATCATCTCTACATGGTGGAGTTTGCCTATAATAACAGCTACCATGCGAGTATTGGGATGGCACCGTATGAAGTGCTCTATGGAAGGAAGTGTCGTACTCCCTTGGCTTGGGTAGGAGCGGGCGAAGCTCGAGTGTATAATTGAAATGAGGTCGATGAAGCAAACTCAACCATTCAGAAGATTCGAGAGAAGCTACGCATTGCTCAAGATCGACAAGCGAAGTACTACAATGCCAAGCACCGGAACGTGGAGTTCGCGGTTGGCGATTGGGTCTACTTGAAGTTCAAGCCCTTCAAAGGTGTCTCCACGATTCAACGTTTGAAAAAGTTGAGTCCAAGATATTTGGGTCCATTTGAAGTTGTTGAGCGAGTTGGAGAAGCGACTTATCAGCTAGCTCTTTTGGCAGACTTGGGTGGATTACATGATGTGTTTCACATCTCGGTGCTTCGGAAGGCCGTTAAAGATCCAACTCAAGTGATCATGGATGATCGTGTGCCAGTGGAGTATGGGCTAACAACGAGAGTTAGACCCACTCAGATCGAGGATCGAGCCGAGAAATAGTTGCGGAACAAGACGGTCGGGATGGTGAAAGTCCGATGGGACAACTGCGGCCGTGAGGAACTTACATGGGAGCGAGAGAAAACCATGCAAGTGGAGTGTCCCGAGCTGTTTCTGTAATGAGTGGAGAGTGAAAATATGTTGTTGTAACATGAAAAGTTTAATGTTATAACTATTTGTTTGCTAGTTGCCTTCCTGTGTACTAATTTCGAGGATGATATTTCTTGTAGGAGGGGAGGGTTGTAACAGCACAATTTTTTCAGCAGGCAAAATTTCGGGTGACACGGCCTGAGACATGGGCGTGTCCTGCTCGGGTTCAGAGTTGTGATGAGATCGACGAAAGTCGTTCGACAAAAAGTGTTTGGGTGGTCACGCCCTGGATCACGGGCGTGACAGAGGGCGTGTTCCGCTCGGGTTCGACGTCAGGTCGACGAATGCTGTGTACAATGAATTGAGCTCGACGATTTCGCAAAGGCTTCGTGGTATAGCAAATCGTCGAACGGAAATCGTCAAACGCTGGAGAAATCGTCGAACGTGACGAATCGTCGAATGGAGATCGTCGAACGCGGGCCAAATCGTCGAGCGTTAGGCCAATTCGACAATCGCTGCCCGATCGTCGAACGGATATCGTCGAATGCATGGAATCGTCGAGCGGAAATTGTCGAACGCGCTGTTCGACGATCGCTGGCGAGCTCGACGATCGCTGGCGGGCTCGATGATCGTTGCCTGATCGTCGAACGCAGATCGTCGAGGGCAGATCTGGGTCACGGGCGTGACTTGTCTGACACGGGGCATATCCCGTGGCGGTGACCTATTTTGGTGATAAGGCGGGTTGAGCACCGCTTAGCGACACGGCCTGTGATACGGGTGTGTTACAGGAAGTGTCGGACGCAAAAATCGGTTTTCCCGATTTTTCATAGCCGTCCATTTTTCTCTGCCTGGATCTAATGGCTGAGCTTCTTTCCTGCTTCCTTAAGGCCGAAAACAGAGAATGTATTCTCATTTTGTTTTTGCCTTCATCTTTCTAAACGTTGAGAGAGAGAAAGGGAAAGGAAGTCGGAGAAGAAGAGGGGCTGTTCGGTGGTGCAGCTTGTGCGTGTCCAGTGGTGATCCGAGGCCATATTTGCGGAGGAAAAGCTCTTCCTCGCCAACTAGGAACTTCATGGCACCAAAGCGGTCATCAAGGGTAACGACTTTTCTTCCTAGCCATGTGAAGGCTTCCTTTTTGTCATATGTTTGTGATTCCCCCACCAAGAGGTGGCTGATTTTGGGAATCTTTGGGTGGATTCATGAAATCCCCATTGTTAGCAAATAGATCTGGAATTGGAGTACGAAATAGGCATGCTGTGTGAAGCCCATCTGGACAAGTTGGTATGGATTGGTGATGTTGTATATGAACCGGAGAAGACTCCGTGATAAACGTGTCGTTTAAGGAGTCAACGGTTTATGCTTGTGACAGGTAGTCGCAGGAAGTACTGGAGTGGTAGTCCAGGAAAATATCTGTGTTATGCTTGTGCTATTGGGTCGTACCTATGAATGAGTAACAGGAAGTATTGGTGTGACCAGGAAAGGCCCTTTGTGATGCTTGATGTCGTAGGTGGTACCTGTGAAGAGAGTAGCAGGAAGTATTGGTGTGCCCACGAAAGACCCCTGACATTTGTGATATTGCGGTGTCGTACCTGTGAACGAGTAACAGGAAGTACTGGTGTGCCCAGGAAAGGCCCGCTGTTGTTGTAAGATGAATGGGTGTAATAAATACCCAGGCTTGAATGCCAAGAACAAGATTGGTGAGACCGACCCGCGCCTTTGATTAAGCCGCGAGTACGCCGTACTCGGTGAAGGCAAGGCGATTTGAGCAACGGGGGGTGGAGGATCCTGTCACAACCCACATTTCCTCAACGAGTACCTCGTATCAGAGCAAGAGGAACTACGGGTTATGATGCCACGTCGTGCAGGGGATAACTGCACACGCTCAGGCAACCCTTGACGCTTCCTTTATGAGTTGAAATTCAACAGTTAAATGTAAGAAAACCTTTGGATTTACTGGCCGTATCCCTCGGCCTTAGGTATCAAAAACTGTATTTGTACGCGGCGGAAATACTTTGTTTACGTTTGACGATATCCTATATGCAGTCTATAGTGATACTACTATAAGAAATCATCTTTGTTTACGTCATTTGGAAAATACGTGTTTGGTAACCAAAACATGTTATGCATGGATACAATAATAGGTTTGTTTAGCTTAAAAATACCTAATGCAACCTACCATAAATTCTTCCCAAGAGCAAGAAGACATCATCTCATCCAAATGAGTCACATTAGCAGTCTAGTATTCATATATCACAAGTAAAGAAAGCCACCAATGGGCGCCAACAAGCTGACACGAACCCATTGGGGCACATGTATGTCTGTACAACAAAGAAAAGAACTACCTCGCTCAGTAAGCTCGGCTAGCTCCCAAGAAATGCCACCAACAAACCTAGCCGCTCAACCGGCTACAACCTACACCTGAGGCATTCAAGAAAGAATACCTCAGCAATCCTCGAAGATACAATAAAAGAAGAGCAGCATGTTTATACAATATCATGAAGGGGCTTACCGACCCCGTAGCAATGTTTCATATAAGTAAAATGAGTGAACAAAAACAAGTGGAAAACAAGTATTCAATACGGTCAGTCCAAAGTGCCAAACGCACCAAGTGCGTACAAGTTTCATCAAGTCCTACTCACCCCGCAGGAGCAAAAAGGCAAAACACATGCCCATTCCATCATTCATAGTACATGAAACTACTATACGAGTGAAACATAAGCAGCGGTTAAATGCGATTCAGCAAGGGTCTTTTGGTGGCAGCCCTAAAGTGGAACGCACCAAAAAAAGCCAGCCCAAATCGGGGCAAAATGGTGCTCTACACCACAAATCCAAACCCGGTGGCCACAAAGACTTAACCCACACCACCCCTTATCAAATCCGCACACACACGCTTCTGCCGTGGTTCACATTTCGCCTCGCAAAACTCACCGTAAACGAACCTACGCTTCACACCACAAGCAAATCTCACCATAACCCAAGTACACACTTTCCCTTCCTTCATTCTCACACATGACGACAAATTGCCAACGTAGAGGTTGATGAACTTCATCACATGAAAAGACTCACATGCTTTTTATCAAAGAAGAATCACATGATAGAGTTTGATTCACTTAATTACATAAATCACATGTTTGGAACAAGAATCACATGCTTTTGATCAAGGAAGAATCACATACATTAGAAAGGCTACATGAACATGAATCAACTTAGCTACATGAATCACATGAACAAGATAACTACATGAAGTAACCTAGCATAGACTTGATAACTAAATAAAACTAAGCATGGAAGATCGAAGTCATTCAGCATAGGGAAATTCAAGAGCATAATAAGGCTAGTGAGGAAAAACCCAAAACAAGAAGAACAAGCTAGGAAAATTGAAAGAGAAAAACTAGCTATGTTGGCACAATAAAAGACAAGAAAGCAGATTGGCAAGGGTGAAGAACACCGCTTGCCTGAACCGAGACGATGCCGCGACGGCTGCCCCTCTCTTTCCTTGCCTTGCTTTAGCCCTTGCTCCCTAGAGTTCCTTTTGGAATGAGGAAGAAGATGAAGAGAAGGTGAAGTGAGAAGGAGAAACTCTATTTCGGCCTTATTTCCTCCAGAACAGAGCTGGACCGTTAGATGCAGAACCAAGGAAATAAACGGCACAAAAAAACTGGAAAAAGTCGATTTTTGGGCCGGTCACGCCCGTGACGCAGTGCGTGTACCTTAAGCGGCGCAGAAAGTCGGCAATTTCAAGTTTATCCACACGGTACACGGCCGGGTACACGCCCGTGACGGGTCGGTCACACCCGTGACCTAGGGCGTGTAACCTATGCCTCGACACCTCGTCGACCCAAAGTGTCGACACTCGACACAGCTGGACACGCCCTATGATACGCCCGTGTCACAGGCCGTGTCCCCTCTCTCGACACCTGACACTCGACACTCGACACTCGACGCTGCGGGACACGGCCCGTGACACGCCCGTATCATGGGGCGTGTACCCCATTCGTCGAGCTCAACTCGACACAGGAAAATCGTCGAGTCAAGGAGGTCACGCCCAGGTCACGCCCTGGGTCACGCCCTGGGTCACGCCCCGACACGCCCATGTTGGGGGGCATGGCACGCACAAAAATGACTATTTTTCCTATTGTGAAAAATGTTTCTGTGTCGTCCTAGACCATTTTTGCCCAAAGCATTTTTTACCCTTTTTTTTGTTTCCTGTAGCAGCAACTCATTTTGAGCGACATTTCCCGGGCGCGAAAAAGTGCAAACATTCCCTAAGAGGCCTCACCGAGTCACCAATTTGGACTCCAGTTTGCTGGGGAATCGTGCAACTCGGCTACCAAAACAGCCACTCGCAAGCCCGCGGGAAAAACCATGCTCGAACAACGGTCAAAGCCAACGTAACGCCCATGAAGCGTACGCAATCAAAAATCCGGGGTGTTACAGTCACTCCCCCTAACAAAAAGTTTCGCCTCGAAACTTTTCAATCATTTTGATCTCAATCAACTAAGGTAACAAACCAAAAACAGCAATGCAACAAAAACACCACTTCACATACCAGCTTATTTACGGGAACAAATGAGGGTGAGCCACCCTCATCGTTAACTCGAGCTCCCACGTCGCGCTTTCTACATTCTGATTTTTCCATAGCACCTTGACCATAGGAATCTTCTTATTCCGCAACACGCGATCTTGGGAGTCCAATATCCGGATGGGCATCTCTACATAAGAAAGGTTTGGCGCCAATTGCGGCACCACATCCAACACTTGCGTGTCATGTCGCACACACTTGCGAAGTTGGCTAACATGAAACACGTCGTGAACACCAGGAAAGTTCACGGGTAATTCTACTTTGTAAGCGGATGCACCAACTCGCGCAAGAATCTTAAAGGGACCCACAAATCTTGGGTCGAATTTGCGCTCTTTTCCAAACCTTTTAATCCCAACCATTGGGGAGACTTTCAAGAAAACGGAATCCCCCACCGCAAACTCTAATTCCGACCTTCGTCGGTTGGCGTACTTTTCATATCGCTCTTGGGCGATTCGGAGCTTCTCCCGAATAAGTCGTACGGCAACTTCCATGTCCTCGAGCGCCTCTGGGCCCAACAAAGGCCGCTCGCCAACCTCAGTCCAAAAGAGAGGAGTCTGACATCGACGCCCATATAAAGCTTCGAACGGAGCCATTTGCAAGCTTTCTTGATAGCTATTATTATATTGAATTCCATAAGCCGCAAATGTTCATCCCATTCCCCGCCATACTCAAGAATATAACATCGAATCATATCTTCCACAATTTGATTTACTCGTTCTGTTTGGCCATTCGCCTGAGGGTGGTACGCAGTGGAATATCGCAAATCCATTCCCAAACCCTCTTGTATACTCTTCCAGAAACGAGAAGTAAATCGGGAATCCCTGTCTGATATGATATTGACTGGCACACCATGCAGTCGGATGATCTCGTTCACATAGAGTTCTGTTATTGTCTTCATCGGGTAGTTGACCTTAAATGGTATGAAATGAGCACACTTGGTCAATCTATCCACGATCACCCACACAGAGTCATGTCCTCGTGGAGATCTTGGTAGGCCTGTAATAAAATCCATTGAGATGCTTTCCCACTTCCATGTTGGAATCTCCAATGGTGTCAACTTGCCACCAGGCCTCCCATGATCAGCTTTCACCCGCTTGTAGGTATGACAGTCAGATACAAATCGCGCTATATCTCTTTTCATTCCATACCACCAGACAATTTGTTTCAAATCACGGTACATTTTTGTTGAGCCTAGATGGTAGGCCATACTTGAGCCATGTGCTTCCCGGCACACCATCTCGCGAATGTCTCCAACTGCGGGAATACAAAATCGACCACGATACTTTAACGTGCCCTCCTCATCAAAAGAAAAATCTGGTAATTCCCCCTTTTTAGTCCGAAGCAATAGATGTAAAAGATCAGGATCATCCTTTTGGTGTTGTCTTGCAAGCACCAGCCATGAAGGTTCTTCTACCATCGAATGAATTTGCGGGTCATACTTGCCCACGGAAATATCCATCAATAGAAATTCCTCCACAAGACGGTCGACTGAAAGATGAAATAATTTCCCCGTCTTCCGACTCAAAGCATCGGCCACAACATTCGCTTTCCCCGGATGATACTGAATGTCCACATCATAATCAGCTACATATTCAAGCCATCGCCGTTGGCGGAGATTCAGTTCCTTTTGCATGAAGACGTACTTTAAACTTTTATGATCCGTAAATATTTTACACTGTGCGCCATAAAGTAAGTGTCTCCACAACTTCAATGCAAATATCACCGCTACAAACTCCAAATCATGCGTTGGGTAGTTCTTTTCATGACTTTTCAACTGCCGAGACCCATACGCAATCACCTTTTTGTCTTGCATTAAAACACATCCAAGTCCAACGTGCGACGCATCCACAAAGACGTCATAATCTATCCCTTCTGTCGGCAAGATCAACATAGGAGCGGTACATAACCTGTTCTTGAGTTCAAGGAATGACGCCTCACACTTGCCAGTCCAATCAAACGCCACATTATTCTGGGTTAAGCGAGTCAAAGGTGCGGCCAACGTCGCAAAACCTTCGACAAATCTGCGATAATAGCCGGCCAATCCCAAGAAGCTTCAAATCTCCTTGGGTGTCTCCGGTCTTTTCCACTCCATGACTGCAGCAATCTTTTCGGGATCCACTGAAATGCCATGGTGAGTAATGACATGACCTAGAAAGGTAACTTGAGGCAACCAAAACTCACATTTGCTTAGCTTGGCGAATAACCGTTGGTCTCGCAAAGTGGCCAATACCAATCGCAGATGCTGTTCATGCTCCTCAGTACTGCGGGAGTAGACAAGCACGTCATCAATAAAAACCACCACAAACTTATCCAAGTAGTCCTTGAACACCCTGTTCATCATATCCATGAAGGCTGATGGTGCGTTGGTCAAATCAAACGACATCACCAGAAATTCAAAATGACCATGTCGTGATCGAAATGCAGTACGCGGAATATCAGACTCCCGGACCTTGAGCTGATGATAGCCCGAGCGGAGATCAATCTTCGAAAATACTGAACTGCCACGCAGTTGATCAAATAAGTCATCAATTCTTGGCAGTGGGTACTTGTTTTTAATCGTCACCTTGTTCAACTCCCGGTAATCGATGCAAAGCCGCATCGACCCATCTTTCTTCTTCACAAATAACACCAGTGCACCCCAAGGTTATGAACTCGGCCTGAAAAACCCTTTTGCCAATAAGTCATCCAGCTGGGTACGCAACTCTGATAGCTCACGCGGGTCCATTCTGTACGGTGCTTTCGCAATAGGCCGCGTACCCGGTTCCAAATTAATAATGAACTCGACATCACGATCAGGGGGAAGACCAGGAAGATCAGTAGGAAAAACATCTGGGAATTCACGCACAACCGGAATCTCCTCCAAACGCGGCAAAACAACACTAGTACCCACAACTGAGACTAGACAAGCAAAACAGTCAGAAACAAACAACGTCCGAACACATACTGCCGATATCCCTATAGTATCCTGGCATGAATCACCATAAACACTTCCCGGCTGACCATTGTCCTTGATAAAATCCAAGCGCTTCCCTTTGCACTGGATGACAGCGTCATAGCAGGATAACCAGTCCATGCCCAGAATGACGTCAAAATCCTCCAAATCGATCACCATGAAATCAGCCTATGCTAAGAAATCGCCCAACAAAATGGGACAATTAAGAAGACCCCAATCTGCCACCACAGAAGCACAGGAAGGGAACTTCACCAAAAAGCATTCCCCACTCGATCTAGTGTCAAATGATACCGATCCAGAAAGGTTCGAGCCACAAATGAATGGGTCGCGCCAGAATCAAAGAGAACACGCGCCCAACGGTTCTTTACCTTAAAGTTTCCTATCAGGGTACATATGTAGCTAAGAACTACGCGTAAGAGGCATAAACAAAATGTGAACCAGAGGAATGAATCGAACCTGAGATAACCTGGGGTGACATCTGAGCTTCCTCTGAGGAGATCACATTTAACTTCCCTTTTCCTTTGTCCAAACACGGAGGCGGAGGCAAAGCCTGGAGTGGCATTGGCTGCAGCACGGGCTGGTTTTGTGGGCACCTTGCCTTCAGATGTCCCTGTTTGCCACACTGGAAGCACACCTTGTCCTTGACCCAGCAGCGGCTCATATCACGACCTCTTCCCCCACAAGCTGTACACTCCAAGTCTCTGGTTGGCGCACCCTAAATGGCGTGCACCTGCTCCTTCTTTTGCATCCCCAACCGCTTGAAACATTTCTCAAATGGGTGGCCTGACCGGCCACAGAAGCTACACGTCTCCTTGTTCTTCTTCCTTACGTCTGATTCGTGGGAGGTTTTCCCTCCCATCAGCTTCCTCTTATCCTTCCTCATCAGTTGTCCTCTTTGTTTTGCATTTTCTATCGCTTCAACCTTCATAGCAGCCTCCACCACAGTGGTGTAACTCGTCGCTCCATAAGCACTTGCGAACTGCTGCACGTCGCTGCGGAGTCCGCTAAGAAATCTCTTTACGCGGTCAGCTTCCGTAAGTACCAAACTCGGAGCGAACCGACTTAACTTGCTAAACTCAATTTCATACTCACTAACTGTGAGTTTCCTCTGCTTCAGGTACAAGAAATCATTCATCAGGCGGTCCCTTTCAACTGACGGCAGAAACTTGCGCCGTAACATTTCTTTAAAGGCTTCCCACGAACATCCCGCCCCTAAGCTCTCCTTTTCGCGCAACCACCAACCTTTAGCCAACCCTTTGAGTTGATAGGCGGCAAGCATCACCTTCTGGTCCTCAGTAACGATAGAATAACCAAACTTTTCTTCCAATGTGATCACCCAATCATCCAAGATCACAAAGTCCGCTTTTCCATCATAAGTCGGTGGTCCAAGTCGCTGAAACTGCGAGATGAAAGTCATCGAAGGAGGAACCACAATTGGGGGTATCACTGCCACAGAAGGAGTAGAAATGGTGGGACCTCGGGCCATCTCTTGCCCTCTTGGTGCCAGTCCAGACATCGCTGAGGACATAGCTTGGAGCTGGGACTGCACCTCCTGCACCTGCCTCGTCAAAGCCTCATTACTTTGGCGTAGACTATCCATCAGGGCATTATTCTGCGCGCCCGAAGACGCGCCCTCGGATTCGGGAGTTTGCCTTGTCACTGGACGCTTCGACATCCTATAAACACGTTCACTCTTGTCAAGCTCAAACCCAACAAAACACACAACGGCTGTGTACAGACCATACATATCTAAATATGAATACCAACTGCTAACTTGCTCTGGGAGTTTGAGAATGATGGTATGCCTAGCCTAAAGATGACTCACCGTCATCCCACTAACTTGTGCCTAACCAATGAATGCATGACTTTATTTGACCCAAAACCATGAGTGTACAGGTGTCATCATGTACATCTTTAGCTTGGCACGTTGTGCTCATGCAATGTTATGTTATGCATTCTGTGTGATGCAATCTAAAAAGGCCTTAATGCATGCCATGAGCGGGCGTACGCATCACAATGCTATGCATCCCATACTACATAGCATTGCATGCAACGAAGAAAAGAAAATGTGCTAGTCACATCCATGTGGTAAAGTTATGCATCCCATACTACATAACCCGCACATGTTGCCCCTATGGTGGATCCATATACAACCACATATTATGCATCCCATACTACATAATATGCCCTATATACTTCTTGTCATACCATGAGTGGAGTGTGCGTGCTTCGGCCAAGACATACTGATGGCACCTTGGTGTGTGTATGATATGATGCTTACAACCAAACAAGAAAGTTTGCCAGACCAAGTGGCAAGCAAACCTGCTCTGATACCAACTGTCACAACCCACATTTCCTCAACGAGTACCTCGTATCAGAGCAAGAGGAACTACGGGTTATCATGCCACGTCATGCAGGGGATAACTGCACACGCTCAGGCAACCCTTGACGCTTCCTTTATGAGTTGAAATTCAACAGTTAAATGTAAGAAAACCTTTGGATTTACTGGCCGTATCCCTCGGCCTTAGGTATCAAAAACTGTATTTGTACGCGGCGGAAATACTTTGTTTACGTATGACGATCTCCTATATGCAGTCTATAGTGATACTACTATAAGAAATCATCTTTGTTTACGTCATTTGGAAAATACGTGTTTGGTATCCAAAACATGTTATGCATGGATACAATAATAGGTTTGTTTAGCTTAAAAATACCTAATGCAACCTACCATAAATTCTTCCCAAGAGCAAGAAGACATCATCTCATCCAAATGAGTCACATTAGCAGTCTAGTATTCATATATCACAAGTAAAGAAAGCCACCAATGGGCGCCAACAAGCTGACACGAACCCATTGGGGCACATGTATGTCTGTACAACAAAGAAAAGAACTACCTCGCTCAGTAAGCTCGGCTAGCTCCCAAGAAATGCCACCAACAAACCTAGCCGCTCAACCGGCTACAACCTACACCTGAGGCATTCAAGAAAGAATACCTCAGCAATCCTCGAAGATACAATAAAAAGAAGAGCAGCATGTTTATACAATATCATGAAGGGGCTTACCGACCCCGTAGCAATGTTTCATATAAGTAAAATGAGTGAACAAAAACAAGTGGAAAACAAGTATTCAATACGGTCAGTCCAAAGTGCCAAACGCACCAAGTGCGTACAAGTTTCATCAAGTCCTACTCACCCCGCATGAGCAAAAAGGCAAAACACATGCCCATTCCATCATTCATAGTACATGAAACTACTATACCAGTGAAACATAAGCAGCGGTTAAATGCGATTCAGCAAGGGTCTTTTGGTGGCAGCCCTAAAGTGGAACGCACCAAAAAAAGCCAGCACAAATCGGGGCAAAATGGTGCTCTACACCACAAATCCAAACTCGGTGGCCACAAAGACTTAACCCACACCACCCCTTACCAAATCCGCACACACACGCTTCTTCCATGGTTCACATTTCGCCTCGAAAAACCCACCGTAAATGAACCTACGCTTCACACCACAAGCAAATCTCACCATAACCCAAGTACACACTTTCCCTTCCTTCATCCTCACACATGACGACAAATTGCCAACGTAGAGGTTGATGAACTTCATCACATGAAAAGACTCACATGCTTTTTATCAAAGAAGAATCACATGATATAGTTTGATTCACTTAATTACATAAATCACATGTTTGGAACAAGAATCACATGCTTTTGATCAAGGAAGAATCATATACATTAGAAAGGCTACATGAACATGAATCAACCTAGCTACATGAATCACATGAACAAGATAACTACATGAAGTAACCTAGCATAGAATTGATAACTAAATAAAACTAAGCATGGAAGATCGAAGTCATTCAGCATAGGGAAATTCAAGAGCATAATAAGGCTAGTGAGGAAAAACCCAAAACAAGAAGAACAAGCTAGGAAAATTGAAAGAGAAAAACTAGCTATGTGGGCACAATCAAAGACAAGAAAGCAGATTGGCAAGGGTGAAGAACACCGCTTGCCTGAACCGAGACGATGCCGCGACGGCTGCTCCTCTCTTTCCTTGCCTTGCTTTAGCCCTTGCTCCCTACAGTTCCTTTTGGAATGAGGAAGAATATGAAGAGAAGGTGAAGTGAGGAGGAGAAACTCTGTTTCGGCCTTATTTCCTCCAGAACAGAGCTGGACCGTTAGATGCAGAACCAAGGAAATAAACGGCACAAAAAAACTGGAAAAAGTCGATTTTCGGGCCGGTCACGCCCTGTGTCACGCCCGTGACGCAGGGCGTGTACCTTAAGCGGCGCAGAAAGTCGGCAATTTCAAGTTTATCCACACGATACACGACCGGGTACATGCCCGTGACGGGTCGGTCATGCCCGTGACCTAGGGCGTGTAACCCGTGTCTCGACACCTCGTCGACCCAAAGTGTCGACACTCGACACAGCTGGACACGCCCTGTGACACGCCCGTGTCACAGGCCGTGTCCCCTCTCTCGACCCCCGACACTCGACACTCGACACTCGACACTCGACGCTGTGGGACACGGCCCGTGACACGCCCGTGTCACGGGGCGTGTACCCCATTCGTCGAGCTTAACTCGACACAGGAAAATAGTCGAGTCAAGGAGGTCATGCCCAGGTCACGCCCTGGGTCACGCCCCGATACGCCCGTGTCGGGGGGCGTGGCACGCACAAAAATGACTTTTTTCCTGTTGTGAAAAATGTTTCTGTGTCGTCCTAGACCATTTTTGCCTAAAGCACTTTTTACCCTTTTTTTGTTTCCTGTACCAGCAACTCATTTTGAGCGACATTTCCCGGGCGCAAAAAAGTGCAAACATTCCCTAAGAGGCCTCACCGAGTCACCAATTTGGACTCCGGTTTGCTGGGGAATCGTGCAACTCGGCTACCAAAACAGCCACTCGCAAGCCCGTGGGAAAAACCATTCTCGAACAACGGTCAAAGCCAACGTAACGCCCATCAAGCGTACGCAATCAAAAATCCGGGGTGTTACAGATCCGACCTGCATTATGTCCATCCGACGTGGACAAGAAGGTGCGGTTTGTTGGAGCGCATAGCGAGATTCTTTGGCCTGCGTGCCATGACACAATGGGGGGCTACGGGCCATCCCAGTGTTTTAAGACTATAACTCCGGTTACACGCCATGGAGTAAATGCTCATGAGAGTTGCCATTGGGTTGTGGCTCTGAGACGGTGGTGGGAAACTGGTTCGCCGGTACACCAAGAATGTGCCCTGAGTGCACAGATCGTCATGCCGGGTGGCGGACGATTGTGATGGCATGTGTGTGTGTGAGAGCACATTTGTATGAATTATATACATGCTTATGAATGTTATGCCTGCAGGGAAGAATACCGCTGCCCCGAAAAAGCGGTAGGGTCGTTATAATTTGGTCAGCTGAATGCTGATCGTTGCCTCTGTTTGCCACCGTTGGGTGGATTGTTCCTATACAGGTGCTGGAGAACCAAGCGAGATGCATAAAGGTTAACGTCCCTGCTTCTGCTGCTGCTGCTAGCCCTCGAAGGCTATTGGACTGACTGTTGTTTTTTATTTTATTGTGGCCGGCCTGCACGCCAATGTTTAGGTCACTGTTTGAAAGCCATGTAAGGCCATAAGGCCAACTTTCCTGTTGTTGTAAGACATTCCTATTATATATATATATATACAATGTGGAGTTGTTTTATTTGTTGGACATTCAAGTGTGGAGTTCAAGTATTAGTATAGGCTTCCGATAGAATGCAATGTGTTTAGGTGCGCTGCACTACTCTGGTATCATCCCGTAACTTTTCCGCCTGTTTTGTGATATATGTTGTGGGGCCCCGGCCGGACCTTCTAGTATATACCATATGAACAGATGGGGTTGTTACAAGTTTCGTCAAATGATATATTTACAATTTCTTCCATTTTCATAGTTGATTTATTATATACCCTATATGTCTTACTAACTTGGGAATATCCTAGAAAAATTCACATTGCAGCATTGACTTCAAACTTTTTAAGATATTTCTTGTTATTGTTATGAATGTAAAATAAAAAACCAAAAATTCTAAATTAATCTACTTTAGGTTGCTTCCCTTTGAGTAATTCATAGAGAGTCTTGCCCTTAAGCTTATGTATTAGGCTCCTATTCAGTACATAATTTTTTTGCTTACAGCTTCTGCCCAAAAGGATAGTGGCAAGTAAGCATCTGCAAGTAATGTGCCTGCAGCTTCAATCAGGGTCATGTTTTTCCTTTCTGCTACCCCATTTTGTTGAGGAGTTCTAGGAGCATATAAACAATGCATGATACCTTCCTTCTCATAGAATTCTTGCATGGGAAGAGACTCAAACTTAGTACCATCATCACTTCTGATTAATACAACTGGAGTAGAATACTCAATCCATATGCTCTTAAGAAAATCCGTAAGAACCTTAAAGTTATCAGACTTGTTCCTTAAGAATAACACCCAAGTGAACCTTGAGAAGTCATCAACAATCACTAAGGTATAAGACTTCCCTCCTAGGCTCTATACAATAATGGGTCCAAAAAGATCCATATGGAGCAAATACAAAATCCTAGGTGAATCACTCTTATTAAGTGACTTAAAACTGTTTTTGGTTTACTTGCCTAATTGACAAGCCCTGCAAAGGCTTTCCTTCTTATAGGGGCAAGAAGGCAATCCTCTAACAAGGTTGTCCCTAGAAAGTTTAGCAATATTTTTCAGATTAACATGTCCTAATCTCTTATGCCAAAGTTCATTGTTGTTGCTAGTTTGATTAAACAGACATATTTCTCACTTTGCAGACTTAAAGTTCACTACATAAATGTTTCTTAATCTAGTTCATGTTAACACAACTTGGTTATCTACTGAAGTAATAATACAGGAGGATTTATTAAATGATACCTGAAACCTTTCATTACATAATTGACTTATGGATATTAGGTTGTGCATTCATCCACTTACATAGGCTACCTTTCTGAAAGTGACAGCTCAAATTTTAACGTTCCCATAACCTTCAGTTTGGCTATACTTGGAGTCACTAAATATTACTTTAGGACCTAGCTTGGACTTATAGTTGATTAGGTTTTCCTTTCTGTCAGTCATGTGCTTTGAACGGCCACTATCCAGGTACCACTGTTCCTCTGTGGTGGGATAGTCTTTCACCTGCATTTAAAAAAATTAGATATTCTTGACCCAGGTTACCTTGTGTCCTTGTTTCTTTTCATAATTAAGACTAGAAATATAAGAGTATTTAGGTTGGTTCTTATATCCTAGGGGATGATATCTTCTTGGTAGAATTATCCACAGATTAAATTGGTTAATGAAAGATCTTGGTTGATTATAAGTTTTAGGAAAATTTGAGTTTCTGTTAAATTGAACTGGGATCGATGAATCTTGATAAGTTCATCGATCTGCGTTCGACAAAAAGGGATGAGTTCGTCGAACTCCGCTCAGAGAATGAAGGTATGAATATTTTTTGTGCCCCATTATCGTCGATCACAGTTCGAAGAACTATATTGGTTTCGTCGATCGTAGTTCGACGAATAATTATAAGAGAATTCTGCATTCAGAGTTCGTCAATTGGAGTTCGACAAACTGTAAGCATTTCGTCGATCTGAGTTCGACGAAAACTGTTAAACATAGTTTTTATAAGATTTCATATTTTTCTTTCTCTTTTTCTTGGTCTTCTGAGTGACTTCAATTGGTTGATTATCTTCATTTAGATTTTCTTTACCCTTTTCTAAAACAAATTTGATTGGAGTTGACAGTATATTTTTTTGAATTAATGGGGGTTCGCTTGATGAAGCACCTAAGCCCAGCTTGCCATTAAGTCTGGCATTTACTGTGCTTTTGATGTTTATCAACTTGATGCTTCTCCAGTTTATGGATTCTTCAAGTTGCCTAGCCTCAGCTAATTCAGATTTTAGTGACATGATTTGTTCAGTTGTAATTGTTAGTTCATCCTTTAATTTGATGTTTTCAGATAGAAGATTGTCTTGTTTAGTTATCTTATATCTGAGTATTTTAATTTCCTTTTCTGAATTAATCAAATCTTTATACAATAGTTTGAATTCAGTTCTAAAGCTATCTGAGTTAAAATTAAATGAAGAGATTACCTTATCCTCTTCAGATTTAATTCTTTTTCATATTGCTCATCTTCAGAAAGGCTACCTGATGCATTTATAGCCATCAAGCAAACTTCTCTTACTTTTGTTTCCTCTTCTTCTTCACTTGAGCTGGAAGATGAGGATTCTTCTTCTGAACCACTCCAGGTTTCAGCAACAAAACCCTTGTCCTTTCTTTTGTACTTGATGGATGAGGGCTTGTTGTAATGCCTTCTGGATTCCTTTTCTTTTCTTTTCTCCTTATTCTTATTCTCTGGACACTCTGAAATGATATGTCCAGGTTCCCTGCATCCAAAACACACAATCACTTTAGTAGGTGTTTTGTCATATCTTGGTTTGTCATCCTATCTGGATGATTTTCTTCTTAAATCCTTTCTTGCTATCTTGTAGAATCTTCTTGCCAGAAGAGCTATAAGCTCATCATTAGCAGGTGGAACTTCTGATCCTTCAATTGCTTTGAAGGCAATGCTTGGCTCTTTTCTCCCTGGTGTGGAGTTTTTCTGCTCAGTAGCTTCTCTGGTCTTCATCAGCTGCTTATAAGATTTGAGCTTTCGCAATAAAGACTCAGTAGTGATCTCATTCAGACTTATGGCCTCCTTGATTGGCCAGATCCTGGAATCCCATAAGCTGGGGAAGCACATGAGAATCTTGTCATTGATCTCAGTCAGGGTTATGTCCTTGTCCAAGGTTTTTAGCTCAATTATCAGTCTATTATACATATCACCTATTGACTCAGATTCTTCTTTCTTGAAGTTCTCATACTTGGAGATGAGATTAGATCTCCTATCTTTTCTCTCATCTGTAGATCCAGCAACCATCTGGTTTAGGGAATCTCAGATTGCTTTAGATGACGTTCACTATGCCACTTTTTGGAAAATGTCATCTAACATTGTCTGAGCCAGAATGTTCATGGCCTTGGAAATAACTATCTTGGCCTTCTTCTGTGCATCTGTGCACTCAGGTGGTGGAACAACATGTGTGCTGGAGGTTGCAGTAGATGTAGCCACTGGAGCTGGTGGACCTGTCAAAATAGAATTAAAAATATCTTCATCAATGGAGTTCATATATAACTTAATTCTTGCCTTCCAGATAGCAAACTTGTTCAAGTTACAAATTGGAGGTCTAGTGCTTGCATAGTTCTTGTTCTGTGCAATGATATAAGTAATATGCCAGAGAGATTTAGATCTTGGAAGGATCTATTGGTTCAAGTGTTACATTGTACAACCAAATAGACCTTGCTATGATACCAATTGAAAGATAAGAGATAGATCTAATATACTCTAGAGGGGGGGGGGGTGAATAGAGTGACTTAAAATCTTTTTGGCTTTATTTATACTTTATCAAAGAAATTAGTGATAGTAGTAGTTATATAAAATGATAAAGGGACTAAGCTAAATCACACAACCACAGCACAACAAAACAAAGAAGAATGAGCACACATACAAAACAAGAATTTATAGTGGTTCCCCAAATCTGGGTACTTCTACTCTTCTACCACCATGGTAGGAATCCACTAGCAATTTTTTGATCAGGTGACTGCCACCACAGATTTTTTCTCAGGTGCCCTATCACCACAAAATCTATTTGCAGGGAGATCAAACAGCCCTTTAGGCTGTTGATCAGGTGCCTAAAAACAAACAAAATCTTTTGAAGGGAGTTAATAAACCCTTTATACAGGAGGTTAAGAAGGTGATGTTATCTTCTCTTTCTCTAATCAATAGAGAAGACTTTAGTGGTTTGCTGGTGTCAAAGCTCCCCCTGAGATGTTGAAATGTTCAGGAAGACTGGAGCTTTGCTCAGGGTGTAGGTCTTCAGCCTTGTCTTGAAGATGTGCAGGAACTTGTAGATAGATGTTGAATAATTGTCTCTGAAGATTCCTGGACCAGATTCTCACTAGAATCCTACAACAAACTCAGATCCTAAAAGGACCCAATAATTTCAAAGGAATTACAAAGAGTTTGACTCAAATGACAAAACTAGTGTCTTTAATAGAAGCACTGTGTAGGCTTCTTCTTACTAGATCGACACTTAAATGTATCTGTTTGGAATGAACTAGGATGAATCAAGAACACTTTAACTAGAGAGAAAAGTTCTTCAGAAAGAATATTGTTGTGTTAAGCCTTTGAAGAAAATCTCTTCGGAGATTGTAGTGGCTGAGGACTTGAAAGAATTTGAAAGCTTGAGCACTACAGAAAAGTTGCATGGAAAAATTTTTAAAGTGTATGCGTGGGGAGATCTATATATGTACAATTTTCAAGTCCTTTTTTATAGAAGATTAGATCGACAAAGGGCATGTTGCTTGGAAAGGAAAGCTCTAATGGCTAGAATATTTTCCTAAGGAAAGTTCTTCAAAAGGAATCGTTTTGAATTTAATGTGAATAATTCTTTCCCTTGAAAACTACCTTGATTATTACAACAGAAAGCGTAATTTGAATTCATTTGAATAGATGCGCAATCTATGGCTTAATCCTCATCACTGGAACTGGAAGATGTGGATTCATCTTCAGTGTCACTCCAGGTATCAGCTACAATGCCCTTCTCCTTCTTTTTGTATTTGCTGGAGGAAGGCCTACTACTTTGTTATCTTCTGGAGTCCTTCTCTCTTCTTCTTTTTTCTTCTGATTCTCTGGACTCTCTGAGATAAAGTGTCCAGGTTTCCTGCAGCCAAAACATACTACTTCTTTAGTAGGAGTTTTATCATACCTTGACTTATCATCCTGCCTGGATGATTTTCTCCTGAAGACCTTTCTTACCATTTTGTAAAATCTCTTGGCAAAGAGACTCATTAGTTCCTCATTGACTGTTGAAGCTTCAGTCTCTTCAGCAGCCTTGAATGCTATGTTGTGCTCCTTTCTTGCTGGTGGAGGAGTCCTTTGTTCAGCTGCTTCTCTGGACTTTATTAGTTGTTCATAAGACTTGAGCTTTCCCAATAGAGATTCTGTGGAAATCTCATTTAAGCTCATGGCCTCCTTGATTGGCCATATCCAAAGTCTTCAGCTCATTGATTATTGAGCTAAGTCTGTTGTACATGTCAACAACATATTCTAACTCATCGTTCTTGAAGTTCTCATACTGGGATATACGATTTGATCTTCTGTCTTTCCTCTCATCAGCAGAGCCAACCACCATTTGGTTGAGAGAGTCCCAAATAGCCTTGGCTGATGTGCATTCAGCCACTTTCTGGAAGATGTCATCAGACATAGTCTGAGCCAGAATATTCATGGCCTTTGCATCAGGAATCTTGGCCTTCTTCTGTGCATCTATCCACTCAGGTGGTGGAACAACATGTGTGCTTAATATTAAAGTAGATGTAGATGGTTGTGGAGGATCTATCAAGATAGAATTGTAGAGGTCCTCATCAATGGAATTCATATAAAGTTTTATTCTTTCCTTCCAGATGGCAAACTTATTTAAGTTGCACACTAGAGGTCTGGTGCTTGCATAATCCTTATTATGTGTCATGCTATGAATATAATCCTAAGAGAAATAAAAGATCAGATCTAACACAGGATCTTTTGGTTCAAGGGTTAACTTGTACAACCAAAGAAACACTGCTCTGATACCAATTGAAAGTGAGGGTTAGACCTGATGTACTCTAGAGGGGGGGGGGGTGAATAGAGTATCTTTAGAACTTTTTTAGTTTATAAAACTACAAAGTAGAGCAGCTAATAGATACCAATGTTTGCTGTAAGCAAAAAAGTAAACTAAAATAAACTAATCTACCACAGGCACAGCAAAATTACACTAACACAAGCACAAAAAGAACTAAAAGGAAATAGGAAAACCAGACGACATAAGAACTTTTATAGTGGTTCCCCAACCTGGGTAAATCCACTCTTCTACCACCCTGGTAGGAATCCACTAATAGGTTTTGATCAGGTGACTGCCACCAATGAGCTTTTGATCAGGTGCTCAAAAATCAACCCAAGTCTTTTGATCTGGTGACTTGCAACCAAGGAATAACTTTTGAAGGGAGTTAAAGAACCATTTGTACAGTGAGGGGGTGAGAGAGTTATGGTGTCTTCTCTTTCTCAAATACAACTGAGAAGACTAGTGGATCTTTGATGTTATCAAAGCTCCCCCTGAGTTATTGAGTTGTTCAGGAAGATTGGAGCTTTGCTTCCGGGTGTGTAGGTCTTCTATCTTTAGCCCTGACTAGAAGAGATCCAAGAACTTCTTGACTGATAAAGATTTGTTGTCCTTGAAGAATCCTAGAATAAATAATGAAGAAGACTCTTGATTTGGATGGATGTTCTTCTTCTTCTTCAGCAGTGTCAAGATGAGAGAAGTATTAGAATGATGTTGTTGTTAATCTTCTTTGTAGGCTTTGTATTATTTCTCTGTTCTTGGCTATCTTGTTTCTTGCCGTGTTGTTGTTGTTTGTTCAGAAGAAGGAAGAAAAATCACTTTTATATACTCAATGGAATTTCTCCTTTGAATATTTGAATTCCTTCCTGCATTGATTGCTGACGGCCTAGAGAATGTAATACGGCTGGAGGGAATGTCTGCATTAATTGAATTCCCCAACTATCCTATTGAAAAACGACAAGTAATAATCCTGATGAATGCCATAATCAATGCTGCTTCTAACGGTAATATTCAGAGAATATTAATCATTGATTATTCAGGAATTATTGCAATTGAATGAGGACAAAGGAAGGAAAAATCCAAGTCTGGATCTGCACAGAATTTGTCAAGCAAAGAACAGAATTTGTCGACCTAAGTCCAGAGTTCGTCGAGCTGTGAAATCATGTTCGTCGACCAGATAATTATTGTTCGTCGACCTGAGACCCAAGATCGTCGACCTGAGAACTCCTAACAGCTATTTGATAAAACTTGCCAATTCTGTGCTCTAAGATCGTCAAGTTGATAACATAGATTCGTCGACTGGATTTCAGAGAAATGATTCTGGACTTAGAATGTTGAAGTGGATCATCCAGAAATCGTCGACCTGAGAACCATGTTCATCGAGCTCAACTCAGAGAATTATCTCTGAGTTCGTCGAGCTGAGCACGACTTTCGTCGAGCTGATTTCGTCGAACGTCGAACTCACATTCCTGAATCTTTGAAATTTCTCTAAGTCTGGAGTCTTCTGCAGTCTGTTATTGGCTGGTCCAAGCAATGTTGACTCTAAGGACATGGCCTAAACTCTAGGACACAGACATGACCCTGTCTATACATATTGGGTCAATAATCCTAGTTTAGTGAACCTAGCCCAAATCCAACTAGGGATCCAACATTGTAGTACATCATGTGTAAAGTAAACTAGTGCACCTTTCTTTGATAAATTGAAATAAATACCCTAGCCTGCTGGAAAATTGAGATACTTAGAAACGTAACATATTAGGGCATATAGAAGCATGGAAAAATTGTTAAATGTTGTTTAATTGAGATTTCAAGGGTGTGTCTTCATAAAGTGCCTTATGATGGTTTTCCTTAGAATAATCTTTTACCAGGTTTGCTGACTTGTGAATTTCAAGAAACTTAGTAAGTGAAGTTCTAACATCATAATATAGCTCTGCTAATATTTGGGGATTTTTTGGACTAATATTTTTGGTACTTCCTTCAATACCCCTATTTATATGAATTATTTTAGAATAAATATTTAGAGGTTAAATATTTTATGAAAGTTTATGATGTTTAGTATTCACTGATATCTTGTTAACCTATAATGTTCATGATTTTTTGAGGGGTCATACCCTAAGTAAATCTAGTACTTCATGTTCAAATCACCCATGGATTAATTTTAGGCAAAATTAATTAAATGCCAAATTTAATTAGAAAATTATAATTTATGGATTTATACTAAATATATCATGGTAGACCCCCAGTAAATATTATAGGGCTTTTGGATGAAAAATTGGGCTACCCCCTATCGTACACATCATGTAGCTTGAGTGGCCTGCATATAGTAAAACTGCAGGAATGGTCGTTGGGTGAGAAATGAACTTAGGAAGTGACGGTATTAAGTTGCTGGTTATGGTAAAGTATAAAAGTGTTCATCATCAAGTGTTATGATGAGGAGTAATGATGGTTTAACTGGTGTAGGTGGTGTTCGGGGCCGATGAAACATCGTCATCCCTGTAGTGGGAGGAAGAGTCTTAATATACTAGGGTTAGATCCAGAGTAATATTAAAAAGGGATCGGGGATTGGGTATTAATAAATAATAGTAAGTGCCCTGCAAAAGGGAACGATGGGCTTCAGCTACCATCATAGTTCCTAGTGCCCTTTGAGAACCCTTCACCGGGTATGTCGGGGGCAATCTTGGGCTAACCTAAATTATAAGAATAAGTTTGAAAGAGCAATTAGTATATGTAGGGATTCACAATTCACACACCCTGTTAGCTCGGGAGGTTGGTTAGGTTTGTTTGATTAGTCTCGCGAACGGTAGGTTCGGAAAGTAAATGTAACGGACGGGATAGTACGGGGAGCCGGTGGCTCGGAAGGATTTGGATACATAAATAAGGTGGTGGGTCTTCGATATTGGATGGTTGTTCACACCGACATCAATACGTTGACTCGGCGGGTGTGGTTGACACTTAGCCAAACAATGTCTGGTGGATATGGCCAGCACTAGTACGTTGTTACTCTAGGTTGTGTCCTTCTAGAGGCGTACGTAATGGCTAGGCCTGGTAGTGTGGATACCCGCCTAGAGTAGGAGGCCCGACCCACTGTCTCCGTTTGCCACTACGGATGTTCCTGGGATTGAAGCTAGCTGCCTAAATGGGGGGAACTAAAGGTCTGTGCGCATAGAGTCGTGTGTGTGAGTTGCACTTGCATGAATTATGACATAACATATCACTACACTCATACTTGCATACAACTGACACCCCAACGTATAAATTGGTATGAGACTTTTTATACGATAGGAGCCTTACAGAAGACCCCTTAACTTATAAGTTTGTATGGGTATTCATATAAGTTAAGGTTACTTACTTCTTAGTATGTCTTTCCTACCTGTGTTGCTTTACTCTACTTGTTCACCTTACTGTTTACTATTATAGAACTGCTAGCTTGTACCTTCCTTCCTTAGTTGTATGTACATTATAATAAACTGCTAGAATAGTTCCACCATTACCTGCTTTTTTTATTCTCAACCTTCATAAATTCCCTTTCCTCCTCCCCGCTCGGTGCCTAGGAGCCATGGGGGAGGGGTAGGGTATGATAGGGCTTAGTATTTTTGACTAACGGTTTTCAGACCACAAAATTCCAGGGACTCCGAATGGGAGACAGGGAGCAACAGCAGGGGATACAATACCAGCAGAGTACGGTGCTCATTGAGGTGGGTCAGTCTAGCACAGGAGCACAAGCTACTGGTTCCGTGAGTGATTAGTTACTTAGCTTTCGCGAGTGTTTGTAATGAGGATTTGATGTACTGGGCTTGAGCCCGTTTATATTGTAAGACCCCCCCCCCCTTTGTTTTAACCCGGGGGTCTTATACCCAGAATCGCCGTTTTGCGGTGGCACCGACACTCAGGAAGGCCGCCACTACAAAATGCCGATTCTGCTAGTCTTTTCGATCATCAAAGAGAGAGCAGTAATCATAAATGAAATATAATTGAGTCCACAAACATCATATATAATGAGAAACCACAACAAGTCCATAAAGAAAAGAGAGAGTACTGCAAAAGAATAGTATAAATAAATTATAAACGGGCTTAAGCCTGGTACATCAGGTCCTCACTACAATCTCTCGCGGAAGCTATAATAAAGACTAATCACTCACGGAGCTGGTCACTGGTGGTCTGGTACTAGACTGGCCCACCTCCATGCGTACCGTACTTCGCTGGTGCTGGTCCCTAAGCTGCCGGTCCCTATCTCCCATCTGGAGCCCCTGTAATGTTGTGGTCCGAAAACCATTAATCATAAAGACTAAGTACTATCATCCCCTACCCCTCCCCCATGACTCCTAGGCACCGAGCGGGGAGGAGGAAAGAGAAGCTATAAAGTTGGAGAGTAAGCAAAGCAGGTGACGGTGGAACTAATCTAGCAGTTAATTTATATTGTATAACATCTAAGGAAGAAATGTACAAACTAGCAGTTCTACAATAGTAAGTAGTAAGGTAAACATGTAGAATAAGCAGCATATGTAAGAAAGACAAGGTAAGAAGTACGTAAACTTAACTTATATGACTGACCATACAAACTTATAAGTTAAGGGGTCTTTTGCAAGGCTCCCATCGTATAAAAAGTCTCATACCAATTTATACGTTGGGGTGTCGGTTGTATGCAAGTGTGAGTGTAGTGATATGCTATGCCATGATTCATGCAAGTATAATTTACGCACACAACTCTATGCGCACAGACCTTTAGTTCCTCGTATTTGGGCAGCTAGCTTCACTCCCAGGAACCTCCGTAGTGGCAAACAGAGACAGTGGGTCGGGGCCCCCACTCCTAGGCGGGTATCCACACTACCAAGCCTAGTCCTTACGTACGCCTCTAGAAGGACACAACCTAGAGTCTCCGTGTACTAATGCTGGCCATATGCACCAGAATTTCTTTTGCTAAGTGTCTCACACTGCCGAGTCAACGTATTGACATCAGTGTGAATGACCGTCCAATACCAAAGACCCACCACCTTATTCGTATCCAAACCCTTCCGAGCCATTGGCTCCCCGGACTATCCCGTCCGTTACATCTACCTTTCGAACCTACCGTCCGTATGGCTAATCAAACTAACCTAACCAACCTCCCAAGCTATCGGGGTGTGTGATTGTGATACCCTAGTTATACTAGTTTCTCTTGAAGTTTATTATTCCTACTATTTAGGTTAGCCCAGGACTGCCCAAGGTATTCCCTGTGAAGGGCTCTCGAGGGCACTAGGAACTATGATGGTTGCTGAAGCCCATTATTCCATTTCACAAGGCACTTACTTTTATTGGTTGTTACCCAACTCCCAATCCCTTTAATGTTGTACTGGATCTACCCCTAGTGTATTTGTCTCTCTCTCTCTCTCTTCCACGGGGAAGACGATGTTTCGTCAACCCCGTGCATCTCTTAACACTAGCCAAACCTCCCACTCCTCATCACGACTCCCGATGATAATCTCATTTCACTTACCAGATCAATACACTAATATCCCAACTCCCTAGATTCATTTTGCACCATATTATGATCTCTGCACGTTTTACTAAACGCAGACCATCCTAGGCTATATGATGTATACAATGGGAGATACTCCAAATTATCATCCAAAATCCCTATAATATTTATTGGAGGTCTATCATGCCATGATTAGCCTAAATCCATAAGTTTATAATTTTCCTAATTTATTTGATAATTTATTTAATTTCCAAAGTGATCCAAATGCCTTAGTTTGATCAGGAAGTACTATTTTTAGGCATGCAAAATGTTCCACACAATTATGATAAATAAAAGACAACTATTTATCATTAAATTAAAGGTCTCCAAATTTTCAGTAAGTCTTAAACCACCGAACATAGTTTTTGAGCATAACCTACATTAACCAAGTTAAAGAGATAAATACTGTCAATATACTTCTAAAAATTCTGAGAAATTTCAAGGATGGATATAAAGACATAAAAACACTCCATGCCAAGTTTCACAATTTATCAGTGAGTAATGAACTCTATACTTGATTTTCTCATAATAATTTAAGTTAATAGGTTAATGAACTAAGTATAACAATTTTGCATTTAAAAATTGTAATAAAATTACCATATGAGCATATTTACCTAGAAACACTTCTGATCAAGTTTCATAATTTTCCAATAAAGAGGGAGCTCTAAATATATTATAGATCATATTCCCGTATTTACATACTTGTGAAGTAAGTACTAGAAATTTACATCTAAAAATTACAATAAAATTCATGTACGATCATAATGGTCAAAGATGACTTTCCCCAATTTCATAATCATCTAATGGATATTAAGATCATAACAAAAACATAATTAAGTATGGCTAATATTGGTTTTGCGAAGGTGATACTAAAATTATTGACCTGAAATTCCTAATAAAATTAACCAAGGTTTATAATGACATTATGAATACACTACCCAAATTTCACAAGTTTTCATAGAGTTCTAATTACCTACCCTTCAAATTTAAGGATTGTGACCTAAACTATGGTTAGGGTTTTGAGGGGTTTATCCATCTCCAAATCCTCTAAGATTTTCACCAGAGGGCTTTAGCTACCCTAGTGTCCTCTATACCAAATTTCAAGTCCATACAAGGGCATTTGACCCCATTCCCTTCTCAAACCCCCAAAATCCAAACTTAGGGTTTGAACTTGGGTCTTAGGGCAATCCTACCCCACACCACCCCATAACCCATATGACGGTGTAAAAAGTCATGACAAACCAGTGGACAAAGTTTCAGCCTCTATTGAGGTGATTTGACCACTTAAACTTCGAAGTGCTCTTTTGACCTAAATACCCCTCATTAGGGCAAGGCTAGGGTTTGCCCAATTTCCACCCAAATCAACTCAATAAGGGGTGAAAATTTATACAAATCCTCATGATGACCCTAAGGACCACTCTCCAAAAATTTGGGATTGTTTGGAGGTCTTTAGGTCCCTAAATTAATTTACCCTAGGATATTTAAATGATTTCAAAAACTATAGAAAATTTGCCCCCAAAAATTCTCATTTTTGGTTAGACCCTAGGTACAGATTAGTGTGACTCTCTATCCAAATTTCAGGTCATTTGGATAAGGGATGAGGTGGGGGCACTCATTTTAATTTCTGTCTAACCCTAGGTATAGACCCCACCAAAATGAGTTCCCTGGTCAAACCAGGCACCCAAATTGGTTCAAACTAATTTTAAAATAAAGGACAATCTTAGGGCTACAATATTGATGTTTGCTATTTTTTCACTAAAGGGCTATAGATATTTTTAATAATTAAAAACATTGACTGTATAAAGTGTGACAAAAAATACAAATGCTATAGTTTGATTTATTTAAATCTCGCACGAATCTTGGAGCAGGATCGGACGGCGCTGGGTCATCTTATACCTCCAGCTGATGGCCCTGATTGCATCTTCCTGGAGCAACTTCCAAGCGCTGCCGCCGATCACCCAGCCACCTCCCCAGCCGGCCACCGCCACCACCACCTCCGTCGAGGTGGTGGCTATCGCCAGGCGGCGGCACAACTGCCGGAGGGGTGGATTTCGGCGATGCCGAGAGTTAGATTTTTCATGAAAACCATGAAAACTCCTTTCCCAATCGAGCTCAATTGATCTCGATTTTTATCCCTAGTGATTGCTACGATCTACCCATAGATAGAAGAGGAGGGGAGGACCTTGCTTTCGACCTAGAGACGCGTCGATCGCCGGGATGCCATTGGTGGTGGAGTAGTCACCAAAGTTCTGCAACTGCATAGTGAAAGGGATCGAATTCTTCAGGTAAACAGTGGGGAAAACTACTCTCTGGCCACTGATGGTGTTTAAAGCCTCAGTTAGGGAGGGGAGAGGCCAAGTCATCAATGACCATTAATGGACATTGAAAGCTTGGCTCGGCCATGGTGGTTCTCCTCCCCTAGCCTCTGCCATGGCCAAGAAAACCCTTGGCCTCCTCTTAACTGACCAGGGGATATGATTCCAGTAAGAGGAGAGAGCTCTTGGTCTCCCTAGCCATGAATGGCCCCTCCCTTCATTTTCTCTCTCCTCCATTAAAGGAAGAAAATGAAGTATCCACTCTCCTAGTCATCAAGGCTGACTTGGTCAACCCCTTAGGCTATTTGCAGTCCACTAATTCATAACATCATATGATTAAGAATTCGTTAGCCCAAATGAAAGGGGGCTTGAGCTTGGGTTAGCCCATTTGGGTTAAGTTGACTTGACCTTAGGTTAGGGTTGACTTTGGTCAAATTGACCTTATGTGTCACCATCAATGGGTCCTTGGTGACCCATTAGACTCTGCTAAGGTCTAGGTAGGGTTGGGTAGGGTTGACTTGGCACCTTGGAGGTCACAAGACCCTTAGTAAGGGCACTTTGACCACTTTGGGGCTAGAGTTGACTTGGGTCAACTTAGCCACTAGGATTGACCCCAATGGGTCCTTGGTGACTCATTGACCTCACGTTAGGGTTAGGAGGGCATGGGTGGGGTCCACTTGGCTAAGGGAAGCTCAATTGACCCTAAGTAGGCTAGTTTGACCATTTAGGGTTAGGGTTGACTTAGGTCAACTTAACCACTTTTACTACCCACAGTGGGTCCTTAGTGGCCCTATAGACTACCCAAGGTGTTAGGGGTGTTGTGGTTGGGTCATTGGATCAAGTTGTAGCCCTGAGGTCATCCTAAACTAGTGTTTAGAATTCTACTATTTGCAGAGCATGTTGGCCTTCACCTTCCTACCTAGGTTCACCTAGTCTACTTGGACGTCCTAGGGTTTTGTCATGACCTAGTCATGACAAAACCACTCTCAGGGGTCTAGTTGTTTGAGGGATGTTACATATATTTCCTTGTATTGTTTTATTTCAGTACTTTTATTATATGTGGACTTGATGTGATTTCCTTTACAAATATTACATGTGATTATGGACTTAGTTTTATCCATACTATGTGTATACTTATCTTTCTCTTTGGTGATAGTAAAGGCCGACAGGATCGACGTTTTGTAGTGGCGACCTTCCCGAGAGTCGGTGTCTCCACAAAACAGCGGTTTCGGGCATAGGACCCCAGTGGTTTTAAAAGAAAAAAGGGGTCTTACAACTTCAGATGTTGAACTCATTTTTTTAGGGTTTTACTCAACAAGAAAAAGAGTGGTTGGATTTCATCTTCCTCGCCATTGCTGTCGAGAAAAAACTTGAAGTCTTCCAGCAGAACAATGTTCAGTTAGCTGTAACACTTTTCTTCTGCTACAGCAAGATCAGAAAGACTTTTGATAAAAAAAGAAAGGAGAGTCTTCTGTCTTCTGCAGGTTCAATTAGCTGATTGAAGAACTCAAAACCTAGCCATTCTTCCGCCTTCTTTAACAAGATCAGAATTTTTATTCTGAGATTCTTCCAGCAGAGGTAGAATTTCTTCCTACTGCTGTGAAGAAAGATAGAGCTGAGATAACTCAGCCCTAATTGTTGACACAAAGAAAATTCTCCGTGTCAAATTAATTAAACCACTATTCTTCTGTAGGATCCTTTTGGATCTGAGCTGTAGGGCCCTTGGCCTGAGGTAGGGAAAATTTGTCTGAGTTGTAGGAGAGTTTTACTCTCTGAGTAGAGGATCCTACTTGGATCTGAGGTAGGTGATCTTTTGATCACAAAGCTGTAGGGCTTAACAGCGTAAGGCAGGTGAGTCATTCTCATTGAGTTGTAGGGTACTTGTGCATGAGCTGTAGGATCCATTGGATCTAAGGTAGGGCTTAACAGCGCGAGGTAGGAGAGTCATTCTCTCTATGGTAGGATCCTTTGTGGATCTGAGGTAGGGCTATCCTCCCAGCCTGAGTTGTAGGGAATTTGGATTGAGGTAGGTGATCTGCTGATAACTGAGTTGTAGGGAACTTATGCCTGAGCTGTAAGTCTTGGAGGAGACTGAGAGATCCTAAGGGATCTGAGGTGTGAGCTTTTGAGCTAAGTTTTGGAGAAGTGCCTTGTCTAACTGAAAGTTAGAAAGGTGGGAGGAGAGTGGATGTACCCATATTCTGGGGAACCGCTATAATTTCTGTGTGTGTTTTTTTGTGTTGTTTCCTTTCAGCAGGTTCGTGAAAGCTATTAACTACCAACATACTAAGTAACTAAAGATGAATCTAAAAGAAAGTCATTAGACTTCAATAAACCTATTCACCCCCCTCTAGGTTGTATGCTACCTTGAAATCACAGACTTTGAAGTGTTATCAGTGAGAGGTTACTTAAAAAGGGATTAACAATCTTAATGATCTCCAAAGTTTGCTACAGATCTGAACTTATAGGTTCTAGAGAGAACTATAAGGAGCTTGGTTCCATGAAACTCCCCATCTATAGGAAGGAGTATTTTGGAATCTGGAAAGAAAGGGTAAGGCTGTTCTTGAAAGAATCTTTGTGACTGTCAGAAAGGGGCACTTCATCCTTATGAAGATCTCAGTTCTGGATGCCAATATCCAGTACCCCAAGGCTTATTCAAAAATGACCAAGGATGAGGTCATGTTTTCTGCATTGGACAAAAGAGCCCAGAACATCATAGTCAGTGCTATTGATGATTCTACATTCCAGAACTTGGTTCACTGCTAGATCTCCAAAGAGACGTGGGACACCCTAGTGGTCTACATGGCGGGAACTGAAGAGGTAAGTGATGATAGAAAGTTCATGCTCAACCAAGAGTATGAGGCTTTCATGCAATCACTGAAAGAGAACATAGCTACTTGCTATGAAAGATTTTTCAGGATCATTAATGAACTGAGGACCTATGGGAGTGTCTTTAGTCATTATGAAATAAATGACAAGATCCTCAAATCTCTCACTAGAGATTGGGATACTAAGATTTGTGCATAAGAGAGGTGGCCAAGCTTGCTGAGACTCCACCCCAAACTTTGTTTGGAAAGCTGCTCTCTTATGAGATGTTTCCAGCTACCACGAGAGAGGAGGAGGTCACCAGCAGATCCCATGCCAAGGATAAGTCCTTGGCATTCAAGGCAGGCTGTATTAGGAAGAGCAAGGAGAGGATTCCCTGTCCTCCAAGAAGACCAGCTGATTCAGACAACTCAGAGTCAGATGCATCAAAAAGCAGCATGTCGGATGAGGACTTTGCTGCCTTCTCCAGGATCTTTCAGAAGCTGATGCAGAAGAAGCATTGGAAGATCAAACATTCCACCTCTTCTCATCATAGGAGGAATCATTCCAAGGATGATAGGTATGATTCTAAATATAGTAAATATAATTCTTCTAAAGTTGTTTGCTACTACTACAATAAACCTGGGCATGTGATAGCTGACTGCCCATTGAAGAGGAAGGAAGCTGCTGCGAAGAAACAACACCAACACAAGGGAAAGAAGGAAAAGTCCTTTGTTGCCAAGAAAGAGAAGAGCTGGACAGACTCATCCTCATCTGAGTCTAAAGAAGAAGAAGACTATATTGGACTAGTTTTTGCTGCTATTGAACAAATATCTGTAGTAGCATATGAAGACTATCATGCTGCCAGGATAGGTATCAGGGCCCCTCTATAACATTCAGATAGTGATTTAGAGACAGATGAGGAAGATGCCTACATCTACTGTGGGCTTATGACAATGACTGATGAGGAAACTAGCTAGGATTAGCCTGGTTAAAGGAAGGAAAAATCTCTATCAAACTATTCTTCTAAGTCTGGATATAAGACTAATCCTTTTACAGAACCCTCTTCACCTAGTAGTGAAGATGATTCTGAATCAGAAGGTGATGTCAATCAATTGATTGACATGTATGGAGAACTTATGGATGCCTTCATGAAGTGCAAGAAGTTTTCTAAGAAGTAAGCTATGTAGATTGACTCTCTACAGCTGGCTGCTTCCCTGCTGACTGAAATAACATCTTTGCTGGATCAGAAGGACATGTAACTTAGCCAACTTAGGGTCTTGAATGAAATCCAGATAGGATCTAACAAGTACAAGAATAGTCTCACCAGGGATCTTAAAAAGAGGCTAGGGAGGGAGAAAAGAATTTTGGCTAGTTTTTCTAAGCCATGTACAATGTTGCCCTTAATAGACTCCTTCTCCTCTCAGAAGGGTATGAAGGGGTTGGCATTCCAGGGAAGGATAAGAGTTTCTCCTTCCAAAGGGAAGGGAAAAGCTCCAGCTTCATCTCAGCCTCTTGCTTTCATGCCTCCCAATCCTTTTAGGAATGTTTAGTGGCCTTCAAACAGGTATGTCCAAGAAAGAATCTTTAGTCACTGGATTAATGGCAAATCGATTGGGGTGAACAAAGATGTTCACAGCCAAGGTGGTAGGTATAACAAAGTGAGTGCCTTTAAGGTTGCTTATAAAGAAATTCAAATATACCATCACATATATCCAAATGTGCCAAGAGCAGTTGTGTGTCTACCAGTCAAAAATGCTGATGGTATACAAGTTCATTATAAAACTAACATACACTTAGGACCCAATAGAAATTGTGGTCTTAAGGTAAAGTAAATTGTGTGATGCAGGTTAGTTCAAGTGGCAATACCCCTATATGGTACTTGAACAGTGGTTATTCCATACATATGACTAGGACAAGGAGGAACTCGAAGGAGTGCACTCTAGTGAAAGATGGACCCATGGTTAACTTTGGTGGTTCAAATAGAGGGGTGACTAGAGGCTATGGTAAGATTACCATTGACATAGTCATCATCACAAAAGTGGCTTATGTTGACGGGTTGCAACACAACCTCATAAGCATAAGCCAACTTTCTGATTTTGTCTATGTTATTGTCTTCCACAAGAATTAATGCCTGATTAAGAGATCAAGTGACCAAGAGGTCATCTTGACAGGCACTAGGAGTGGAAATGTTTATCGTTTAAACTTTATCTGTCTAGATACAGACTCTCATTTTTGTCTAGTGGCAAATGAGAAAGTATCATATTGTTTCCAATGGCACAAGAGACTAGCTCATTTGAAGTACAAGACTATTAGCAAGCTCTTTAGTCAAGATCTAGTTGGGAATAGTCTTAATGTGAAGTGCACCAAGGAGGACATTTGCTCAGCATTCCAAAAGGGCATGCAGACCAAAGCCTCCTTCAAGGGCATTGGGATCAATGACTCTATGAGGTATTTATAGCTCTTGCATATGGACATGTTTGGTCCTATGCTAGTTCATAAGTCTACTCCCTTGTTGTGGTTGATGACTATTCCAGGTTTTGTTGGGTGTTCTTTCTCAAGAAAAAAAATGAAACTCTTGACATCTTCATCAAGTTTGTCAAGAAAATTTAGAATGAGTTTAACAGTTTAGTGGTCAAAATCAGAAGTGACCATGAATCTGAATTCCAGTCTGAAAGCATGACAATGTTCTGTGAAGAGCAAGAGATTCATCAAGAATTTTCTTCCCAAGAACTCCCCAGTAAAATGGGATTGTTGAGAGGAAAAATTAGACTCTCATAGAGGATAGAAGAAAATTATTGAGTGATACATTTCTCCCAAAATATTTTGGGCAGAGGCAGTGAATACTTCATGTCATGTACTTAACAGGGCCTCTATCACCAAGAGCCACAAGAAGACTCCCTATGAGATCTTGAAAGGCAGAAAACCAAATCTGGACTATCTCAGATTCTTTGGTAGTAAATGCTATGTGCTTCACAATGGGAAATCCTACGTGACTAAGTTTGCTACCAAGTCCTTTGATGAGATTTTTTTGGGTACAACAATCATAGTAAAGACTATAGGATCTACAACTTGAAAAGCCAAGTTGGAGAAGAATCTATGCATGCAGTCTTTAATGAGTCTACTATGATTAATAGTGAGCTGCCAAGCTATCTTCTAGCACTGTAGGTATAGACTAGATGATGGACCAACTAATAATCAAGGAAGCAGCTCTAGTAGAGGGACTGCAAGTTACAAATGAGGCGGACGAAGATCAGCAAGAAGCTGCTCCTATAGCTGAAATTGAAGCTAGATTGCCTCCAGCAATCAAGCATCTGAGGGATCATGTAAGAGACCAAATCATTGGTGATGCTAGCCAAAGAGTATTAACCAGGAGTAGAAGCATCAACACAACACTATACTCATGCTTCCTATCATAGGTTGAGCCAAAGAAGTTTGAAGAGGCCAACCTAGATTAGTTCTAGATTATTGCTATGCAAGAAGAACTGAAGCAGTTTAAGAGATATAAGGTCTGGAAGCTGGTTCCCAGACCACAAGGACATAATGTCATTGGAGTCAAGTGGATTTACAAAAATAAACTTGATGAAAATGACATTATAATCAAGAATAAGGCAAGGCTAATAGCTAAGGGGTACATGCAAGAATAAGGTATTGATTTTGATCAATCCTTTGCCCCTGTAGCAAAATTGGAGGCCATAAGATTGTTCCTTGCATATGCTGCACACAAGGGATTCAAGTTCTACCAGATGGATGTGAAGTCAGCCTTCCTAAATGGTGACTTAAAGGAAGAAGTCTATGTTGAGTGGACTCCAGGTTTTGTTGTTCCTAACTCACCGAATTCTGTTTATAGACTTAGGAAAGCTCTATATGGGCTAATGCAGGCCTCTAGAGCATGGTATGAGACTTTGTCTAGCTTCCTCATTGAAAACAAATTCTCAAGGAGGAAGATAAACAAGACTATATTCCTAAGGGAATCTAAGGCTAAGATCATCCTAGTTCAGATATATATATAGATGACATTATCTTTGGATATATTGATGACAACATTTGCGGAAAGTTTGCCAAACATATGCAAGGGAAGTTCACCAGGGAGTTAATCAAGAAGTTTGATATTGAGAATTCCTCCAAAATGAAAACTCCTTGGGGTCAAGTATGCCTATATGGAGAGATGAGATAGGGAAACCTGTTGATGAAACTTTGTATAGAGGGATAGTTGACTCCCTTTTATATCTAACTGCAAGTAGTCCAGCCATCATGTATGCTATATGTGTTTATGCTAGGTATCAAGTTTGCCATAAAGAATCTCACTACTCTGCTGCAAAGACAATTTTGAGGTATCTTAAGGGCACATGAGATCTTGGCCTATTGTACCCTAGGAATGGGTAGTTTGAACTAACTGGCTATTCAGATATAGATTTTGCAGGCTGCAAAGAGGATTTGAAGAGCACTTCTGGCACCTGTCAATTCTTGGGAGGAAGACTAGTATCTTGGAGTAGCATGAAGCAAGCAAGTGTTGAAATATCAACTACAGAGTCAAAGTATATTTCAACAGGTTACTACTGTGCTTAGTTGTTGTGGATCCAGCATCAGCTCCAGCATTATATCCTCCAGATAAGTAGAAGTCCATTATATTATGATTCTATTAGAGCTATCTCAATTGCTAGTAATCCTGTCTTACACAGCAGGACTAAGCATATTGAGATTTGATATCATTTCATTAGGGAGCATGTGGAATGTGAAGATATCAACCTTGAGTTTGTCCCAATAGACAAGCAAGTGGCTGACATCTTCACTAAGCCACTTGATGAAGAAAATTTCAACACCTTCAAGTTTGAATTTGGTATGTTGAACCTAACAGAGCTTTAGTTTCTCCCCATGGTGTGCAAGCTATACTTTTTCTTGCAGGTGGACAAGTACTTCAGGGAATTGAAGATCCTTCAAGAATGTATATCTTGAGTGGTATCATGCTAGCTGAAGCACTATCCAAACGATTTAGATCAAAGGGTCTATCAGGAAACATGATAGATGATGCTTCATTTGATGGGGAGCAAGTCCAGCACTGCTCCAGCACTCTCAAGTGGTTCAATTGCTGCATATTTGTAATAAAAAAGGGGGATCAGAAGATCAGAACCTCCCTGACTATTTACATAAGTCAAAAAGGGGGAGAAGAAGGAAATGATCAATCTAATCATAACAGGGGGAGAAGGATACAACTAATATCAGGACTATAAGAAGGATATGATGATCAAATTGATCAAGACCAGGTTGCAATAATTCAGGGGGAGCAGGTATGATGATGTTCACCCTGCAGTCAAGGAAGTGTGGTAACTATAACTTGTTCGGATATGATGATCAAATTGATCAAGACCAGTTTGCATCAATTCAGCGGGAGCAAGTATGATGATGTTCACCCTGCAGGCAAGGAAGTGTGGTAACTATAGCTTATTCTCTTGTTGTATGTTTTCCAAGATTAATTTTTTATTGCTGCATATTATTATGTATGTCATTGACTCATTTGGTTGAGTATTGAATTCTTGAAATAGGGGGAGATTATTCGGTCCATTGCCCACAATGCCACAGATTTGAAGAAGTCAATCATGTCAATGATATACATAAAGTTGTATTTGATGTATGGTTAAGTTTCATGTGTAGGGTGAAAACTTGAAGAAATGACTAAGTACAAAAGTGTCCAGACATCTCACAATTATGTCAACAACTTTGTAGGAAAAGTGTAAAGATCAAAAAAATACAAGACAATAGTGTCAAGACACAACACTTCACTCGACAGTTCAGACAGTAGTGTCGAGACAATTCAGTTATCTCGCCACCTTGAAGATAAGTTAGTAATTTCAAGACAAGTCAGATATCTTGACACCTGAAAGCTTAGGACAGTAGTGTCGAGACAATACAACTGTCTCGACACAATGAAGAACTGAGTGCAGACATAAAGATATCAACACCCAACATACTGTAGTGTCGAGACAACTCAACTGTCTCGACATAGTGAAGATCTGAAAAGCAGCTAAGTCCATAGGCGTTGAGTGGAGCAATCTTACTCAACGTTAGAGGTAAGGAAAGATGTTGGCTACAAGAAATGTAGCTAAGTCCATAAGTGTTGAGTGTACTCTACTCACTCAACTCCAGACAAAAAAACTGTGAGACAGGCTGAGGCAGTCAAAGCCTAAGGAGAAAATGGCTGAATTGTGGCTAAGTCCACAGGCATTGAGTGATGTCTACTCACTAAATGCCATAACATCAAAATCATTGAGTATTGCTCAGTCAATCAAAGTCATAGAAAATCTGTGTAAATATTTGACTAAGTCCACATGCATTAAGTGTAGCTTACTCTCTCAACACCATGTAATAAAAAGCATTGACCGAACCTTAGTCAGTTAGTGATAGTGTTTCCAATACAGGATTTTGTCCTAGGACAAAAGCGTTGATTGAAGGCTGCTCACTCATTGCCTAATCAACTAAGAATCTGTTTAAGGACAAAGGCATTGAGTGAAGTCTACTCACTCAATGCCATGTCAATATAATTGACAGATGTTGAAAGCATTGAGTGAAGAAGAAACACTCAACACTTCCCAAGCAAGAAAATCGTCTAAGTCCAGATGCGTTGAGTGAAGGTTGCTCACTCAACGCCAAGTGACTAGAATCATTTCTAAGTGGTATGGTGTTGAGTAAAGCTTACTCTCTCAATGCCAAGAGGCAGAAAGATTTTTCTTAGTGCTTTGGAATTGAGTGAAGCTTACTCACTCAATGCCTAATGACTGAAATATTTTCCAAGTGTTTTGGCATTGAGTGAAGGTTGCTCACTCAACGCCTAGTGACAGAATGATTGTCTAAGGCCAAAAGCGTTGAGTGAAGTTTGTTCACTCAATGCCTGAGATAGATAGGATCCTGTCCAAGTGTTTTGGCATTGAGTGATGCTTACTCACTCAACGCCTATACTACTGATGCTTGATTTTGGCTAAGTCCACATATGATGTCAGTAATTTAAACAAGTCAGTTGTGTTCAAATTAAGTGCGGGAAATATATAGAACACGACAAACACCGCTATAAGTCTACTGTATGACTTCTTCCATTAAAGCAAGATGTAGATATCTGCTGCAGGTGGTCCCCACTGCTTCTTGGAGCCGTTAATTGGCAAAAGATAGAAAGGGACAGCTTCAGATGTTGAACTCAATTTTTTAGGGTTTTACTCAACAAGAAAAACAGCGGTTGGACTTCATCTTCCTCGCCATTGCTGTCGAGAAAAATCTTGAAGCCTTCCAGTAGAACCAAAAGTTCAGTTAGCTGTAGCAGTTTTCTTCTAGTATAGTAAGATCAGAGAGACTTTTGATAAAGAAAGAAAGGAGAGCCTTCAATCTTCTGTGGGTTCAGTTAGCTGATTGAAGAACTGAAGACCTAGCCATTCTTCTATCTTCCTCAGCAAGTTCAAAATTTATATTCTGAGATTTTCCAGCAGAGGCAAAATTTCTTCCTGTTGCTGTGAAGAAAGATAGAGCTGAGATAACTCAGCCATAGTTATTGACACAGAGAAATTTCTCTGTGTCAAATTAATTAAACTACTATTCTTCTGTAGGATCCTTTGGATATGAGTTGTAGGGACCTTGGCCTGAGGTAGGTAAATTTGCCTGAGCTGTGGGAAAGTTTACTCTCTGAGTGTAGGATCCAGCTTGGATTTGAGGTAGGTGATCTTTTGATCACTAAGCTGTTGGGCTTAACAGACTGAGGTAGGTGAGTCATTCTCACTGAGTTATAGGGCACTTAGGCCTGAGCTGTAGGATCCTATGGATCTGAGGTAGGGATTAACAACCCAAGGTAGGAGAGTCATTCTCTCTGATGTAGGATCCTTTATGGATTTAAGGTAGGGCTATCCTCCCAGCCTGAGTTATAGGCCCTTTGGCCTGAGGTAGGTGATCTATTGATCACTGAGTTATATGGCACTTGTGTCTAAGCTGTAAGTCTTGGAGGAGACTGAGATATCCTTAAAGATCTTTGGTGTACGCTCTTTGAGCTGAGTTTTGGATAAGTGCCTTATCTAACTGAAAGTTAGAAAGATGGGAGGAGACTGGATGTACCCATAATCTGGGGAACCACTATAATTTTTGTGTGTGCTTTTCTGTATTGTTTCCATTATGCAGGTTCTTGAAAGCTATTAACTACCAACACACTAAGTAACTAAAGAAGAAACTAAAAGAAAGTCACAAGACTTCAATAAACCTATTCAACCCCCTCTAGGTTACAAGCTACCTTGAAATCAAAGACTTTCATTGACTTTGGCCCACATGTGAGACCCAACCCATGGTTGACTTTGGCCAAACCTCTTAAAAACATAAATTTTATGTTTTATAACCCTATCCACCACACATCCTCTTAAGACCAACTCACCAAGCTTCATAATGGGCCATTCTTAGCCGAAATGGGTTTTAAAAATTATGTAAAGATAGCTAAATATAATTGTGGATTGGAAGCCCAAACCAAGTCCCAAGAAGGATCTCTCCTTCTCTCTTTTTCCCAAGCCGAGCCTCCCCTCCCTGCCTAAACACCCTAGCCTAGTACTTAGGTAGTACTCCCACCCAACTGATTATTGATATCTGTCCATGCACAGTTTTTTGGAGGCAAGAGTTTCTCCTCTAAGGAGGATTGATCCCATGTCGTGGATGAGAGGGAAAGGATTTCTCCAACTCCTATAAAAAGCCCCCATACCATCTAAGAACCCGTCCCTCTCCCTAAGCTTAAAATGAGCCACCACGACCCCTAATTGAGCTCTACCTTGTCGGAAAATACCTCATCCGAGATCCACCAGCCTCTGCCACCCTCCCATGATAGATCAACCAAGCCACTCCCGAGCTCCTCCATGATAGTGGAAACCTTTTCCCTCCTCCTTCCCTGCTCCTCCGATGTAGTGCATGTCCCTCTCGACAGCTAGAGTGCCGCCAGCACCAACGGACCCAAGCTCTAGGTTGGGTAGTAACTGCACGTGGTGAGCATCTCCTAGAGCTGGTGGTGTCTCTAGGAAGGTGTTGCACCACCAGGGAAGACTATCCCTGGCGACGGAGGGTCGTGGTGCTGCTAGAATTCGCCACTCCAGCGACACCCGAGAAATATTTTTCTTTGTTGTAATTTTTCGGCAATGGCCGATGGCGACAGGCCACCATACCACCACCAGAGGGAAGCCCGACCCCCGGTGCATAGGCTGCAAGTGGTACCATGGATGGAAAGCCACTAGAGAGGCTAGGAGGCGCGACATCGCAGGAGTAGAGCACCATGGCTACCTCGCTCTCGGGATGAGAAATTTCAGTGGGGGCCGGCGGCGCTGGCAGCCAGATCACTACCCAATTGATCGCTGGCCCCGGTAGAGCCGATCGGGGGTGGCGCCAACACGATCAAGCTCTCGGCCGACGGTGGAAGAGCCCATCATCACTTTCATCGCTGGCATAAAGCAGCTGCCGTCTAATCTTCATCAAAAGATTGGACGACCACATTTCAATAAAAATACATGCCTCCATGTTTTTCTGGACCCCACAATGGATCCGTGCCCAATCTGCTATGGGGACAAAAGGAAGTTTTACCCTATCTGACTTAATCTCTGCCACATGTTCATTTCAAAATAGCTATTAGCAGACCATTTTCATAACATAAACTTTAGTAATTTTATGAGAAAAATCTAGGCTCGTAAGAAAAAGTTTTGAACATGAAAGTTGTTCCCCTTGATGAGGGATATCTCCACAAAAATTTAGAAAATTTTATGAGTGTATTTGATTTTTTTAAAAGCCTAAATAAGAATTATTTGGCCAAATTATAGGCCCAAAAACTTTTGGAATATTTGGAAGAATTTCTAGGCTCATTTTAGGCACTCTTATGTATTGTGTAAAATGTTTTGAACATTGGGGTGAAAATTCAAGATTTTCCAAATTCTCAGAACTTAAGGTCTCGCTTTAAAAACTATGTGTTTAAATCCTTCAGAAAAATGAAATTCTTAGCACGCAGTCGTGTTTTAATTAGAATAATGTGTTCAAATGAATAAATTTTGAGACGAGATTCCAAGTTTTGAGTATTCGGGCAAAATCATCGAGCACCTTTTTTTTGAAATAACTCTCGGAAATTTTGTATAGACTTGGAAGGTGAAATGCTCAACCTCGTCTCGGGTGAAGAATTTTCCCCATGATAAGTAAAAGATTGAGATAGTTTTAAATTAAAAACTAAGTTGGATATGTAAATTACGTTTTTGTGTGTTCTATCTCTTTTTACTTATATACTGCGATTAAAGAAAGCGCACCTATCGACTAATAGTTTAGTATTTTAAAATATCAATGTCGTATTTTTCCACCAATCTGTGTCGAGAACTCTACTTTAAGAAATGGAGCTATTATTTTATCCCAAAGAGTTAATTGTTTTTTAAAAGTGAAAACAAAAGTAAATACGTGGGGTTTTAAAGATAGATGAAGTAAAGAGTCCTCGATTTTTGACTTACATTGGAAAATAATTATTAAACAAGAAACAAAAACCTATTTTTTTATCAATTTACTTGACCGTGGAGGTTCCATAAATATGAGTGCACCTCTATCGAGGATACATCCACCTGAGATTTAGTACTTTGACTGAACTTTCATACCTAATCAAAAATACTTTAATGCACACTTTACGTTGTGAACCACGCTAATGACCTCATATTAGTCTTCAAAAGTTCAACTTGGGAGGCTTACGTTCATCTCTTTAGAGAGTGAGGCATAGTTTCTCTTTACCTGAGAGTGATCAATTCGTGGATATGAACCATTTACTTAATAGCTATGAACTACAGAAATGAAAACCATATATCGATAGGTATGGTTACATGATAATACGGTTTGCAGTCAATTTTATTAGGGTATTTTCAGGGTTTTAAAGCAAATCATGTCTTGTAAAGTACTTATTTTGATTCCCCTTTGTATATATTTTTGTCGCTAATGTGTTTTTTCTGCTTTTTGCCGGTTTTCACGGCTTTCAGCCGAATTTTGCTGTGACATGCCCCAAGGTCACGCCCTACCAGGGCGTGTACCTAGGGCGTGTAACCTAGAGGAATGAAGCAATTGGTCCGAAACTGCATTCCGTGGAAACTTAGTGTACACGCCCTCTATCACGCCCGTATCACATCCGACACGCGCATGTTCCAGAGGTGTGTCCCCAGGTTTCGAGGAATCACCGCAACGTGCTGGTTTTTCCCGCTCCACCGTCGCACCGAAAGTGTCACGTCCCTGGGTCACGCCCGACCCGGGCGTGACATATGGGCGTGTACTTCAACAAGCACGCCCGTACCCTCCAGCATTCAATTCCAGCTCAACAAAGTCACGCCGCAAAGAACACGCTCCAGGTACACGCCCTACCAAGGCGTGACATTTGGGCGTGTACTTCAGCTACTTCGCCAGAATTAAATTCCAGCCCGAAAAAGTCGCACCGAATGTGTCATGCCCTAGGGTCACGCCCGACCCGGGAGTGACAGGGGGGCGTGACCCGACCCGAAAAAATCTATAAATAGAGCCCATCTCCAAGGGTTCAGAGGGACCTTTTGGATTGAGAGGGGAGGTTCTGTCCTTTGTATTTTTGAACTTTTTCAAGCATGTCTCTTCATTTGTAGCACTTCTTATCTCTAGCTTAATGCTTTCCCTGTATTAGCTCCTAGCTTCTTTCTGTAGCATAATGTTAATGATAGTGTAGTTTACTTTTCATGCACTTGTAATCTCTAGTTTTCAAGTTGTAAGATCCCTATTTCCATTAATAAAGAAGTGTTGTTTTCTTTTCTGTTTCTACTTTGTTTTCATTATTTTCTTCTACGCATCTCCTTTTCTCCATTTCACCATGAGTAACTAATCCTCCTTATACTCGATCTTGATGATCTGAGGTTCGAGTTGATTAAGTTATGATGCTTTAACTCTACTTTTTCTTTCTAAAGTTATACCTTGAATTACTCTTGATTAAAAACCCTACTTGGAGATATATCATCAATATGTATATTTTCCATCATTAGCTTTCATTCTTGGCTAGCCGAGAGGCTGATAGTTTGTAGTAAGCACTCAAGAGTAAAGAGAGTTGCACGCACCCCTCGAGAGAGGCAGACGTTAAATCTCCTGGATTGGATTGAAATCCAATAGAGGGGTTCACAGCTTAAAGCGAGCTTTAGATCTCCGATCGGACGCGAGTTCGGTTGAGCATTCCTAAACTCAGGTAGGCACGGCTTTGAGAGAAGCGTGTTTACGCTTATGGAACCTCCACAGTCAAGGTTTTAGCTTTATTAAGTAAAAGTTTATTTTCGCATTTCTTAATCAACTTTAGCCGAGGTGATCCTCGATCGAGTACTCTTCTCTTTCATTGTCTTAATCCCTCGCTGTAATCGTTTTAATAGCTCTCTATTTTCCGCAAGCTTTTCTTTCTTAGCATAATACTTCTCTCATCAATCGCATTTTAGTAATCTCAAAAACCCTAAAACATTCTTGGATAAGATAATGGTTTTCGTGTGAGTAAGATTAATTAACGGTTCCCGGATTTTAATACGACACTTGTGTCCACTAGCTGCATTTCGATGGGTATACTTGCCTTGTTGGATTGTTAGTTTGGTTATTTTCTCCTTACGAATATCAGTGAACACCAAGTTTTTGGCGCCGTTGCCGGGGAAGCAACTTCTGTTAATAATTTGAAAACACGAATCTATTAATTTTATCACTTCTCTTTCTCACCCTCCTTAAAAATTATTAAGTACCGCTCTTAATAGAAACCCACATCAAAAATTTTCTACACCACCTAACTCTCTCGAAAAGGGCAAAGTGGCTCTAAATGCCACTATCTTGTCTAGTACCTTGCGAACCCTTCACCGGGTAGCCCTTGGGAAGTTCGGGAGTTAAAACATAAAAAAATCTATTTCAAAAAAAAAACAAACATCATTAGCTCTCTTTTTCTAGTTTATTTTATTCATCTTTCGTCTCTTCTCTTCTTCAAGTATATGACCCGCGGGAGTCCGTCGGTTATTTTGGACCTGGACCACGAAATTGAGCGTACTCTTCGGAGAAGATCGCGATTTCAAGGCCCTACTACCCAAGTGTCGGTTGAGGATTCCGAGTCATTTTCTACTTTAAGAATGGAAGAACCCAACGTGGAGGAAGCCGTGCAAAGGCCTATGTCCTATTATGCACGACCAAATCTCGAGGGTACAGAATCTAGTATAGTTCGTCCTGCAATAGCAAATAATAATTTCGAACTAAAGTCTAGCATAATTCAAATGGTGCAGTAGTATGTGCAATTTGACGGGCTTCAAGATGAAGATCCGAACGCACACATAGCCAGCTTTCTTGAGGTTTGTGATACCTTCAAGATAAATGGTGTCACAAATGATGCTATTAGGCTAAGATTATTTCCTTTCTACCTTAGAACTAAGGCTAAGCAGTGGCTGAACACTCTACCTAAAAATAGCATCACAACCTGGAATCAATTAACTGAAAAATTTTTGGCGAAGTATTTTCCGCCTGCTAAAACTGCAAAACTTAGGAATGACATTTTTGCCTTTGGACAAATAGACTCTGAGACCCTTTATGAAACCTGGGAAAGATTTAAAGAATTATTAAGACGATGCCCACATCACGCTCTACCTGTATGGTTACAGGTGCAGACGTTCTATAATGGGCTAAATCAAAGCACAAAGCAAATGATAGATGCGGCTTCTGGCGGTACTTTAAACCATAAGACCCCGGAAGCAGCTCTTGAGCTGTTTGAGGACATGGCCATGAACACTTACCAGTGGAATGTGCCTAGGTCCTGCCCAAACAAACCTGCAGGTCTCTTTGAAGTGGACAACGTCTCCCAGCTCGCACTGCAAGTTGAAATATTAAGCAAAAAAATTACGGAAATGACTGCTGCCTCCGCCCCTCAGGTATGGGAATCTACAACTCCTCCCCCCGAACATTTGGATTATGCAAATAATATGCCTAGAACTGCTTTTAATAATTTTTCTGCTGCAAACTTTCATCCTCCTGGTTTTAATTTTCCGAATAGTTATAATCCTGTGTTAAGAAATCATCCGAATTTTTCGTGGAGCAATCCATCGAATGTTGTGCGCTCGCCACCACAAAGTGATTTTTCTACACCAGCACCACCTCCTCAAAGTTTTCCAAAACCTCCAAGTTTGGAGGAAATGTTTTCAAAATACATGAATGCTAATGACGCTACGATTAGAACCTTAACTGGAAGCGTTAAAAATTTAGAAAATCAGGTAGGACAGCTCGCTAAAATAATTTCTGAGCGACTCGTAGGGGCTCTTCCTTCCAATACCGAGCCCAACCCGAGAGAGCAAGCGAAAGCTATAACTCTTCGGAGTGGGAAGAAAGTTCCTGGTATGGTAATTGAAGAACCCGAGGCAAGCTCCGCTCCCGCTTTAAACACTCAAAGCTCCACTCCCGCTTTAAAAAATCAAAGCTCCGCTCCCGTTTTAAAAATTCCACCTTCTGCCGAAGAAGTTATCACCCATGTTTTAGAAAAAGAACTCACTCCACCACCCACCTTTAAAAATAATCCATCCCCGCCATACCCTTCCGAACTTAACAAACAACGACAGGACGATCAATACACCCATTTTTTAGAAATGTTTAAACAAATCCACATAAATCTGCCTTTCCACAAAGCCATATCCTAGATGCCGAAGTATGCAAAATACCTTAAGGACCTCCTGACCAACAAGAAGAAGTTAGAGAACCTTTCGCATGTCATGTTAAATGCCGAGTGCTCGGCGGTTTTGACAAACGGATTACCGAAGAAAATCAGTGACCCGGGTAGTTTCTCTATCCCGTGTGTCTTTGGTGATCTCTTTGTCAAACACGCTTTAGCAGACCTAAGTGCGAGTATGAATCCTATGCCCCTCTCGTTGTTTAAAAAGTTAGGAATTGGTAGTCTCAACCCCACACGCATGAGTATCCAGCTCGCCGACAGATCGGTCAAATACCCATTAGGTATAGTGGAGGATGTCCTAGTCAAGGTCGACAAGTTCATCTTCCCGGTGGACTTTGTCATTTTGGACATCGAAGAAGACGTCGAGGTCCCCCTGATCCTTGGCCGGCCGTTCCTTGCCACCTCCCGAGCTATCATTGACGTAAACAATGGTAAGCTCTTCCTTTGAGTAGGCGACGATGAAGTAACTTTCTCTATCACCCCCTCGATGAAAAACACCCTAGCGAATGATGACTCATGTTTCTTTGTAAATGTCGTAAGTGAAGAGTCCTCCTCTCACCTCTCTGATTTCGAAAAAGAATTTTCTGATTTTCTTTCTTATACTGCTCTAACTGAATCGCTACATTTAAGTGAAGAGTCCTCCTCTCACCTCTCTGATTTTGAAAAAGAATTTTCTGATTTTTGTTCCTCTTCTACTCCTCCAACTGAATCGCTGCGAGAAGTCGCCTTCGCCGCTAGACCCATCCCTTTCAAATTACCATACAAAGAAAAATTTTATGAACATATTGTTTTTGAAAAAGATCAGATTTCAAAAATGTCATATGAAGACCCCCCTACCCTGGAACTGAAAGAACTACCAGAGCACCTTAAATACGTTTTCTTAGAAAAGGATTCTAAGCTGCCCGTCATAGTTTCAGCCTATCTTACGGATTCGCAAAATGATAAACTCCTTTTAATTTTACGTAAGCATCGCCGAGCCATTGCTTGGCAGATTTCTGATATCAAGGGCATAAGCCCATCCTTCTGTACTCACAAAATATTAATGGAAGATAATTCGCGTAACTCTATCCAACCTCAGCGCCGTATAAACCCAAACATGAAAGAAGTAGTTAAGGGGGAGGTTATGAAGTTGTTAGACGCCGAAATTATCTATCCAATATCAGACAGTAAGTTGGTTAGCCCTGTCCAGGTAGTACCAAAGAGGGGAGGGATAACGGTAATAAGAAATGAAAATATTGAATTAATCCCGACACGGACTGTGACCGGTTGACGAATGTGTATAGATTATCGTAAGCTAAATGACGCCACCTGCAAGGATCACTTCCCCTTGCCATTCATCGATCAGATTTTAGAATGACTTTCCGGACATAGCTTTTATTGTTTTCTCGATGGCCTCTCGGGGTATTTACAAATCCCCATCTCTCCCGAGGACCAGGAGAAAACTACGTTTACTTATCCCTTCGGCACCTTCGCCTACCGACAAATGCCGTTTGGATTGTGCAATGCGCCAGCTACATTCAGCGATGTATGCTCGTTATCTTTGACAAGTATGTAGAAAGCATCATGGAAGTTTTCATGGACGATTTCTCCATGTTCGGTGATTCCTACGATAGTTGCTTAGAGAACCTTGAAAAACTCTTAGAGCGATGCGAAGAAACTAACCTCGCCTTAAATTGGGAAAAATGCCATTTTATGGTGAGGGAAGGGTTAGTTTTGGGACATAAAATTTCTGAAAGAGGTATTGAAGTAGACGTTGCAAAAATAGACGTTATCGAGAAGCTGCCGCCACCTACGAACATAAAAGCTATAAGAAGTTTTCTTGGTCACGCAGGTTTCTACCGCCGCTTCATAAAGAACATTTCCAAAATCACCAAGCCCCTTACCCATCTCTTAGAAAAAGACGCCCCATTCATCTTTGATGACCTCTGTCTAGCTGCCTTCAATTTAATAAAAGAAAAATTAGTTAATGCCCCAATCATGATAGCTCCAGTGTGGGAATTTCCATTTGAGATAATGTGTGATGTGAGTAGTTATGCGGTGGGAGCCATTTTAGGCCAACGCATATCTGAAAACTTCCACCACATCTATTACGCTAGTAAGACACTCACATCTGCACAGGAAAATTACACCACGACCGAGAAGGAGCTCTTAGCCGTAGTATTTGCTTTTGATAAATTTCATCCTTATATTAATCTTTCAAAAATTATTGTTTTTACGGACCACTCGGCCCTCAAATATCTTCTTTCCAAAACGGATGCCAAGCCGCGCTTGATTCACTGGGTCTTACTCCTCCAGGAGTTTGACTTAGAGATCTGTGATAAGCGAGGAGCCGAGAACTTGGCCGCCGACCAACTTTCGCGCCTAGACAACCCGTTTATAGAAAAATTAGATGAAAATTCTTTTAATGACTCTTTCCCCGATGAGAAGCTGTTCATAATTAACACATCTACTTCTCCTTGGTTTGCCCGCATTGCCAACTATCTAGTGGCTCGTGTGCTCCCAAAAGAGTTTTCATCTCAGCAAAAGAAGAAATTCTTTTCTGAGCTGAAGAACTATTTTTGGGAGGACCCGCATCTTTTCAGAATTTGTGCCGACCAAATGATAAGGAGGTGTGTTTCTTATGAAGAAGGATTAAATATTATTAAACATTTGCATGAAGGACCGACAGGTGGGCACTATCAAGCTGCTCGCACCTCTCACAAAGTGTTAAGCGCGGGTTTTTACTGGCCTACCCTATTTATAAACGCGCATGCCTTTGTGAGTAGGTGTGATAGTTGCCAACGGTCGGGGAATATTTCGAATAAAAATGAAATGCCACAAAATTATTTCCTAGAGTGCGAAGTTTTCGACCTCTGGGAGATTGATTTTGTCGGCCCTTTTCCTTGTAGCTTCAGGAATAAGTACATTTTATTTGCCGTTGATTATGTTTCGCGTTGGGCCGAAGCCCAAGCTCTTCCTACAAATGACGCCCGAGTCGTAGTTAATTTTCTAAAAAAATTATTTTCTCTCTTTGGTACGCCGCGCGCTATCGTTAGTGATAGGGGTTCCCATTTCTGTAACGCGCAATTTTCAAAAATCCTAAATAAATATGGCGTTACTCATAAGCTTTCCACTGCCTACCACCCCCAAACTAACGGACAAGTCGAAGTAGTAAATAGAGAAATAAAAAGAATTTTAGAAAAGACTGTTTCTATATCTAGAAAAGACTGGTCAACAAAATTAGACGATGCTCTATGGGCCTACCGAACAGCATACAAAAACGCCCTCGGATGTACGCCATATCGGTTGGTTTACAGAAAATCGTATCATTTGCCCGTAGAATTAGAACACCGCACTTTTTGGGCCATAAGATTTGTTAACTTTGATCCCCACTCTGTCGGTAATTTTAGAAAATTCCAACTTAACGAACTCGACGAGTGGCGCTCTAACTCTTATGAAAATAACAAATTTTATAAAGAGCGGACGAAGCGTTTGCACGATAAACATCTTAGGTACCCAAAAACCTTTAAGCCGGGCGACCAAGTTCTTTTATATTACTCCCGATTACGTTTATTTCCGGGAAAACTAAAATCACGATGGTCTGGGCCATTTACAGTAAAAGAAATTTTTCTGTATGGCACGGTTTTAGTTTCGCACCCTTAAAAGGGTGAGTTCAAAGTGAATGGGCAGCGTCTTAAACTTTATCTCTGTGGTGATGTCCGTCCAAACTGTATTAATATTCTTCTACACGAACTTTAAACTAACTGGACACCGTCTAGTTACTTGCTACTTTGGACAAATAATCATTCGGACAATATTTTTTTTAATGCTTCGAGTTCAAATGACGCTTTAAACAAAGGGCACTCTTGGGAGGCAACCCAATCTATTTTTTTCTTTCTTTTTACATTTTTTGCCCCGGATGGTTCCGCCAAGCTCAAGCTTCTGCGATCGCCTGCTCCAATACTACTAAATCCATCACAAAGTCCTACAAAAGACCTTTCCAGAAGACTCAAAGCACAAGCATGGGGGAGCGGCATCACTGAGCTTTTGCTGTAAAATAAAACTGGGGAAGTACCTGTTTTTCAATTCTGTCTTTCATTTCTGTACTTTAATTTTCTCTCGTTCTCCAACCTCCTTCTCCTTTGAGGACAATGTAGATTTTAAGCTTGGGGGAGGACTTCCTCCTTCTTTTTGCTTTTTGTAAATATCTTTTACTTTTTTGTAAATATTCTTCAAAAATCCAAAAAATCCAAAAATCCAAAAAATATATATATAGCTGCATTTTGGTATTTCAATAAGTACCCCATTTTTATATTTTGTTTTTCTCAAACTTCTTTATAAACAACGTAGTTAATTATAATTTTTCTAATCATTTTTTTATCATATTTCACAAGTAAAATGTTGGCCATGCTGTGTTTCTAATTCACGGTAGCATGTTAAGGTGAAATACTTCCCTAAAACGCGCATTTCTATTATGGTTTTCCGTTCTTTATTTTCTTTACTTTCTCTAAAATTTATCATTCACTATTTTCCTTTTCGTCTTTAGATAATTTTTGTAAGGACAACTTTTGAATAACGTAGTAGATATGAACGATCCAAGTCACATATTATTTTTATTTTCAAGATAATTTCATCAATCTTCTTTTATTATCTCGAACTTGCTTTTTGAAAATTTTCAAATCTATGTTTTAAATAAATTTAAAAAGCGTGAAAATGATTTAGGCCATTTTTGTTTACGTGTGAGCTTTCCTACCAACCTAAAATCTTTTACCACTAGTTAGCCGCTTTTGAGCCTTTTTTCCAAATTCATTTGATAACTCCACATAACATTTCATTTTCACCAAAGCCAAAATTCCTACCTATCTAATCACGCTAATTTTTTTCAGTTTCATTCTAAAATTTTCATGATAGGAAATTTTGTGTTATCTTTGGAAAAATTGTTGAAAAAAGTGTACTCAAAAGCAATGTTTGATTTTTTTTTGGCCAATTCAACATGAAAGAAAAAAATTTTATGGCCTTTGTTTTGAAAAAAGAAAAAAAATGAATGATGAAAAAAAATAAAAATAAATAATAATAAAGAAGAAAAAGAAAGACAAAATATATATATATATATATACATATTTTGTTTAAAATAAAATTTTTTTGAAACTCGTTGTTTTGGTTTAGTGTGATTTTAAGCCTCCATGTTTATATTTGAATTCCACTCATATTCATAATCCTAAACAAAACGTTTCAGTCCTATTAAGTCCTTTTGATTCACGCCTTTTTAAATTTTATTTAACAACTAAGAAAAGAAGAAAAGTAAATCAGTTTTAGTTTTGGATTTAAACTTAGATTTTTGTTATTTAATTGATATAATTATAATGCGTTGCTTGGATCTAGTAATAACTCAATACGTTCTTTTCATTTTCGTTGCCTTGCTTAAATCTATTTAAAGAATTTCGTCAAAATTCTGGATGATTTATTTTTATTAAGTAAAGTTTATAAAAGTTAAATCATACCAAAATAATTGTTTTATATTTACGTTTTACATTCTACCTACCTGGAATTTCGCATAGTACTTGTGTAAGCATGATTAAATTTTTTTTTGAATTAGTCACTTTTTATGATTAGCTAGTTTTTATATCTTTGCTTGGGGACAAGCAAAACTTAAGCTTGGGGGAATTTGATAATACGGTTTGCAGTCAATTTTATTAGGGTATTTTCAGGGTTTTAAAGCAAATCATCTCTTGTGAAGTACTTATTTTGATTCCCCTTTGTATATATTTTTGTTGATAATGCGTTTTTTCTGCTTTTTGCAGGTTTTCACGGCTTTCAGCCGAATTTTGCTGTGACACGCCCCAAGGTCACGCCCTACCCGGGCGTGTACCTAGGGCGTGTAACCCAGAGAATGAAGCAATTGGTCCAAAACTGCATTCCGTGGAAACTTAGTGTACACGCCCTTTGTCACGCCCATGTCACATCCGACACGGGTGTGTTCCAGAGGCGTGTCCCCAGGTTCCGAGGTATCGCCGCAACGCGCTCGTTTTTCCCGCTCCACCGTCGCACCGAAAGTGTCATGCCCCCGGGTCACGCACGACCCGTGCGTGACATATGGGCGTGTACTTCAACAAGCACGCCCGTCACCTCCAGCATTCAATTCCAGCTCAACAAAGTCACGTCGCAAAGAACACGCTCCAGGTACACACCCTACCAAGGCGTGACATTTGGGTGTGTACTTCAGCTACTTCGCCAGAATTAAATTCCAGCCCGAAAAAGTCGCACCGAATGTGTCACGCCCCAGGGTCACGCCCGACCCGGGCGTGACAGGGGGCGTGACCCGACCTGAAAAAATCTATAAATAGAGCCCATCTCCAAGGGTTCAGAGGGAACTTTTGGATTGAGAGGGGAGGTTCTGTCCTTTGTATTTTTGAATTTTTCAAGCATGTCTCTTCATTTTTAGTTCTTCTTATCTCTAACTTAATGCTTTCCCTGTATTAGCTCCTAGCTTCTTTCTGTAGCATAATGTTAATGATAGTGTAGTTTACTTTTCATGCACTTGTAATCTCTGGTTTTCAAGTTGTAAGATCCCTGTTTCCATTAATGAAGAAGTGTTGTTTTCTTTTCCGTTTCTACTTTGTTTTCATTATTTTCTTCTACGCATCTCCTTTTGTCCATTTCACCATGAGTAACTAATCCTCCTTATACTCGATCTTGATGATTCGAGGTTTGAGTTGATTAAGTTATGATGCTTTAACTCTACTTTTTCTTTCTAAAGTTATACCTTGAATTACTCTTGATTAAAAACCCTACTTGGAGATATATCATCAATATGTATATTTTCCATCATTAGCTTTCATTCTTGGCTAGCCGAGAGGCTGATAGTTTGTAGTAAGCACTCAAGAGTAAAGAGAGTTGCATGCACCCCTCGAGAGAGGGAGATTTTAAATCTCCTAGATTGGAGTGAAATCCAATAGAGGGGTTCACAGCTTAAAGCGAGCTTTAGATCTCCGATCGGACGAGAGTTCGGTTGAGCATTCCTAAACTCAGGTAGGCACGGCTTCGAGAGAAGCGTGTTTACGCTTATGGAACCTCCACGGTCAAGGTTTTAGGTTTATTAAGTAAAAGTTTATTTTTGCATTTCTTAATCAACTTTAGCCGAGGTGATCCTCGATCGAGTGCTCTTCTCTTTCATTGTCTTAATCCCTCGCTGTAATCGTTTTAACAGCTCTCTATTTTTCCGCAAGCTTTTCTTTCTTAGCATAATACTTCTCTCCTCAATCGCATTTTAGTAATCTCTTAAACCCTAAAACATTCTTCGATAAGATAATGGTTTTCATGTGAGTAAGATTAATTAACGGTTCCCGGATTTTAATACGACACTTGTGTCCCCTAGCTGCATTTCGATAGGTATACTTACCTTGTTGGATTGTTAGTTTGGTTATTTTCTCCTTGCGAATATCAGTGAACACCATTGCACTCAACTTAATTCTTAGGTAAATCTTAAGTTTTTAATAATTTAGAAAATCGGGTTTGAAATTACCAAATTAATATCCTTCCCAAAGATCATCTCAATCGAGTTCTATAAAGTTTTTATCTTCTCATCGGGATGTGGGTGTTAGTAGAAAAACTAAAATATCCTTCCCAATGTATCTCGGTTGATGTTAAATAGTTCTAAGACTCTCAATCGGGATAGAAGTGGTAGTAGAAAATTGAAAAGACTTATAAAATTGGAGAAATAATATCTGTCTCAACCATCTTAATCAAGCACTAAAAAGTTCTTAGCCTCTCATCCGGGATGGGGGTGGTAGTAGGAAAAGAATTATGAAGAAGAAAGTACTTACACACACACCCTGTCTCAACAGAAATGGAAACTAAGTTAAAAGAAATAAAAGTTGCAGAATAACTTGAAAACTGAAATTTATAACATCAAAAAGTGTTACACACTAGAGAACCCAAACTAGGGTTAGAAAAATATTATTCAAAACTACTCCTAACTACAATATAGAACTATGTGGAACTCTACCAGTTCACTCTTAAACTTCAGCAGGAGCCACCTATTTATAGGTAGAAAATTTAATGAACATGCCCCCCTAGGGCGTGTCACCTAAGCATGTCAGTGGCTTGTCAGATAAGATGTTCTGCTGATAGAAATTCTGGCGGCTTCTGGGTCGATCTTGAATATTATATGGGCGTGTCATCTAGGTCACGGGCATATCAGTTGGGCGTGTCTGGAAGCATGGCAGATAGACTTTTGAGGGGCATGATAGCGAGATTCCGGCTTGGTCATAGGTGATGTCACGGTCGTGACAGATGGAACACAGACGTGTAGATAGGGCGTGATAGGGTTTGCTGACATCAAGACTTTGACGAGGTATTACAACGAGCTTTTGTCTTGGTCACTGGTTATGTCATGGGCGTGATAGATGGAACACATGAGTGTTTCCCGTGCGTGACTGAGCTTGCTGGACAAAATCTGCCGAATTACTAGAATTGCTGGTTTTAAAGTTACACGCCCTAGGTCACGGGCGTGACTTACAAAATTTTGCCGAATTACACAAAATGTCCAAAAATACCTATTGAGTACAAAATAAGGTTAAGTTAGAACTGAAAATCAAAAAGAAAGGATTTATTTAGACATGCACATAGTATAATTACATTTTTCATTAAAAATAAACTGAAATGTAACATAAAAATATGTATATTTTGCTACTCATCAAATACCCCCATACTTATGCTTTGCTTTTCCAGAGCAAAAGTATGAGTCGACTATACGAACAACAATAAAATTTCTAATTTAACTATCAATTTGCTGAATTAAGGGAAGATTGACATAAAGATTCAGAGTATGAAGGGTTATGTCCTACATTATGCAAATATTTTAGCTAGAGATAAATGTTCGTAACCAAAAGAGTTCTTGAGAAAATCAATTAGCAAGCAACATTGCAATCATTAGTAATAAGTTTAGATTGGAATTATAAAACCCTACCTTGAAAGAGATATGATGGAAAATAGACAATCTATTAATTATGCTCTCTCAAAATTATATGAAAAATTGGATCAATTTGTAGTGGTTTTATGGGGTACAAACTTAGCTATCGCCTATAAAGTAGGCTTTGATGTAGGAGGTGATGGATTTGTCCTCCCACCTTTTTCAAATTCATTCTTTGTTACAACTGCTTAAGAACAAAATCTTATTTCAAGCAGAAAAAAATCCTTGCAAAACTTAACTTCTCTTCAATCCAATGTATATGTATAGGAACACATACTCCATTTCATATAGTCTTTTAATAATTATTGAATGTCTATGTTTACGGAACGAAATCTTATTCTAATTGACATAAGATCTTTTCTTTTCTAGGAGCACATAAACTTAGATGCTTGCATGCGTAAGAAAACATGCCAAGCAAAAAGTAAATAGAGGTGTTAAAAAAAATTCGAATTTTGATAAAAGATTTTGAAAGCAAATGTAATAGCTTGAAAATTCCTATATTTCAATAAGAGTGAAGTTAAGATAATTATAGTCTACAAATGTTTGACTAACATAATACACATACTGGTGGATCTAGTGGCCAACCTTAGAGGGGGGGGGGTGAATAAGGTTCAACGATGATTACAAGAAATTCGAATTATTTTTAACCAGAAAAACTGGTTCAGGAAGCTACTGCGGGGCGTTAGGTAGCTAACACACGGCGGTATGTTACAGAACTCGTTTTTCTAGGCAGATTCACCCTTGGAGATTTATGCACCCTTCAGAAACTCACAGGAGATCAATTACTACGTTATATACAAGTAAAGACACATAAATTAAATTTCATTCCAAAGTAAGATCAACAACTATTTTTAAAGATTACAAAAAACTTGATCTCTGTGATGTCGGAGATCGAAGGCGGAGAACGAAAAATAACTTTTGATTTTCTATACCGACCCACCCCATGGACCGGTTGGCTCTCTCCCTTTACCACCAAGAAAGGTCTTCGAGCCGGCTCTTCACCCTCTAGCAAGGAGGTGCCTTAGAGCCCCGCTAGATCCCTGGATCTAGACGTCACTTCCTCGGGACGATTTCACATGGAATCCTTCCCAGATCCCGACGACCTTCAGCGGTCGATTTTCCTCACTAGAAGAAAACAAAGAAGTGCAAAGTACACAAGAATATAAAAATATTAAAGTTCAAATCTCCCTCAATACGACTCCTTCGTTGAGAGATCAGTGATCGGTGCTGGAAATCTGCATGGGCTTGCAACCGATCAACTCTTCAAAGGCTTTGTTTCTCTTGGCTCGAAAGAGTTCTTCGTGCATGAATGGGAGGGAGACAGTCTTATTTTAATTTGACAGAGATGGCAGAACAAACCAAAGAGAGGTTGCCAAACACTAGGAGTCGTAGATCTAAGTCTCTTTTTGTCTTGGTTAAAAATACAAAAAATGAGGCACCTTTTTATATGTCTTTGTAAAAATAGGCTTTTACCGGCAGTAAGGCTAGCTCCCGGTGGTAGGTTCACATGCTTGATGTTGACAGCTATCCTCCAAATTTGGAAAAATATTCAAAATTAATATTTTACATTTTCCAATGCTAGCGTGGCGCGGTAGGTAGTGCCTAGCGGTAGTCTAGTCATCTCAATGCTTCCATATCGATGATCGTTGAGTGGGCTACCGCGATACGGTATAAAGATAGTGTCCGACGGTAGTCCAGTTGTCTCGACGAATCAACTAGTATTGACAATCGTTGAGTAGGCAAACGCTGCGTGGAATCATGATAACACCCAACGGTAGTTTATTTGTCTCGATGAATCAATCAGTCTCAACGATTGTTGAGTCTGCTACCATGGAGCGGTATAAAGTTAAAGCCTACGCAGTAAGTTCCCAAGCGACTGACTAAATAATTCATCCTACTGCTCGATGGTAACTACTACCGCTCGATAGTAAGTGTCATAGGAGAGCTTCCTGCATCACTTGAACTGTAAACCTGCACACTCTACCAAACACAAGATGTGATCAAATACAACATGGGGATTGATATTATCAAACTGAGGATATGTGAACTGTCGGTTCCAACAAACTCCCCCTTTTGATAATATCAAATCCCGTTCTTGAGATATAACACTGAGTGCATGATACAATCTATATATACTAGATAATCTTTGAAGCTCAGGTTCCAGGTTCTATATAGCTTCCAGTATGCATGCGCTCCCCTTATATATATGTTCTTCATGTTCCCTCTATCTACGTGCACATAGCTAAACCAGCTCCCCCTACATGTGATCTACCCTTACTCATGTCTCACGAACAATCTATTCTCCCCCTTTAATATTAGCGAAAGGGGATGCGCTATACCAAAAGTGAAACATGTGCATGCAGTATATAATGAGCATGATAAAGAAAGCAAATAGTGCATGTTAGAGAAATTGAAATGAGAGTCAAAAATAATAAGGGTGACCAAACATCAAATCAGAGAATATTAAGCATAGAGGTCAAACTGATTAGTGCAATACACACAAAAATAGTGTTCAAAGAGTTTTCAGAGTTACAAAGGATTAGACAACACAGGTAAACTAGTTATATAATGATGTAGAGTACAATGCTACAAGAGTCATAAATTTAATACATAGGAACATTGTACAAGTAATGAATATAAGTTGTGTGTTAAATCTTACGTGCTATAGACATGTTGTGTCATGTCAGTCCAATTCTCATGCATGGAAGCATTAGATAGAGCAATGACATGTGCACGTGTAGCATCATAAGACAAACATCAAGTAGAATTAACATTCACTACATGTTTATCTCAGTAATTAAATATACTATCATGAGAGGAATAAAGCAAAAAATCATGCCACGTTGCCATCTACGTCATACCAAGGCTAAAGCTAGGGGCACTAAGCTTAAGGTTCTAGTTGGTGCACAAGATCAAAATGATTTTTTGGACCAAGGTGCTCACCCTCATAATGTTCATAAAGACATATCAGGAGGAGTGAGTAGTGCTTGGGGGGTATCATTGGCACATGGCTTGATAGCATTCTTTTTTATTTAGACGTGTTGGGCTATCAATTTTACATTTTAGAGTTCAAGAACCCCAAATCAATCAAAATCTACCCACATAGATAGATACACTTAAACTTGTATACACAAGACTTGACCACTAGATAGTTGGCCCAAAGTTCTACCTTTTATAAAAATGCATATGTATCGTGACATTGATTATCTAAGTTATTTCTAACATGGTAGACACAATATCACGAGTTATAACATGTACGCATATAATTTCTCCAAGAGTGTTCCGTATAGGGATGTGTGAACCGTGTAAAGTCATTTCACTACCTAAATCCTCACACATACCTAGAGGCATATTTAACGAACACTAACATATCTAGTCACACTCAGTCACTAAGCACCTATAGATTCGACACAACATGACATAGGTAGACAATGTTCACAGGGATTAACATGCCTATCTCAAACATTGTACATACACGTTATGCTCTAAGTTGTAGCTATGTGATTCCTAAGATTGTACAATCCATAATTTTTTTTAACTTTTATGTTTTATAAATATTATGTATATATATATATATATTTTAATTTTATGATTTAGCAAAGAATAAACAAAGTACGCAAATCAATCAGAAGGAATATATATATATATACATATATATTATTTTTAAAAAATGATTAATCAAATCAAACAAAAATAAATAAAGACAAATGCAAAACTACATATGACAGCATGATAGAGTATTATGCATGAGACTAATTACTATGAGGTATGAAATAATGTTCATGTTGTGAATGAATAACCCTAAGAATGCTCGAGACACAATTGACCCAAGAAATGTATCATCACTCTATCCCCGCACTAAGTAACATATGGGCATGAGGAGCTGCATAAGTGTCGTAGGGTTGGGTGTTAATCCCATATGCTTGCACAAGAACCTGCTCAACCTAAAACCTTTTCCCCCCAGTATCACACAAGGACCCACTAGAACCCCTCCCTGGTTAAGTACAAGACGTGGATTACAGGTTAGTGATCCTAATGACGACACACCTACGCCCCCGCTATTGTGAGACACATCACAGTGAATGTTGTGTTGATGTTTATGTTAACAAAGTAATGAAGATAGTGTACTGATAGTCAGGAAATAATATAAAAGAGATTGCTACCATAGGCAGTATAGTTACCGTGTCGCTGTAGCTTCAGGATATATATGACTCGTTCTGACCCAATTCATCAGTCTTTCTTGCGTGCTCTCACTCCTGCGGTTACAGTTTTTCGCCGGTACTTCCAAGATCTAGGCAGGCTCTTCTCCATTTCCCTTTAATTTCTAGTGCGATGTGTTTTGGAAGTGTAGGTTGTAGATTTCAAGTTGTTTTGGACATGATCCGTGGTAGTTTCACGATGATTTTCATGTTTTATTTGTAAATTTTCTCCATGGATCATGGTCTTTTTCACGAACCTCTCTTGTGTAGACTTCGATCTCGCTTCCTTAACATTTTTTAGGTGAGTAAGTTTCTTAAAAATTGAGTTTTTGTGAGATCCAGAATTGAAACCTAATCCGGGGAGATTTCAACCATTTTCCATGTTTGATTTGTGATTTTCCCCCACGGATCTCATTTGTTTTCACTAATCTACTTTGCATGAGCTTAGATCTGTCTCCTCTACCCGTTTTTGAGTTGAAATTGTGAAAAAATGGAGTTTTGTGGAAGATCTAGCGGAATAAGATGGGTTGAAGTCTGTCACATTACCGCACGGAGGTAATAGATTATTGCTCCGCGGTAGGATCCAGAAACTGATTTTTGTTGTTTTTTTCAATTTTTGATTGAAGAATTCATGTTTTTAAGGTTATGGCTTCATCAAGCTCCCAAACCCCTCACCACAGTTTCTCGAAACGCGCTCGAGTGCCCGCATCTACATTTTGTGCTATAGACGAGGCGACAGTGAGCGTGTTGATGGTCATTGATATCGATGATCAGTATGCCCACATCTATGGTTATATGGAGAACTCAGACATACTCTCTATGATTTCCTCTGGTGATCCATTTTCATCGGTACTCACTCGGGATTTCTCGAACAACCTTAGGAATCCCGCTCACATGCAACTTGATGGAGGAGTGCAGTCCAATATTGGGACTGAAATCATGATAATACTCCATGCGGATCTCGAGCAAAAATACATCTGGACTCCCAACTCTTCATTCCTCGACATCGTGGAGTCCTTCAGAACTATTCGGAACTATAGAGATATCAATGAGGTTCTCCACGGTGTGGAGTGCTGTACAGATCTCATCACTATGTTGGATACACTTACTCTAGATGCCTGCATCATCAAGATGTCCCCCGTCACACTCTAATGTTCAAGGTCGGGGATACCACGAAAATCACGGCCCAACTCTCGATGGTGACATACTGTATCCTAGCTGAGAAAACTTTCAGTGTCTCAGATCTCATCCTCTCCATGATGCGCTATATCTATCTCCTCAAATCCCCCCGACTGCCAGCAGATGAACACACTGCCTTTTGCCAGTATGATCCAGAGCATCCTAATGGATAAGTACCCTGCCATTGACTGGTCAGGGTAACCTATAGATTGCTGCCCTCCGATCTACAAAGTTGGTGAGATGCCTACAACCTCACGAGCGCGGCTCTCTACAGCACATCCTCCATTACACCGTATAGGGTCCCTCGGGGAGACCAGTCATGACATCTACGGTATGGTGGAGGAACGAGGTTAGGAGATTAGGCGGATGATGAAAGAGGTGAAAGGTTTGAAGGAGATGATCAAGAAGATAATGAGCAAGTTCAACATTTCACCCACTTCTTCTGATGAGTAGCTTTCTAAGTTTTATTATATTTTTTATTATATAATATGTTGTAATATAAATATGCTGAACACATGTTCCAGTAGTTAATTTCCATTTTGAGATTAGTTTTACTTTGTTAAATTAGTTCTGTGTTAACACCCTGCTCTTCTGATGAGTAGACTATCTATCGTGCTGGTAAAAAAAATTGTAAAGCAAAAAACCTAATACGTACTGAAATAAGCATTCTTTCTAAAAACAAAAAAAAAGAAAAATAAAATAAAATATAGTAGGCTTATCGTGAAGTAAGATACAGTTTAGTTCATTTTAGAACCTACTTCACGCATATTGTCGATGTTATGAGACTTGTGGCTTAGGTATCCAAGTGCGACCCAGTGGGGCGGTTTTCTTGGGTACCTAAATGCTGCGTGATACACCTGGTGATGATACTGGTGAGTGTGTCCTGCCGAGTAATGTAGGTTTGTCATTTTTAACTATGGGCCTCCATTCATACTTTGGTTTAAGTTTACGTTTATATTGTAGATTTTCAGTTAGCTTTCTACGAATAATTTTGTGTTGACCTTTACTCGAGTAGTATTATGTTGGAGGTTTATAAATATTGAAGTATTTCTCCATATTACAATCTTTTGGCTTAACATACAGACTCATCGCATAGTAGTTGATTACCGAAAATCTACATTCGTTTGTCTTTGAGTGGGGAGTAATTTGTCTTTCAGGGTGAAATTGATTTCTATAGTTAAGAGTTTTGCCTGCTCTAGCCTGAGAGTTTTTGATCCCTTTGGTTAATTCAGCCTCTAGATGGTGGTTCATGTTCAACATGCTTTTGGGTTTTACGTATAACTTAGGAGTTGGGCTTTGTGAGTGTTTAAGCATTATTTTCTTAACCATGTTGATTTTTGCAATTAATTCTTTATTTTTAATTTTGAGATTTTGTCTGGCTCTACTATACTCGAGTCTTCTATTTTTAAGAGTGGGGATGACAGATTCAATATGGGCTTCATACTTACTCCTGAATTCGTCAAAAGTTTCATTCATCTCCTTAATTTCATTTTTATAATCATTGCATCTAGCTCACTCACTTTTGACAGATGATTCTTCTAGACAAAGTTTCGCAGTTTTTTCTTTTACAGAGAGAGACTCTTTTTCAAAACCCTTATGTTTTTTCTTTAATTTATTACAATCTATATAAGGTGTAGAGGTGTTATCAAAGGAACATGCAAAAGAATTAGGCACGACAACAGTAGATTCTACATTTACACTTGCTTTTAAAATGTTATTCTCTAAACGTAGTTATGAGTTAGTACTTTTCAGTTTCTTAATTCTACGTCTTGCGACATCTAGCATATTCAATGTAAAAATAGAATTGCATACAAGATGGGAGTTTAAATTTCTTACCGTGCTATTGGATGGGGCAAGATTGAAGAATAGAGTTTCTTTGACTTCTTCGTGAGTTACCCCATCCATAGTTGAGATTTCAACTTCACTTTCCCGTGATGTGATTGTCATGTCTTTCTCCAGGAGCAGATCTCCATTTGGTTCTTCACACGGATCTATGAGAAACTGCTCAGTCTCGTCAACTATAGAAAGAGGACTATAAGTAGACTCAAGGAATTTTCATATGTCATAGGCAGTGGGAAAAACATAGATGAGTTTAAAAATATCTTGACCAAGCTAACAAAATAAACTATTCATAGCTTTAGCATTTATATGCCACTCGTGCTTGGTTAAGTTACTTGGCGGCTTAATACACGTCGTGTTCCACACTTCTATGTCTAGAGTTATAAGTAATTTTCTCATTAACACTTTCCAACCTTCATAGTGCTTACTTAAAAATAGTGTTGGTGCTAGTGATTTTTCAGTGTACCAATTTCCATCCCCACTACTAGATTCGAGAATAGGGTTGGCCATTATTCCTGGTTATGAAACCATTTTGGAATTACCTGGCTCTGATACCACTTGTTGGATCTAGTGACCAACCTTATAGGGGGGTGAATAAGGTTCAACGACGATTACAAGAAATTTGAATTATTTCTAACCAGAAAAATGGTTCAGGAAGCTACCACGGGGCGTTAGGTAGCTAACGCACGGCGGTATGCTACAGAACTCATTTTTCTGGGTAGATTCACCCATGGAGATCTGTGATGGTTAAAACTCCAAAATTATTTTTGGTCACGCGGCGACCCGGCGGTTTTATTTAAGTAGAAAAGCGGATTTGATTTTATTTAGAAAACGGGGCACGCGTATTTATTTATTTGGATATAAAACGGTTTAGATCGAGTTTTAACGAAAGGAGGCAAGTGCACCTATCGTGTGTAGTACATGATAGTCCGGGTGGAATATCGAGGTCGTATTGTTCTCGGGGTTGGTTCGATTATTTCTACTCTTCCCTGGAGGGGACTATTATTTTACCGATAATACTTGTCGGGTATTTATATATATAAAAGAAAGGCAGTAAACATAAACAGAAAGCATAAAAAGAAAGCTTGAAGGTGGTGCCGATGAAGAGCTTAGCTCGATGGCACCGAAAAAACAAATGAACTAAAATAGACTTTAAATAAAAAGAGCTCCTAAATTTCTAATTAATTAAGGCGGAGACTTGGCCGTGGAGGTTCCACTAAAATGAGCTCACCTATCTCTAGGACTATCGCTCACCTGAACGCTAAGACTATTCGACCGGGCTCTCGTCCGACGAACGATTCCTCTTAACGCCCGCATTACGCTAAGAAGCCCGCTATTGGGTGGGGAACCCAATCCGGTAGAGTTGGCGCGCCTCCTCTCTCGAGAGTTAGTGCGGAACTCTCTTTGCCAAGGGGTGATCGGTCCATATGCACGGCCTCTCGGCTAGCTAGCATATGGACTACGGAAATAGGGCCCACACATCGATATGTGGTCCTACGCGTCGTTAACCCCGGGCAAACCTTAAGTACTTTTAATTAATTAGAAAAATTAGACATTTAATTATTTTAAGCTATTTTATCTGTCCCAATGCTTCAATACCGAGGGCTAAGAACAGTTAGCCACTCATCGGAATGGGGACGGCTTGCGGGAAAAGCAGAAAATAAAGCAGTAAAGAAAACGGTAAATAAAAGCAGTAAATGAAAGCAGGAAAATAAAGCAGAAAATTACAAGTCCTACTCAAACAAGTAGGACTGAAGAAAGCTGTAAATTGCGAGTCCGGCGCAAATGCGTGGGCGGGAGAAAGAAAGCGGGTCCTACTCAACGAGTAGGACTAAATAAATGCAACACACGCACACACTCGACATAAAGTAAAACTCACGCACACACTCTCTCGACATAAATGAAAACACACACACATAAATCCTACTCAAATGAGTAGGGAAAATAAAGACCTGCCATTTAACTCGAATGAGTAGGCGGAAATAAAGAAAATTACAAACTCACGCACTCTACAGAAAGTAAAATAAGCAAGCGTCATTTAACTCTTAACGAGTAGGCAGAAATAAATGCGCATACATGAAAAATTGCAAAAAACCTAAGTTACCGAAAAATTAAAACAACTGCATTTCTACCACTAAAATGCGGTAAAATTGCATAAAATGTGAAAATAAAAATTAAACAAGCGAAAAAGTTTTGCAAATAAACGAAAAAATGAAAGTTCTCGAAAAATTAAAACGAATACATTTCTACCGCTAGAATGCGGTAGAAATGCATAAAAAGAGAACGAAAAAATTAAATAAGGAAAAAGTTTTTGAAATAAAATCAGAAACGAAAATGCTTGAAAAATTAAAACGATTATATTATCATTCCTATAATTCCGTAAAAATGCTAAAAAAGTGCGAATAAAGGGAAAAGAACGAAAAAGTTTTACGAAATAAAAAGCTAAGTTAAAAAAAGAGGAAAAACACTTTGAAAACGTTTTTACGGATCTATAGGAATGAATTAAAAACTATAAAAATCTAAGTTAAACCCAAACAATGTAAAAATAACTAAACATAAAAACAAGAAAACTAATCTCATACACACACACACATATAAAGAAGAACGAAAAAAACTAAGTTAAAACAAAAGGGAAATAAGATTGCATATGAATAGCCAAATAGATGAAGTCCAAATTCAAAGAAAGAGAGAAAAACTATAAATTTTATTAAGCAAAGTAGGAGATTACAAAACTAAGAAAATAAAGGAGAGGGGGAAAAATTCCCTTACATAGCATTTGGATTTCATTTCAGCAGCATATCCCTATACAAAATGGATCCAAAAAGTGGAACAAGAGCTCAAGCAGAAGCTCTGAATTTATAGGGAAAATTTTACAAGTACACGCCCTTGGTCACGGGCGTGACATGGGGCATGTCAGTACTATTTGCGAAGGCGGCCGGCGATTTGACGGGAAAGTGGACTTCAGGCTGGACACGTGTCGGTCTCGCAGTGGTCACGCCCCAGGTCACGGGCGTGACGCTGGGCGTGTCAAGCAGGTGGATCTGGGCGCGGGTTGCGCCGAATGTCTTCGGGCAGGTCTTGTCTGGCCAGCTGGAAAGGTCACGCCCCACGTCACGGGCGTGACTCTAGGCGTGTCATTTGGTGTCGACACTCGACGAATGTCGAGCGGAAAGTGTCGAGTTGAAATCGTTGAGCTGAGATTGAGTCACGCCCTAGGTCACGGGCGTTTCCGGGGTTAAAGAATTAAATCCTAATTTATGAAATATTATGAATAGAGAAAGAGTTTCAAAAAGACTTCTAGATAAAATAAAATATAAAGCAAAAATTTATTTTTGTTAGTTTAGCAAGGATGGATTGGATTTATATAAAAAACCTTAGCTTAAAAAAGTTAAAAGAAATAATACAATTTAAAAGTTATGCTCTCAAAAAATTTTAAATTAATTCTAGAATCATTGAAATATGCTAAGTGGTTTGGTGGTTTATGAAGAAGGCTTGAGTATTGAGGCGAGGCAATTTTTTCTCGAACCTCCAATTTTTTTCTTTTTGGATAGTTAGGAAAATGAAATCTTATTTTCCTAACACATAATAATTTTTTCTTTCTTCATAAATAATAAATAACCCAATGTATATGTGTAGGAGTAATGAATTTTATCCTCTTACTCCATAACATATAATCTTTTTAAATATTGGGTGCCCATGTTTACGGAATGAAATCTTATTCCCATTGACATAAGTTCTTTTAAGGGATAGGGGTAAACATGTCAAGTAAGACATGAAAAAAAAATGGAAGTGGGTTTAGTTTTTCAAAAGGAAAACTAGATTTTAATAAAAAAGTTTTGAGAGCAACCTTTTTAAAATGAACGTTCCTATCTTTCTAAAAGCATGAAGTAGAAATAATTGAAATCCATGAATGTTATTTTCTAACATAAAAAAGGAGCTTCTATTTATAAAATTAGAAGTGGTGGTGAAAAACAAGTTCTCTATTATAAGGAAAAAACATAAAAAAATTCTTTAAATCTTAACCCGAGACACTTAAATCTATCAAACTTTAATTAATAAACGAATAGTAAGGAAAGAATAACTAAAATTCGCATATAAATTAACTCGAAACTAGATTTTTGGAAAGCAAAAAGGGTTAAGATATGGTATATTCGAATTATTTTGTTACATAATTTAACAAAACATTTTTTTTGGAATTTTTAGAGTTTTTATCATTGTTTTTTCTGATTATGATCTTTTTTGCTGAATTTTTATAGTTATTATCTTTTTTATGAATTTTTGGTTTTACTAATTTTTTTGATATTTTAGTGTTTGTAGATAAGTTATTTACAAGAAAGAGTAGAGAAAGAAATGTTATTTACAAAGAAGATAGAGGGAAAAGAGAGATTTTTACAAAAAAAGGTACAAAGTAAAAACTCGATTGCAGCCCACGAACAGACTCTTATTGAGGTGGTTGGTTCGATGAGTCGAACGCCGCGGGCAAGGAAAATGCGAGCTTTTATAAATAAGAAAAAGGGGGGAAAGATTTTTTTTTTGTTTTGAAGTTTTATGAAAATAAAAACAAGGGAAAAAATTTTTAGGTTTTATTTTTTTTAATGTTTTTGTAATTTTATGCGTTTTTGTAATGTGCAGAAATAAAGAAATACGAAAACACCCCCATACTTAAACCCAACATTGTCCCCAATGTTGCAAGCTAAGTATGCGGAATAGATAATATACAAAATATAATAAGTACAGAAAAGAAAAAGAGAAAGGTAGGAGCTTCCCTTAGACGAGTCCGGGAGGCCCAGGTTGAAACCCAGCATTATTTAGAAGAAAAAGCAAAAAGATAACAGAAAAAACAAAAAAAGATAAACTCTGCCTAAAGTGTGTGGGCGGTAGGGAGCAAGTGCGTGGGCGACTCGAAGGTAGCTAAGGCCTTAGCGAAATGAGTGCTATAAAAATGCGCTCCCCTATAGCGTATAAGAGTGAGAAGCGCGCCGAATCAAAATAAATTAAAACATAATAAGTTAAATTAAATTAAACAAAATACATACATTGTTTTTTTTGTTGTTTTTTTTTTTGTTTTGTTTAAATATATATTTTTTGTGTTTTTAAGTAGATTTTTAGTTTTTAGTTTGTTTTTTGTTTTTTTTATAAGGAAAATATATATATATTTTTTAAGTTTTTTCATTTTTAGTTTTTTTTTAGTTTTATAGTTTTTTTTTCATAAAATAATGAAAAACAAATTTTTTTCTTTTTGTTAAGTTTTTTTGGTTTTTAGTTTTTTTTTTCAAATTTTTTTGTTTTGTAAGTTTTTTTTTTGATTTTTTTGTTTTGTTTTATAATTTTGTAATAATAATTTGTTATATAATTTTTAGTGTTATTATTATTATTATTATATTTTGGTGGCCATTTTTAATTTTTGTTATAATTATAGATATAAGTAAAATTAATAGATTTCCAGGGTTCAAAATAACGAAACGACAATCTCCCCGGCAACGGCGCCAAAAATTTGATGGTTAAAACTCCAAAATTATTTTCGGTCACGCGGCGAACCGGCGGTTTTATTTAAGTAGAAAAGCGGATTTGATTTTATTTAGAAAACGGGGCGCGTGTATTTATTTATTTGGATATAAAACGGTTTAGATCGAGTTTTAACGAAAGGAGGCAAGTGCACCTATCGTGAGTAGTACAGGATATTCCGGGTGGAATATCGAGGTCGTATTGTTCTCGGGGTTGTTTTGATTATTTCTACTCTTCCCTGGAGGGGACTATTATTTTACCGATAATACTTGTCGGGTATTTATATATATAAAAGAAAGGTAGAAAACATAAAAAGAAAGCATAAAAAGAAAGCTTGAAGGTGGTGCCGATTAAGAGCTTAGCTCGATGGCACCGAAAAAACAAATGACCTAAAATAGACTTTAAATAAAAAGAGCTCCTAAATTTCTAATTAATTAAGGCGGAGACTTGGTCGTGGAGGTTCCACTAAAATGAGCTCACCTATCTCTAGGACTATCGCTCACCTGAACGGTAAGACTATTCGACCGGGCTCTCGTCCGACGAAGGATTCCTCATAACGCCCGCATTACGCTAAGAACCCCGCTATTGGGTGGGGAACCCAATCCGGTAGAGTTGGCGCGCCTCCTCTCTCGAGGGTTAGTGCGGAACTCTCTTGCCAAGGGGTGATCGGTCCATATGCACGGCCTCTCGGCTAGCAAGCATATGGACTACGGAAATAGGCCCACACATCGATATGTGGTCCTACGCGTCGTTAATCCCGGGCAAACCTTAAGTACTTTTAATTAATTAGAAAAATTAGACCTTTAATTATTTTAAGCTATTTTATCTGTCCCAATGCTCTTCGATACCGAGGGCTAAGAACAGTTAGCCACTCATCGGAATGGGGACGGCTTGCGGGAAAAGCAGAAAATAAAGCAGTAAAGAAAACGGTAAATAAAAGCAGTAAATGAAAGCAGGAAAATAAAGCAAAAACTTACAAGTCCTACTCAAACGAGTAGGACTGAAGAAAGCTATAAATTGCGAGTCCCGGCGCAATTGCGTGGGCGGGAGAAAGAAAGCGGGTCCTACTCAAACGAGTAGGACTAAATAAATGCAACACACGCACACACTCGACATAAAGTAAAACTCACGCACACACTCTCTCGACATAAATGAAAACACACACACACAAATCCTACTCAAATGAGTAGGGAAAATAAAGAGCTGCCATTTAACTCGAATGAGTAGGCGAAAATAAAGAAAATTACAAACTCACGGACTCTACAGAAAGTAAAATAAGCAAGCACCATTTAACTCTTAACGAGTAGGCGGAAATAAATGCGCATACATGAAAAATTGCAAAAAAAACTAAGTTACCGAAAAATTAAAACAACTGCATTTCTACTGCTAAAATGCGGTAAAATTGCATAAAAAGTGAAAATAAAAATTAAACGAGCGAAAACGTTTTGCAAATAAACGAAAAAATGAAAGTTCTCGAAAAATTAAAACGAATACATTTCTACCGCTAGAATGCGGTAGAAATGCATAAAAAGAGAACGAAAAAAATTAAATAAGGAAAAAGTTTTTGAAATAAAATCAGAAACGAAAATGCTTAAAAAATTAAAACGATTATGTTATCATTCATATAATTCCGTAAAAATGCTAAAAAAAAGTGCGAACAAAGGGAAAAGAACGAAAAAGTTTTACGAAATAAAAAGCTAAGTTAAAAAAAGAGGAAAATCACTTTGAAAACGTTTTTACGGATCTATAGGGATGAATTAGAAACTATAAAAATCTAATTTAAACCAAAACAATGTAAAAATAACTAAACATAAAAACAAGAAAACTAATCTCATACACACACACACACATATAAAGAAGAACGAAAAAAACTAAGTTAAAACAAAAGGGAAATAAGATTGCATATGAATAGCCAAATAGATGAAGTCCAAATTCAAAGAAAGAGAGAAAAACTATAAATTTTATTAAGCAAAGTAGGAGATTACAAAACTAAGAAAATAAAGGAGAGGGGGAAAAATTCCCTTACATAGCATTTGGATTTCATTTCAGCAGCATATCACTATACAAAATGGATCCAAAAAGTGGAACAAGAGCTCAAGCAGAAGCTCTGAATTTATAGGGAAAAATTTACAAGTACACGCCCTTGGTCACGGGCGTGACATGGGGCGTGTCAGTACTATTTGCGAAGGCGGCCGGCGATTTGACGGGAAAGTGGACTTCGGGCTGGACACGTGTCGGTCTCGCAGTGGTCACGCCCCAGGTCACGGGCGTGATGCTGGGCGTGTTAAGCAGGTGGATCTGGGCGCGGGTTGCTCCGAAAGTCTTCGGGCAGGTCTTGTCGGGCCAGCTGGAAAGGTCACGCCCCAGGTCACGGGCGTGACTCTGGGCATGTCAGTTGGTGTCGACACTCGACGAATGTCGAGCGGAAAGTGTCGAGTTGACATCGTTGAGCTGAGATTGAGTCACGCCCTAGGTCACGGGCGTGACTCTGGGCGTGTCGAGGAGGTCGACGATCGTTGAGCTGGAAACGTCGAGCGGGTGGACACGGCCTTGTCTCACGCCCCGTGTCGGGTGACACGGGCATGACGTCGGGCGTGTCAGGCTTTTCTTCTCGAAAATTGCATATTTCACGGTTTTTGAGATGTCACACCCTGGTCACGGGCGTGAACAATATGTCACGGGCGTGACATGACATTTTTTGTAGATTTTGATTTTTTCCTGAAAAATAAAATAAAACACGTTAGTATAATATTTACAAAAAAGGAGCAATTTATCAAGCAAAAATATGTAAAAATGACGAAAAGAAATGAAAATGACTAAATTAATGTACAAAAAAATAGGTATATTTACAATTCATCAATCTGTGAACCCTTTAGAAACTCACAGGCTATCAATCACTACGTTATATGCATTTAAAGACACAGAAAATAAATTCATTCCAAAGTAAAATCAATAACTATTTTTTAAAGATTACAAAAAATGTGATCTCCGTGACGCCAGATAATGAAGGCGGTGAATGAAAAACAACTTTTGGTTTTCTATACCGACCCGCTCCACGAACCGGTTGGCACTCTCCCTTTCACTCGAAGAAAGGTCTTCGAGCCGACTCTTCACCCTCACGAAAGGAGGTATCTTAGAACCCTGCTAAATCCCCCGATCTAGACGACCTTTCCCCGGGACGATTTCTCACGGAATCCTTCCCGAACCCCGATGACCATTGCTGGTTGATTTTCCTCACCACAAGAAAACAAAGAAGAGAAAAGTACACAAGAATATATAAAAAAATTAAAGTTCAAATCTCCCTCAATATGACTCCTCCGTTGAGTGATTCGTGATTGATGCTAGAAATCTTTGTGGGCTTGCAACCGATCAACACTTTGTAGGTTTTGTTTCTCTTAGCTTGCTGGAGTTCTTCATGCACGAATGGGAGGGAGGTGGCCTTATTTTCTTTTGATAGAGATTTCGTAACAGACCACAGAGAGGCGGACGAACCATAGGATTTGTAGATCTAAGTCTCCTTTTGCCTTAGTTAGGAACACAGAAAACGAGGCGCCTTTTTATACGTCTTTGTAAAAATATGCTACCGTTGGAGGTAAGGTTAGCGCCCAGCAGTATGTTCATGCGCTTGATGTTGAAAGCTATCCTCAAAATTTGGAAAAATATTCAAAACAAATATTTTCCTTTTTCCAATGCTAGCACGACGCGATAGGTAGGTAGCGCTTAGCAGTAGTCCAGTCATCTCAACAATTCCATTTCAACGGCCATTGAGTGGGATACCGTGGTGCAGTATCAAGACAGCACCCGGCGGTAGTCCAGTTGTCTCGATGAATCAACTAGTCTAGACGATCATTGAGTAGGCTAATGCAGTACGGTATCAAGATAGCGCCCGACGGTAGTCTAGTTATCTCGATGAATGAATCAGTCTCGACGATCGTTGAGTATGCTACCATGCCGTGGTACAAAGTTAGTGCCTATGCGGTAAGTTCCTGAGCACCTGGCTAAATAATTCATGCTACCGCCTTGTAACACCTCCCCTATAATAACCATATAATATGGGTCCGGCCGGGGCCCCACAACATACAGATGCCACAGCTTCAGTATTATAAAATGATATAGCTACCCAAACTCAAAACTCAAAACACAACACAGCGGAAAAAACCAAAGATACTAGAAGTTATCCACGCCTACAAGAGTAACAAAATGGCCTTAAGGCCTCCTGAAAGTGCATAAGCACACCTAGTCTACCTCGGCATGCAAGCCGGTCACCAAGGGCATCAAAACATACAATGTCACAAAGAGTAGAGCCACAACAAAAAGTTAACACTTCATGAGGCTTAAGCTTTTCTGGCCAGCGAGCTAGCTCCTGCTTGCGATCCTTGCCCTGTAAAATTTATTAGTAACGTGAGTCAGCAAAGGATGACCTCAAACTGTGTAACAAACACATCTCCTCCCGACCGCCCCTAACGGACCCCAGGGTACTCCTCCAACCTGCAAGTTAGCACTTCGTATGCAATATTCATAAGAAAGAAAAACAACTAAAGAAACAGGCTTGGATGTCTCAAACATCATACATGTTCTCTACTGTTGAGCATATAATATTAGGGCCTACTATGCAACATGAATGCAACACCCGGGCTTCACCCAAGGTACCCTATAGCGTATGCATCTAGCACATCATCACATCAATTGGGTACTCATCGCTTCCCCATTGGCATAAAGCCACAAACAAAGGGGTAACACAATCTCCCCCAATGGCGCACAGGCCGCCACATGGAACTCTTGCTAAGGCCCCACCCGCTCAAGGTCTTAGACCCGGGCTTGCCTACAAGCTCTGACGTCTCATGTCAGGATTCCAACAAACACAACTGACCGATTCTAAGAAGCCTTGCTGGACCCCACCCGCTCATGGACTCATTGCCCGGGCTTGCACCATGCTTGGCATTCTCGTCAGTCTCACAGAAGGGGACTAGTCTCGCCGGGACACTCTCCACACATGACGTGTACGTCACGGGATAGCTAGCCGACCACGGAGACACAGCCACGCCTTGGCACATCACAAACCAAGACAATCCCACCCTAGCCTCTCATTTGTACTGCAGCGTTCCCGCGCACCAAGGAAACCATCTACCACTCATGTGGAGCTAACCTTGTCCACCAAGGAAACCATCTACCGCCATTGAGGAGCTAACCTTGTCCGATTCCGATTACACGTACTCACTCGAGAAAAAGGGGAAAACATCACCACATCACAAACGACATCTTGCCGCAACGAATCTCGACGAATCCTTAAAGCTCGTATGCAACATCACCGAGTCGGACTAACAGTCGCGACTACGGCTTCACACACCATGCCTAATCCACTAATTGAGCGGATCTCTAATGCAAAACACACCGGGGACGGACTCAATCGACCCGGAGGTTCCTCTTGAACCTTGGCGACCCAAACCCCTCTCATTTGAGTGTTTAGTGCCCAAAAACTAGAAAAGAAAAGATGCTAAGGCATGCATCCTAAAACCGAGAGGAGAAGTGTCGTTACCTTCCGACTCCTCTTCCTAACCATGGAAAATAACCGGATGAAAACCTTCGCAACGATCTAGCCTCCACGGATCTGGACTCGGCTCGCGATTTGGAGCACCGAAACCTCTCCAACAGCCAGATCTCTACTTCACCTTCTTCCTTGCTCTCCCTTTTCTCTAGAACTTTAGAAAGAGAACCACGCAAAAGAAATGAGGGTTTCTAAGGGTCCAATGCCGTGTATAACCCATCAGGAACAACCCCAAGCCGTTGGATCCCAAAATAAAGAAACGAACGGCCTTGATTCGGGCCTGAAATGCTAAAACTGGGCCGAACATGGCCTGCGACACGCCCGTGTCCAGGGCCGTGTCCCCCATTCGCTGTCAAAACCGACGCGCCTGGAACAACACACGGGAATCCGACACGCCCGTGTTCGACCTGACACGTCTGTGTCCCAACTGACACGGCCGTGAGGTCGGCCGTGTGCCTCCATCGACACAGCCCCGAAAACAACCCGAGACTCACACGGGTACTGGACATGCCCTTGTCCTTGCCCGTGTCTAACTCAACACGCCTGGGCTCCAGGCCATGTTCACTATCTCGACACTTCGTCGAGCAAAGTTCATCGACTGCCTGACACGTCCTTGGACACGCCCGTGTCCTAGGCCGTGTGCCTTGTCTCGACACATCGTCGAGCGAAATTCGTCGACTCCCTCGGCCGATCGTCGACACGGGCTCGATACGCCCTGAGACACGCCCATGTCTCAGGCCGTGTTCTCTTCTCGACAATCGTCGACTCCAAAATCGTCGACCTCACGACCAAATCATCGACTGGAGCCTGACACGCCCTGGGACACGCCTGTGTCCGAGGCCGTGTGCCCCTGCCAGAAACCAATTTTCCTTCTCAACGCACCCGGTTCGACACTCATCTAGGACCCAAACTTGTCCAGAAATGCTGGTCGTCCCTCTACAAATTTCGGGGCGTTACAACTCTCTCGCCTTAAAAGAATTTCGTCCCAAAATTACAAAGCCAAAGAGAACAAAACTTAAATGGTACCTGATTTGAAGTGCTCTGGATACTCTTCTAGCATGGCTTGTTCTCGCTCCCAAGAGTGCTCCTCACGACCGCAGTTGTCCCATCGAACTTTCATGAGTTTAACCTCTTTATTCCGCAACTGCCGAGTCTCCGAATCCTCTGTAGCAATTGGACGGACTCGCGTCCTCAAGTCTTACTCAATCGGCACAGATGCCGGCTCAATCACGACACTTGCCTACACCAAGGCTTTCCTCAAGACGGAGACATGGAAGATGTCATGCAATCCACTAAGCTCCGCGGACAACGCCAACCGATAGGCTGCTTCTCCCACCCATTCAAATACTTCAAAAGGCCACAAAAACCTTGGACTCAACTTCTTGAGTCGGCAAATCCGTGAGACGCCTTTGAACGACTTGATCTTCAAATAGACCCAATCACCTACCGCAAACTCCAACTTCCTGTGACGAGCATTAAAGTATTTTGCTTGCCGGTCTTGCACCACCTTCATATGCTCTTGAATGGTCCGTACCAACAAACAAGCGTCAACTACCACCTCCTTTCCGAAAATTTGGTGTCTCCCGCCTCTGTCCAAGACATCGGTGTTCGACACCGTCTCCCATACAAAGCTTCGTATGGCGCCATTTTTATACTTGCTTGATAACTGTTATTGTATGCGAATTCCACCATGAAGAGGTTATCCTCCCACTTCTTGCCGAAGTCAAAAATGCACATTCTCAGCATATCCTCCATAGTACGGTTCGTTCTTTCGGTTTGCCCATCAGTTTGAGGATGGAACATCGTACTGAACTTTAGCTTCGTGCCCAAACTCTTCTGAACCAATCTCCAGTCCTTGGACGTAAACCGTCCATCTCGATCGCTGACTATGCTCTTAGGAATCCCGTGCAGTCGCACAATGTTGCGAACATACAACTCCACCAGCTTCTCCACGCTGTCCTCCTTCCGATTTGGGATGAAGTGGGCCACCTTGGTTAAGCGATCCACGATCACCAAAATAGCATCATTACCCTGCTGCGATCTAGGTAAACCATGTACAAAATCCATGGAGATGTCATCAAATTTCCACTCAGGGATTGGTAGGGGCTTCAGGAACCCGCCCGGCTTCTGACATTCGGCCTTCACCAAGGCGCAAGTTTGGCAATGATTCACATACAAAGCTACGTCCCGCTTCAGCCCCGGCCACCAAAAGGATTTCTTCATATCCAAGTACATCTTTGTACTGCCCGGGAGAATGGAGTACTTTGTGAAGTGAGCCTCAAACATCAACTCCTCACGGAGTTTGCCGAACTACAGTACACAAACCCTTCCGTCCTTCCTTAGAATCCCATCAATCATCTCCCAGGCGCGACTCTCGCCCTTTTGAGCCTCCATCACATATGGTTGAAACTCCACATCCAACCGAGTCGCTTCCCGAATGCGATCGGACAAGTTGTTCTGCATTACAATCCAGTTCAACCGAGCCACGCTGTACTCACCTCTCGCCACTCATTCCAAACCAAGGGACTCCTATTCCTGTACCAACCGCTCATCATGAGCTTCGATCCAATTCCCTTTCCCCGAGTACTTTCTACTTAAGGCATCCGCCACCACATTGGCTTTACCTCGCGTATACTGAATCGCCACCTCGTAGTCTCCAAGAAACTCAACCCACCTGCGTTGCCGCATGTTCAAGTCCTTTTGATCCAAGAGATACTTCAGGAGTTTATGATCCGTGAAGATCTCCACCTTTGCACCATACACATAATGTCGCCATATTTTCAATGCAAAAATTACCGGCGCCAACTCCAAGTCATGGACGGGGTAATTCCTCTCATGAGGCTTCAGCTGTCTAGACCCAAAAGCTATCACCTTGCCATGTTGCACCAAAACGCAACCCAAACCGCATCCCGATGCGTCACTGAAGACCTGAAATCCCTCGGTCCCTTGCAGTAGACTTAGGATTGGAGCCATCATCAGTCTCTCCTTCAGTACCTCAAATGCTTGACTGCACTCTTGAGTCCACACAAACTTATGATCTTTACGAGTGAGTGAGGTGAGGGGTAGAGCTATCCGCGAAAAATTCTCCACGAATCTCCTAAATACTCGACTAGTCCAAGAAACTTCGGACTTCCGCCACAGTCCTCAAAACTGGCAAATCTCTGATGGCTTCCACTTTTGTTGGATCCAATGCCACCCCATCCCCACTAATCACGTGGCCCAAAAATGCCACCTTCTCTAACCAGAACTCGCACTTTGAGAACTTTGCATACAACTGATTCTCCCTCAACACTTGCAATACCACTCTCAAGTGGGTCTCATGCACCACTTTCGATTTGGAATACACCAAGATGTCATTAATGAAGACAACCACAAAAGAATCCAAGTATACCTGAAATACTCAATTCATAAGGTCCATGAACACAGATGGCGCGTTCGTCAGCCTGAAAGGCATCACCAAAAACTCAAAGTGTCCATACCTTGTACCAAAGGCAGTCTTGGGTATGTCCTCGTCCCGAATTCGCAACTGATAATAGCCTGACTTTAAGTCCAATTTTGAGTACACCACCGACCCCACCGACTGGTCGAATAAGTCGTTTATCCGAGGAATTAGATACTTATTCTTAACGGTCAGTTTATTCAGCTCTCGGTAGTCTATGCACAGCCGCATACTACCGTCTTTCTTCTTTACAAACAACACCGGCGCGCTCCACGGCGAAGAACTGGGTCTAATATATCATTGCTCCAACAGTTCCTGTAACTGTACTTTGAGTTCAGCCAACTCCTTTAGGGCCATCCTAAACAGAGGACGTGACACCGGCCTAGCCTCCTGCACTAACTTGATCGAGAAGTCGATCTCCTGCCGAGGAGGCGCTCTAGGAAGTTCATCCGGAAACACATCCTTGAACTCTGCCACTACGGGCACTTCCTCAATAGACAACTGGGAGAGACGAACCTGCAATAACGCTACAAGCGCTACACCGCCCTGGTTAACCGCCCGCATCAACTGCATGGCCGAAATCCGGGAATAGGCCACTCTGCAAAGGCCCTTAAATTTGACTTCCGCCTCCCCTTTGCTCTTTAGGGTCACTACCTTAGATAGGCAATCAATACTGGCGCGCTGCTCTGCAAGCCAGTCCATGCCCAAAATGACATCGAACTCAACCAATGGTAGAACCGCTGCTACCAAAACGAAGTCAACTCCGTCCAGCTCCCAACAGATGCGCGCTTTGGCCTCGGTGGTCATGGATGACCCATTAGGCATGCGCACTTTCAAATCTGCGTCCGCCGAGAAAGACTCAACTCCTAACCTCCGGACGAAGCTCTCCGCAAGAAAGGTGTGCGACGCTCCCGTATCGAACAATACCCTAGTGGGGTACCCGGAAACTAATACGAAGCCTATCACCACATAGGTTTGGCGGATTGCTTGCTGTTGTCCAAGGTTGTAGGCCCTTGGTTGCACCTGTTGGAACCGAGAAGCACTTGACTCCGCCAACTTCCCTTTCTTTGTGGCACTGGGGCCTTAGCGCACAGTCTGCTCCTGCCTTGCCTCTTGCTCCGCCCCTCCTTGAGGACAAACACGAGCTATGTGCCCCACCTTACCGCAGTTGTAGCACGTCGGCAGACCCCTAGAGTGAGAACCTCCAAGTGTCCACTTGCTCTTCTCAACGGACCTGGAAGTGTGAGGCTTTTTCCTCCACCTACTCCCTTCAGACTTTCCCTGGGATTGGGGAGGCTTCCCTTCCCCTTGCTTGGGATTGAAACCCTTACGACGTTGGGTACGCTCCAGATCACTTTCCAATATCCTGGAAGCCTCAACTAGCTCATTAAAACTAGCTCTCTTCATGGAAATGAGGAGTTGCCTCAGATTCTCCCTCAGCCCCTGGTAGAAGAGGTTATCCCTCTCTACATCATCTGCCATCGTCGTTCCCGCGTAACGACCCAAACGGGTGAACTCCTGCACATACTCGTCCACCGTCTTGTCTCGCTGCATTAAGTGCAGAAACTGCCTCTGAAGGGCCAACCGTGTAGAAACGGGAATGTACCTCTTTAGAAAAGCATCCCCAAATTCCTCCATCGACGGGGTGCGTCCAGGGAACTGGCAGCCGCTATGGCTCACCCCCCACAACTTGACATCTCCTTGTAACATGAACGCCGCATACTCAGATTTCTTTTCTTCTGGCGTCTCTACCGCCCTCAATAGCTCTTGAATTCGAACCCACCAATCCTCCGCATTCATTGGCGTACCAACTCCCTTGAACGACGGGGGATGGACGCTCAGGAAATACTTCATGTGCTAGTCTCCATGTCTGACAACCACCCTTTCCGCCAAAGGCTCCACTCGCCTGGCTTCTCCGCCTGGCACGGCCAACACCGTGTCCGGTGTAGCAGGGGTTGCTACCTGAGCTGCCGCTACAGCTTTAACATAAGGACACTCATGGTCCCGCGTTACTCTTATGTGGATAACTTCTCTACGCATTGACCTTGAATCTAACCTCCCTCTGATACCAAATTGTAACACCTCCCCTGTAATGACCGTATAATATGGGTCCAGCCGGGGCCCCACAACATACAGACGCCACAACTTCAGTATTATAAAATGATATAGCTACCCAAACTCAAAACTCAAAACACAACACAGCGGAAACAACTAAAGAGACTAGAAGTTATCCACGCCTACAAGAGTAACAAAATGGCCTTAAGGCCTTACAACAAGAGTGAAACCAAACTCAAATAATACAACAGTTCTGAAAGTGCATAAGCACACCTAGTCTACCTCGGCATGCAAGCCGGTCACCAAGGGCATCAAAACATACAATGTCACAAAGAGTAGAGCCACTGCAAAATTTAACACTTCCTAAGGCTTAGGCCTTTCTGGCCAGCGAGCTAGCTCCTGCTTGCGATCCTTGCCCTGTAAAATTTATTAGTAACGTGGGTCAGCAAAGGCTGACCTTAAACTATATAACAAACACATCTCCTCCCGGCCGCCCCTAACGGACCCCGGGGTACTCCTCCAACTTGCAAGTTAGCACTTCGTATGCAATATTCATAAGCAAGAAAAGTAACTAAAGAAACAGACTTGGATGTCTCAAACATCATACATGTTCTCTACTGTTGAGCATATAATATTAGGGCCTACTATGCAACATGAATGCAACACCCGGGTTTCACCCAAGGTACCCATATACATCTAGCACATCATCATATCAATTGGGTACTCATCGCTTCCCCATTGGCATAAAGCCACAAACAAAGGGGTAACACAATCTCCCCTAACGGCGCACAGGCTGCCATATGGAACTCTTGCTAAGGCCCCACCCGCTCAAGGTCTTAGACCCGGGCTTGCCTGCAAACTCTGACGTCTCATGTCAGGATTCCAACAAACACAACTGACTGATTCTAAGAAGCCTTGCTGGACCCCACCCGCTCATGGCCTCATTGCCCGGGCTTGCCCCATGCTTGGCATTCTCGTCAGTCTCACAGAAGGGGATTAGTCTCGCCGGGACACTCTCCACACATGACGTGTACGTCACAGGATAGCCAGCCGTCCACGGAGATACAGCCACGCCTTGGCACATCACAAACCAAGATAATTCCACCCTAGCCTCTCATTTGTACTGCAGTGTTCCCGCACACCAAGGAAACCATCTACCACTCATGCGGAGGTAACCTTGTCCACCAAGGAAACCATCTACCTTCATTGAGGAGCTAACCTTGTCCGGTTCCTACTACACGTACTCACTCGAGAAAAAAGGGAAAACATCACCACATCACAAACGACATCTTGCCGCAACGGATCTCTACGAATCCTTAAAGCTCGTATGCAACATCACCGAGTCGGACTAACGGTCGCGACTACAGCTTCACACACCATGCCTAATCCACTAACGGAGCGGATCTCTAATGCAAAACATGCCGGGGACGGACTCAATCGACCCGGAGGTTCCTCTTGAACCTTGGCGACCCAAACCCCTCTCATTTGAGTGTTTGCTGCCCAAAAACTAGAAAAGAAAAGATGCTAAGGCATGCATACTAAAATCGAGAGGAGAAGTGTCGTTATCTTCCGACTCCTCTTCCTAGACATGGAAAATAACTAGATGAAAACCTTCGCAACGATCTAGCCTCCACGTATCTGGACTCGGCTCGTGATTTGGAGCACCGAAACCTCTCCAATAGCCGGATCTCTACTTCACCTTCTTCCTTGCTCTCCCTTTTCTCTAGAACTTTAGAAAGAGAACCACTCAAAAGAAATGAGGGTTTCTAAGTCTCCAATCCTGTGTATAACCCATCATGAACAATCCCCAGCCGTTGGATCTTAGCCTTCATAAAACCATCTTAATCAAGCCCTAAAAAGATCTTAGCCTTCATCCGGCTTGGTCTACAACCGTAGCAGAAAGACTTCGGCGGGGCATGATAACGAGCTTCCAGCCTGTCACTGGTGATGTCATGGGCTTGATAGCTGGAACACGGGCATATAGACAGGGCATTATAGGGTTTGTTGGCATCAAGACTTTGGCACGGCATGACAACGAGCTTCTGGCTTTATCAAGGGTGATGACATGAGCGTGACAGATGGAACATGGGCGTGTAGCCTAAGCGTGAATGAGCTCGCTGGATGAAATCTGCTGGATGAAATCTGCTGAATTGCTGGAATTGATGGTTTTAAAGTTATACGCCGTACGTCACGGGAGTGACCTATGGGTGCGACTTATAAAATTTTGTCGAATTGCCCAAAATGTCCAGAAATACATATTTAACACAAAATAAGGTTAAGTTAGAACTGAAAATAAAAAAGAAAGGATTTATTTAAGCATGCACATAGTATACTTACACTTTTCATTAAAACTAAACTAAAATATAACCTAAAAATATGTATATTTTGCTACTCATCACCCCACGTTTGGAAATGATTTTTCGAAGTTGAATTTTGAGGAAAAACATGTTGTCTAATATGATGCTCAGATTTGATCCAATGCGAGCAAATAAGTCGATAATTATTCTCGAATGAATAATAAAGGTGCAACCCATGATAAGCTTCCCTAATCTGATTAAGCCATGATTGAAAGATGCAACTGAACTATTATCAGATCCTAATAATGGGTGAAACTCAAAAGAAGCTTCCTAAAAATAGAAATGGAACTGAATTTACCTCTTATGAATGGAGATGAAACTGAACTCCCCTCCTATGAACAGAGATGGAATAGAACTTGTCTCCTATGAATGGAGATGGAACTGAACTTGCCTCCTATGAATGGAGATGGAATTGAACTTGTATCTTATGAACAAAGATAGTACTAAACCTTTCTTCTATGAACGGAGATGGAACTGAACTTGTTTCCTATGAACAGAGATGGAATTATCTCCTATGAATGGAGATCGAACTAAACTTGCCTCCTGAGAATAGAGATGGAACTGAAGCCTCCTGAGAATAGAGATGGAACAGCTACAGATTTCCTCCATGCCGCAGTTGCAGACTCTCACCACTACAGCTACAGAAAGCCATCAAGCCTTAACTATAGGTTGGCAGACCGCAGCTGCGGTTAACACCCAGACCGTTGATGCGGTAAGTGTCAAAACTACTGATGCAGCTAACCTACTGACTGCTGCCACGACTAACCTGCAGACCACAGCTATGGTTAACTAGCATTCCACTGATGCGGCTAACCTCCTAACCACTACTGCGGCTAATCACAATACCACTGCTGTGACAAACCAACAGGACGCCATTGCGGCTAACCAATTGTACATTGTTGGGGAAAATCTCCAGATCGCTAAGCCAAACCGCTAGAATATGGAGATTAACTGACTAATGCAGCTAGGAATCAAACCGCCTGGTCTCTTTAAGCTTTAATAATGACCAACTGTCTGTCACTAGCCCTACCATCGGGCGCCATTTCGTCGACCATCAAATCAATTCATTGAGAAGAAACCTCTACCGCCAGGCGTTAGTCTTGCCATGCCGCGGTATCGAAAAGTGGCGCGAATATTATTTTTGATATTTTCCTAATTTCATTGACAAATTGGAACACCGCTTTGGAAGACCTACCGCCGACAATAGCTTTTTTTTAAAGACGTGTATAAAATGAACATTTCTTTTTTTTTTGAGGAAACAAGAAGGAGGATTTCTCGCCTAGGGTTTGGCTACCATCTCTGTTGGTACGAACCACCATTTCCAAGCAAGAAAGGCAAAATTTCTCCCTCCCATTTGTGATCGAATAACTCAGAAGAGCGAAGTCTCTAATGAACATTAGCTGCTGATCGAGTGCATGAAGAATGACATTTAGAAGCGTCGATCGCGCACCGTTCTATGGAGGATTTATTATTTTGAGGGAGCAATAATTTTAAACTCTTTTATTCTTATTTTTATCTTCCCTTTTCTATTCAATCTGAGTTTGTGAGAAGTCGGTCTGGGTGGCCGTCGGATTCCTGGGCGGAATCTGTGGGAAATCTTCCAGGGAGAATGTCTAGATCTAGGAGATGTAGCGGGCTCTAAGACCTTTCGTGGGAGGAAGGTGAAGAGTCAGCTCATCATTCTTCTTGGGAAAAAGAGAGAGTCAACCGGTCATGGGAGGCTCGGTTTAGAAATTAATAGTGATTTGTTTGATTCATCGCCTGTGATCTCCAGCATCACAGAGATCCATTCATTTTGTTGTAAACCCTTGTTTTAGTTTTGAATAAAATTAAAGTTATTTTATTTTATTGTGAATTTGTGGCCGGATATTGCTATGGTTTGAAGAGATGTGTGTAATTTAGAAAATAACATTTTGTAGGGGAAGTTGTTCACTATAACCTACCGCCGTGCGGTAATATACTACCGCCTCAAGGTTGCTTCCAAAATAGGTTACCCTTGGTGAAATTTATTTTAGTTCTAAATTTACTTAAAAATCTTATTAACCCACCTCTAAGGTTGGCCACCAGATCCTACAATTTTACTATGGGTGTACAAAATCCCACTTTCATACATAAATTCTTTAAATCAATACAAAGGATGTATATAGGCTCTAAAAGTCTTTATGAATTTCCTACGAATTTTCTTAGTCGTTTAAAACTCTTTGGTAAATCAAGAACAGATAATAACCCTCCATTTTAATTATTAAAAATATCAAACCATGTCAGCAAATTCTGATATTTGAATGAGAGTTGTCTATCATCATAGGGAACATTTTTTGTGTCAATAAATTTTTCATCTGAGCTCTTTATAAGCCTCAAATATATCAAAATCCACTCAAACTTAATAAAAACATGAAAGTACATATATTATAGTGAATCTGAGGATGAGATCGAGTCGGTCAATGCAAAGTAGTGCCCCCACAACAGATCAGGAGCAGATCTGCTATAAAGTGACTAATCATTTGTTCGAGGATTTTAAGAAAATCAGGGCCATCAAATCATAATCACGGGATTAGACGACATTTGTAGGCCATTAAGGCTTAGTTGCTTACAGGGACTACAAACTGACATCCAGCCAGCGGGACAACATGCCACCACCCCCAACCATCTCATCGTCGGCCATGGCATCTTCTGGCAGTGGTCTGGAGGCCTGGTGCTATCAGTAACTATTAAAATTTATAGTTACGGTACATTCACTCACGGGCACCGCTAACATTTTGCACGCTCAAAAAAGGTCATATTCCTCAGGAGGGCTTCGCATTCATGGCCATCACCATAAACCAAAAAGATGTCAGGTGATGACGATGACCTAGTGGCCGTAGGATGCATGCTAGTTGTCCAAAAGGTAGGGAGGGAGGAGATGAGGACGTTCCATCCTTTGGAGGGGTCTCTAATAGCTATCGGGGTTATCAGCCATAAGAGGTGGCGAAAGAGGTGGAGTGCTTGGGTAGTTATTTTTTGGTGAGGAAGAGCTTTAGTAGGGTGGTGTAGGGGCTCGTATTAGCTGGGCATTGGTGTGAAGCTGTTCAGGGGGGAGGCTAAAGTCTTTGAATACAAGGGCAGCTAATCACCTCAGGTGGGGTGGTGAATAAGTTATTAAGGTCTTTTTAAGTTCTTTAAAACCTTTACTGTTTTAGTTCCTACTGTGTATGCTTAGTTCTGCTTTCAAGAAAATAACACAGAGTACACCAGATATTTAAAGTGGTTCCCTAGTATATGGGTACATACACTGTCCCTCCCACCTTTCTAATAGTATGTTAGACAATGCACTTCTCCAAAAACTTAGCTCCTCAGAGATTACAACATGATCCCACCGGATCACTAAATCTCCACTGAACTTACAACACATGCAATCAGCCCCACCACACAGTAATCACCTGATCACCTAACACAGGAACAAATGCCCTTCAACACAGGCTAGGAGATCATCCCTAACACATAGATACTACACTAGATCCTACTCTCAGCCTTTATAAGTTAGGATTTACAACATTGATCTCATAGATCCACACACGGTCTATATAATCTTGGCCTTGCAACATAGATCTTGAACAGATGCACAGAATTTGAAAGATTAAAATAAATTTGACTCAAGAGATTTTGTTCTCTGAATCAACTGCTTCCTGAGCCGAGTTAATCTCAGCTCTATCTTCTTCTTAGCAACAAGAAAGAAAATTTTAAATGATCTGCTTCCTGTGCTGGAAGTTACTTAGAATCTTGATTCTGATCTTCCTGATGAAGGAGGAAATAATGTGACTAGTTGTCTTCTATCAGCTAACCTATAAGGTAGAATTCAATTACTCTACCTTTCCTTTTGTCTTGAGAAAAACCAAGATCAGATTTCTTCTTCACCGATCCAGAGATTTATCTTCTTATTTGGTTCTACTTGGATCAAGAAACAACTTCAGCTAGGGCTTGCCCAAACTGATTCTTCTTCCTCAGAGTAACACTCTGATCTTGCTATAGCAGATGTTAATTGTAGCAGCTAACTCAGGGACTCTTCAGATTTTTCGAATTGATGTTCTTGCCTCTGCAACAATGGCTGGGGGGAGAAGATAAACTCCCGCTTCTCTTTTTGTGAATTAAATTCTTTTGTCAGAATCTTGATTTGATCTAGATCTCATCCTCTATTTATAATCCTGTCATCCAGCGAGATGATTGACATGAATTGCTACTTAATCGGCTGATTATATCCTTAGTTTTATAGAATGAGACTGACGGCATCGTTAGTAATGGATTACAGCTCTTCCTTAGTCATTTTGAACTTTGTTGAGTTTTTGTTGATTTTGCTAACATCAGCCATTCTGGACTTAGAAAATATCAGACATGTACCCAGGCGTTGAGTGTATTGAGTGAACAAGCATTACTTAGTAAATCTGGACTTAGAAAATTTTCAGCTCTGATAGGCGTTGAGTGAGTAAGCTCCACTCAACACTTTTTAACTTTATCAACTTCTTAACTTGTCCAGGCATTGAGAGCATTGAGTATATAAGATTCACTCAACACTTTTTGATATAGCTTGATCTTCAGCCCTTTCTGCATCCTTGGCATTGAGAGCATTGAGTGTAGCTTCATCACTCAATGCTTTTTGCCTTAGATTATGTTCTGCTTCTTCAGAAACTTTGGCATTGAGAGCATTGCGTATAGCTTCATCACTCAATGCTTTTTGTCTTAGATTATTTTCTGCTTCTTTAGCAACTTTGGCATTGAGAGCGTTGAGTGTAGCTTCATCACTCAACTCTTTTGTATTTGGCCGCAAATGCTCCACTGCATGGCGTTGAGAGCGTTGAGTGTAGCTTCATCACTCAACGCTTTTGTACTTAGACATTTTTCTGTTTCACTCTTTCCACTTGGCTTTGACTGCTAGAGCTTGACTCAAAGCATTCTGTCATCTGGCATTGAGTGTACTGGTTTCACTCAATGCCTGTACACTTAGACGAATTTTCCAGTCTATCTTCTATAACATTTACAGAATAAGTATGGCGTTGAGTGAACTGGCGTCACTCAACGCTTCTAGACTTAGCTTATTTTTCTTTGACAAAAACTTTATGTCTTTGACTTAGGAAGCAATACTCGATGAATTATGCTGCAGGGCGTTGAGAGAGTTGACATCAATCAACACATGTGGACTTGGCTATTTTTTGGCTTCCACTGCTTACTCTTTGACGGACCTGGCTTTATTCAACGCTATTTGTGCTATGGCATTGAGTGAACTGCCTTCACTAAATGTCTGTAGACTTAGCTGCATTTCTTCATCCAGCTTCCTTCCTTAAGCCATCTGGCATTGAGTGAGCTTGCTTCACGCAATGCCTGTGGGCTTAGGCAATTTCTCGCCTATCCAGCTAACTTCTTTATGTCCACCTATCTTATCATTGTAACAAGGACTAATATGCATGCATTAACTTGCAACCATATCAAATACAACTTGATGTATATCATTGACTTTTTTTACTTCTTACAAATTAGGATCATTGGGATCACTAGACCCAACAATCTCCCCATATTTGAAGAAGTCAAAATCTCACTTCAATTTCTTAGTCAATGACATACATACCATATTTGCAGCAATAAAACACTATAACAAGACAGTTACAAGAAGGTTACCTACTCGCCCCATTTAGAAGCATCCCTGCTCCCCCTGTCCTATTGCCACAGTCCTGTTTAGAAGCATCCTTGCTCTCCCTATCTTACTGCCACAGTTATGCTTGCTTGATCAATCCTTTTGGCCTTGATACCCTTGATCCATAACTTGATCAACCCCTTCTCTCCCCCCTTTTGACTTCTATAGAATAGTCAGGGAGTTCTGGCTTCCTTTGATCTTCTTCTCCCCCTAGCTGTGTGTAGGAGATCAACTAATACAGCTGCTATCTTCATCTCTTTATAAGGCTGAACCTGCTTCTACAACTATTTTAATTGCTCCACCTCAATAAGAGCATCTTCTATCACATCTTCCTGATAGACACTTTGGTCTCCACAACCTTTATACCACTAAAGGTCTTCTCATCCTATAAGAAAAAGAACAAAACTGAAACCAAAAATACTATAGGGAGTAACTGAAGGTAAACTAAGATAAACATACCCAATTCAAATTTGAAGGTGTTGAACTTTGCTTTATCTAGTGGCTTAGTGAAGATGTTACCCACTTGCTTGTCAGCGGGAACAAACTCGAGACTAATATCCTCACATTCCACATGCTCTCTATAAAGTGATATCTAATCTCTATATGCTTAGTCCTGCTATGTGATACAGGATTTCTAGCTATAGAAATAGCACTAGTAGAATCACAAAATAAAGATTTTCTACTTATCTAGAGATTATAGTCCTGGAGTAGATGTTAGATCCACAACAACTGTGCATAGCTGCTCCCTGCAGCTATATATTCTGACTCTACAGTAGAAATAACAACACTAGTCTACTTCTTCCTACTCCAAGACACTATCCTTCTACCCAGAAATTGATAGGAACCTGATGTACTTTTCTTGTCCTCTCTGTAGCCTGCAAAGTCTGCATCTGAATAGCCTATTAGTTCAAAATCCATATTCCTAGAGAACCATATGCCAAGATCTGGTGTGACCTTTAGATATCTTAAAATCCTCTTAGCAACAGAGTAATGAGTCTCTTTAGGGCATGCATAATATCTAGCACAAACACATATAGCATAGATGATGTCTGGCCTACAAGTAGTGAGGTATAAAAGATATCTAATTATCCCTCTATATAAAGTCTGATCAACAAGTTTCCCTGCCTCATCTTTGTCTAAAGACATACTTGATCCCGTGAGAGTTTTCATGGTGGAAGCATTCTCCATCCCAAAATTTTTAATTAACTTCCTGGTAAACTTAGACTGGGATATGAATAATCCATTATCAGTTTGTCTTACTTGGAGATCCAAGAAAAACTTAAGTTCACCCATGCTGCTCATCTCAAACTTCCCTTGCATAAGTTTGACAAACTTTCTACAAAGTTTGTCATCAGTAAATCTAAAGATAATGTCATCAACATATATCTGGACTAGGATGATCTTGACCTTAGATTCTATTAGGAATAGGGTCAAGTCTATCTTCCCCCTTGAAAATTTATTTTTAATGAGGAAGCAAGACAATGTCTCATACCATGCTCTAGGGGCTTGTTTTAGCCCAAATAGAGCATTCCTTAGTCTCTAAACAAAAACAGAATAGTTAGGAACAACAAAACCTAGAGGCTATTCAACATAGACTTCTTCCTTCAAGTCTCCATTCAAGATGGCTGACTTCACATCTATCAGGTAGACTCTGAAACCTTGGTATGCATCACATATAAGGAATAGAATGATAGTTTTTAGTCTTTCTATAGGGGAAAAGGTTTGATCAAATTCAATACCTTCATCTTGTCTGTACCCGTGAGCTGCCGACCTAGCTTTGTTCTTAACTATAATGTAATTTTCATCAAGTTTATTTCTGTAGATCCACATGGTTCCAATGACATTATGTCCTTGAGGTCTGGTAACCTACTTGTAGACCTTATACCTTGTAAACTGGTTCAGTTCCCTTTACATAGCTACAATACAGAACTGGACTTTGTTAGCCTCTTCAAATTTCTTAGGCTTCACTTGTGACGGGAAATTGGAGTACATTGCTGTGTTGAGACATCTACTTCTTGTCACTAGTCCTTAGCTTGCATCACCAAAAATCTGTTGTCCTGGATTATCCCTCAGATATCTTACTATCGGAGGCTATCTTGCTTCATCATCATGCTCTTCATGATGCACATCTTCATCCACTTCCTATGTGCCTTGTGCTTACTCTAGAATACACACACCCTCAACTTTATCTTGAATTGTTAAAGCAGCTTACTTGAAAGTGAGTTTATCCTACACTAGTTCAGTACCTATAGAACTAGAAGAAGAGCTTGAAAGCTCATTATTAATCATATTTGACTCATCAAATACTACATCAACTGACTCCTCTATAACTTGACTTGTCAAGTTGTAGATCATATAAGCCTTACTATGATTGTTATACCCAACATAGATCCCCTCATAGGACTTGACAGCAAACTTAGTTATATAGGATTTCCCATTGTTGAGCACAAAGCACTTGCTCCGAAAGATTCTGAAATATGCAAGGTTTGGTTTTCTGCACTTCAAGATCTCATAGTGAGTCTTTTGTGGCCCTTGGTGATAGAACTCCTGTTGAAAACATGACAAGAAGTGTTTATTGCCTCACCCCAGAAATATTCTAAGAGAGATGTGTCATTTATTAAAGTCCTTTCAACTTTTATGAGTCCTATTCTTCCTCTCAGCAACCCCATTTTGCTGGGGTGTTCTTGGAGAGTAAAACTCTTACGGAATCCCATGTTCTTCACAGATTCTTGTCATGCATTCAGATTGAAATTCAGTCCCATTGTCACTTCTGATTTGGACCACAGTACTGTCCAACTCATTATGTATTTTCTTGACAAATGTCTTGAAGACATCAGGGGTTTCAGAATTTTTCTTCAAAAAGAAAACCCAAATAAATCTAGAAAAGTCATCAATAACTACAAAGGTGTAGACTTTCCTACCTAAACTGTGAACTGGCATTGGACCAAACAATTCTATATGTAAGAGGAATAAACACCTTACAGAATCTTTAGTCTCAATAGTTTTGAAAGAAGCTTTGGTCTGCTTGCCCTTTTGGCATGTAGAGCAAATTCCTTCCTTAGTGCACTTCATGTTAGGATCATTCCTAACAAACTCTTTACTATAGAGCATACCTATAGTCTTATAATTCAAATGAGCTAGCCTCTTATGCCATTTGACATATTGTAAGGCTTTCTCATTTGCAACTAAACAAATGGGAGCGTCTGAAATTAGACAAAGAAAATTTAGACAATAAACATTCCCACTCCTAGTGCCAGTCAAAATGACCTTTTGGTCATTTGATCACCTAATATGACACTTATCCTTGTGGAATTATATGACATAGCCAAGATCACATAATTGGCTTATGCTTATAAGGTTATGTTGCAACCCTTCCACATAAGCCACTTTTGTAAAAGTGACCAAGCCATTAGTAATCTTGCCATAACCTTTGGTGATCCCTCTATCTGATCCACCAAATATCACCTTGGGTCCATCCTTTACTTGAATGAACATCTTTAGATTGCTATTTGTTCCAATCATGTTCCTGGAACAACCACTATCCAAGTACCATAAAGGGGTATGGATACTTGGACAAACCTGCAAAACATATTTATTTTACCTTAGGACCCTAATATTTATTGGGTACTAGGTATATGTTAGTCCGATAATGCATACTTGCAGCTCTTATAACAGGCAAGCTAACATTAGCTCTCTACATACTATGATTATGCCGACAATCAATAGCAAAGTGGCCTTCCTTGACACCACACCAACACTCATGGATGTTGTATCTTTTATTCTGAGCTAGTCCAGCGGTTGTGTTGACAACATCTCTTGGTCTAGAAGGTGCAGCAACTGACCAGTTATTTTATTTCCCAACCATAGTCTGACTAGTGGTGGGTCTGACAGTGGAAGTTCTTGGGTTATCTTGAGCCCTACCAACAGTTGCCTTCTTTTCAGAAAGCACACTCTTGATGGCCTCTGATATGTCCAAGTATTGTCTACCAATAGACTGACCTTGGTCTTAGAGTGAGTTGGAATATTCTGAGAACAGTCTGGCACTTTACCCTTGAGTGAAGGGGTTGGTGCACAAAAAACAAATGGTCCGGGATGGGTCATTTGAATTTCCTTATGGGGAGCCTTGAAGGCACTTGCCCCCCTACTATATCTTCCACCATGGTGGAGAACACCTTTTTTCCCACTAGTGGACCTACCATTCATAGAGTGACTATGGATGCTCTCTTGGTCATACCTGTTTGAGGATAACAGTACTCTATTGAATTTAACAGGAGGCTTGGAGTAGATAGCCACTATCCTCCTCTCCCTCCCAAACAATTCTTCCAGGTCCCTTATTTGGTTCTCCTGGAACTCAATGGTGTCAATCTGAATGAAGGAAATGGTTTTTAGTTCACTGATTTCCTTCAATTTCAAATCCAACAATTTTGCATGCTGGGAAGAAGCAAGCTGAAGGGAGGATATTTCCTTAGCCTGCTTCTCGGTTAGCATCCTACTTTTCTTGAAAGCATTCAGCAAGACACCATACTTATCAATAACTAAATTGAAATCTTCCTCAGATTCATACCGATCTTCATCACAGAATTGAGATGATTCTGAATTAGGACCAGTCTTATAATTAGACTTAAATGAAGAGCTGGATGGAGAGTGTACCTTAGATGGTACAGTCTGATCTGGCAAGATTCCTCATCTAATCTAGCTATCAAACCAATGTAGGCTTCATCTTCATCATCTGACTCTGAGGAGGATGAGTCAGTCCAGCTTTTCTCCTTCTTAGCAATGAAGGTCTTCTGCTTCTTTGGTGATTTTTCTCATCAGCCTCCTTCTTCTTCACAGGTCATTCAGCCACAACATGCACTGGCTTGCTGCAGAAAAAATAGATAGCCTTATTATAAATATGTTTACCAGGTTTTTGGTCTTACCTTCCCCACTTAGAGGGTTTCTTCTTGGTTTTGTAATAGTCCTCCTTGTGTTGAAAGGAAGAGGTAGGTTTTCTCTTCCACCCCTTCTTCTTCATCATCTTATAAAACTGCCTTGAGAAAGTAACAAATTCTTCATCAGACATATTACAGCCTGATGTCTCTTGATCTGAACTTTCTGACTCAGCTGGCTTCCTTTGGGGAGAAGGATTCTTCTCCTTGCTCCTCTTGGAGCTATCAACCTTGAAGGACATAATAGATTCTTTAGCCTGAACTTTGCTAGTCTTCTCTTCCTCCTTCCTTACAGTCAGTTGCATCACATATTACAGCAACTTACCAAACAGTATGGATGGTGGAGTATGTGCCATCTTTGACACTTCTCTAATGACACATATCTTAGTATCCAAGTCTATAGTAAGAGACCTAAGGAACTTATCATTTAGCTCAAAGTTGTTAAAGACCCGGCCATAGGTCCTTAGCTCATTAACAGTTCTGAAAAATCTTTTATAACAGCTAGATATGGTCTCCTCCCTGATCTATATGAAAGCTTTATACTCGTGATTGAGCATTGACTTTCTATCATCTCTGACTTCCTCAGTACCTTCCATGTAAATTAATAAAGTGTCCCACATTTCCTTTAAGGTCTTGTAGTGCACCAAGTTTTGAAAGGATGAGTCATCTATGACACTAATTATAATGTTTTGGCCCTCTTATCCATTGTAGCTAAAATAACTTCATCCTTAGTCATTTCGGTATACTTCTTTGGAGTCTGAATGTTTGCATCAAGGACAGATACCTTCATAGGGATGAAAGGTCCTTCCTGAACTATTATGTAGATCCTAGGATCAGATGCCTCCATGAATAATTTGACCCTTTCCTTCCATATACCAAAATTCTCCTTCTTGTAGAGAGGAAGTTTCATCGATCCTAGCTCTTTGTGATTCTCTCTTGAACTCATCTGAACATTCTGACAACTACCCTGTAGATCTACTCAGAATGTTAAGCCTTTCTTGAGTAACCTCCCTCTGATATCACTTGAAAGTCTTTGAATACAAGGGTAGCTAATCACCTAGAATGGGGGGGGGGGTGAATAGTTTATTAAGGTCTTTTTAAGTTCTTTAAAACCTTTTACTGTTTTAGGTCCTACTGTGTTTCCTTAGTTCTTCTTTCAAGAAAATAACACACAGTACACCAGATATTTATAGTGGTTCCCCAGTATATAGGTACATCCACTGTCCCTCCTGCCTTCCTAACAGTATGTTAGACAAGGCACTTCTCCCAAAACTATCTCCTTAGAGATTACAACACGATCCCACCGGATCACTCAGTCTCCACTAAAACATACAACACAAGCACTTAGCCCCACCACACAGTAATCACCTGATCACCTAACACAGGCATAAATGCCCTTCAACACAGGCTGGGAGATCAGCCCAAAAACACAGATCCTACACTGGATCTTCCTCTCAGCCTTTATAACTTAGGCTTTACAACACTGATCTCACAGATCCACAGACAACCTATATAATCTATGCAATACAACATAGATCTTGAAAAGATCCACATAATTTGAAAGATTAAAATAAATTTTACTCTAGAGATTTTGTTCTCTGAATCAGCTGCTTCCTAAGCCGAGTGAATCTTAGCTCTATCTTCTACTTAGCAATAAGAGAGTCAATCTTCAATGATTTGTTGCTTGTTCTGGAAGTTACTCAGAATCTTGATTCTGATCTTACTGATGAAGGAGGAAAGAATGTGAATGATTGACTTCAATCAGCTAACCTATAAGGCACAATTCAATGGCTCTGACTTTCCTTCTGTCCTGAGAAAAAGCTATATCAGATTTCTTCATCACTGATCCAGAGATTGATCTTCTGATTTGGCTCTGCTTGGATCGAGAAACAACTTCTACTAGGGCTTGCCTAGACTCATTCTTCTTCTTCTTCTTCAGAGTAACCCTCTGATCTTGCTGTAGCCGAAGTTGATTGCAGCGTTAACTCAGAGACTCTTCATATTTGTCGAATTGAACTTCTTGTCTCTGCAATAATGGCGGTTTGGGAAAAAGACGAACACCCGCTCCTTTTTTTGTGAAATGAATTGGTCTATTAGAATATCGATTTGATCCAGATCTCATCCTCTATTTATAATTCCGTCATCCAGCGAGATGATTGACACGTGTCTCTGTTTAAGCAGCTGACTATATCCTTAGTTTTATAGAATGAGACTGATGATGTCGTTAGTAATGGATTACAGCTCTTCCTTATTCATTTTGAACTTTGTTGATTTTTTGTTGACTTGCTGATGTCAGCCATTCTGGACTTAGAAAATTTCAGATAAGTACCTAGGCGTTGAGTGCATTGAGTGAACAAGCATTACTCAACGAATCTGGACTTAGCAAATTTTCAGCTCTGCTAGGCATTGAAGGAGTAAGCTCAACTCAACACTTTTTTTCTTAGTCAACTTCTCAGCTTGTCCAGGCGTTGAGAGTGTTGAGTGTATAAGCTTCACTCAACGTATTTTGACTTAGCTTGATCTTCAGCCCTTTCTACATCCTTGGTATTTAAAGCATTTAGTGTAGCTTCATCACTCAATGCTTTTTGCCTTAGATAATTTTCTGCTTCTTCAACAACTTTGGCGTTGAGAGCATTGGGTGTAGCTTCATCACTCAACGCGTTTTACCTTAGATTATTTTCTGCTTCTTGAGCAACCTTGGTGTTGAGTGCTTTGAGTGTAGCTTCATCACTCAATGCTTTTATATTTGGCCGCAACCGCTCCACTGCATGGTTTTGAGAGTGTTGAGTGTAGCTTCATCACTCAATGCTTTTATACTTAGCCATTTTTCAATTTCACTCTTTCCATTGGCTCTGACTGTTAGAGCTTGACTCAAAGATTTCTGTCATCTAGCGTTGAGTGAATTGGCTTCACTCAATGGTTGTGGACTTAGACTAATTTTCCAGTCTTTCCTCTATGGCGTTGACAGAATCAGTATGGCGTTGAGTGAACTAGATTCACATAATGCTTCTGGACTTAGCTTATTTTTCTTTGATAGAAACTTTGTCACTTTGACTTAGGAAGCAATACACGACAAATTATGTTGTATGGCATTGAGAGAGTTGACATCACTAAACTCTTGTGGACTTATCTATTTTTCTGGCTTCCACTTCTTAGGCTTTGAAAGACCCGACTTTATTCACTGCTTTTTGTGCTATGGCGTTGGGTAAACTACCTTCACTCAAAGCCTGTGGACTTAGTTATATATCTTCATCCAGATTCCTTCCTTAAGCCATCTAGCATTGCGTGAGCTTGCTCCACTCAATGCTGTGGACTTAGGTTATTTCTTGCCTATCCCACAGACTTCTTTGTGTCCAACTGTCCTATCATTGTAAAAAGGACTAACCTATATGCATTAACTTACAACCATATCAAATACAACTTGGTGTATATCATTGACTGGTTTGACTTCTTATAAATCAGGATTATTGGTATCATTGGACCCAACAACAGGGTCCATATATATAGGGGATGCAATGCCTTTTCCTCACCCTCCCTTCTAGGTTATGCTTTCTACCTAGGTTAGGGTTCCTTCTATCCCTTGTTAGGTCAATGGGGGACCTGGCCATCATCAAAGTGGAGAGGTATAACCTCATGTTAAAATCAAGGAGTATGGGGGCAGGATAGCTTGGAATTTTGTTTGGGAATGGTGAAAAAGAGAGAAGGAGTAAGGTAAGTCCTATGGTTGGATTTAGGCTTAGATCTCCTTGCCTATATATATATACCTCGCTGACATCTGAAAAGCAGGGTATAACCATGTGCCCACATCTTAAGACTTGGCATAGATTGGGATTGGTTATAGGCTTGTGAAAAGAAAGAAAGAGAGGGAGTGGTCTCTTGCTTGGCCCAAAGCCCATAGTTCCAGGGTGCCTTGCTAGAATTCAGGGCCAATCTAGGCTGGGGTGAGTTCCCAAGGGTGCCCTTGGAGAGTTGCCTGATGTTTAGATATGGTGGTGCTTTTAAATTTATTCAACAATATGATTTTTAGAGGGTTTGACCAAAGTCAACCATAGTGTCAGTTCCCCATGTGGGTTAAGGTCAAAGTATATTCAAGTCGTCGAGTGATGAACCAATGTTAGTGTGTTTGAGTAATATTTGTATGTGAAGAAATTTCAGTGCAATATAAAGCTTTACAGGACCCGTTTTGACCAAATTGACAAAATTATGTCGAAAGTAAGCATAATAAATTCTAGTGCTCTCATATTGACCATATCAGTTCAATTCAACTAAAATGGGTCAGTTACGAGTTAATATACTTAATATGCTAATTAGCTTCATTGTGACACACAATGCTACTTAAAATGGACATTTTCTCCAAATAACCTCTAGATTTAGATAAAAATGAGTTTTGTTGCGCTCATATTGACTATAAGAGTCTAATACAACTAACATATGTCAATTCAAAGAACATATGCTCAAAATACTAAATCGGTGTCGTCATGATGCTCTATGATACTCAAAATGGTCATTTTCTCTAAATTACCATAGGTATGAATGAAACGAGTTCTATTTTTCTTGTATTGACTATACAAGTCTAACACAACTGATGGAAGTTGATTCAGAGCATGTATGCTCAATATACTAAATCAACATTGTCATGATGCGCTATGATACTCAAAATGGACATTTTATCTAAATGACATTGGCTTGGAATGAAATGAGTTCTATTAAACTTTTATTGACTATATGTGTCTAACATAAGTGATAGAAGTCAATTCAGTGCATGTATGCTTAATACAACTAAATTGACATCGTCGTGACGTGCTTTAATAATCAAAATTGTCATTTTCTCTAAACAGTTTTGAATTGGAACGAAACAACTTCTATTGCAGTTGTATTGAATACACGAGTGTAATATAACTAACATAACTCAATTTGAAGCTTATATGATCAATATATAACATGAGGTTACTTCCTAGATTCAAGAGTTCCCTTTAGGTGTTCATGCCAATTTTGTTGGGTCATCTTGGGTCCTAGTGACCCAATAAAAGTTGGCATACAACAAACTAATACAAATAAGATGATTTAGTACCCATAAATTGCTTAAAGTAGGGGGAGTTTGAAGATCTAACATACCTAGAGAAATGTTTTGGAAGCATTTCTCCAGCGAGACTCTCCAGTTCCCAAGTATATTCATCATGTCCACATTTTGAACATCCTGGTTATGGATTTATTCTACAAGTTTTAAATTTTTGAGCCAAAAATTAGCCGCGCCCTAACTTTAGAGATCTGTCAGACTATTCGTGTACCAAAGGTGTAGGAGGATGTTATTCAGGTTGTTGATGGACACATCGTTGTGAAGATAATAAGCCCTTTCTTTTGAAAGTGGTGCATCATTTCTTCTAATGGGTCTCCATTCATACTTTGGTATAATATCGTGTTTATATTGCATAATTTCATTATGATTTTTAAGAACATTTATGTGATAATCATTACTTGGACAACATTTAGTTGGAGATTTAGATATATTGAATTTGTTTTCTAAGTTAGAATTATATTACTTAACATAAAGACTCATAACATAGAGATTCTTTAACGGACATTTTTGTACATTCGATTTTAAGTTGGGAGTGATTTGATTTTGCAAAAGATGATGATTTTTATGTTTTGGGATTTCATTTGCACTAGCATGAAATTTTCTACTCCTTTTGATTGGCTTAACTAATGTGTATGAACTTATGTTCAACATGCTTCTGGCTTTTGCTTAATATTGTAAATTTATGTTTTGTGAATTCTTCTTTATAATTTTCTTAAGCAAGTTGATTTTCATTTCTAAATCTTTATTCTTACTTTTGAGACTCAATATTCCTTTATTGTAAGTAATTGTGCTATTCTTAAGAGTGGTGACTATAGAATTTACATTAGAAATATAATTATCTCTAAAATTTTTGAATGTTTCTTCCAACTCTTTAATTTCACTTTTATAATTCTTGCACATATCACAATCGCTTTTTAAATATGAAATTTCTAAACATAATTTTTAATTTTATTTTGTTACAAGAAGAGACTCTTTTTCAAGATCCACGTATGTTTTTCTAACACACTACAATGAGTACATGGTGAAGTTTTTTCAACTAAGGAGCACGCGAGTTAACTGGATAAATTATATTTAGATTCTACATTTAGTCGTGCTTTTAAAATTTTATTTTCTAAACTCAATTCTGAATTAATATTTTTCATTTTCTTAATTCTTCGTTTAGCATTATTTATCACACACAATGCAAAAATAAATGTTGGAACAAAATAATTTTTACTCATAGAGGTTTTAGAAGAGACAATGTTTGAACACAGGGTTCCTTTAACTCCTTCTTGACGTTTTTTTTCCCTCCTTGAGATTTTGTCTTCTCTTCTGCATGATGTGTTTGGCATGTCATCCTCCAATACCAAGCCTTCATTTAGTTCTTCACTTAGATCCATATAAAATTTCTCTAATTTATTATCTGTAAAAGTAGAACTATACGTAAACTCAAGAAATTTCCATATATCATAAGCAGTAGAAAGCGTGTAGATGAGTTTAAAGATTTCTTAACTAATCCCGCAGAACAGACAATTCATAGCTTTGGCATTTAAATAACATTCATGCGTATTTAAATTATTTAGGGGCTTGACACAAGTCATGTTCAAAACTTCTATATCTAGTAATATAAGGAATTTTCTCATTAGGGTTCTTCATTCATTATAGTTTACTCCCGTAAATAGAGTTGGTGTTAATGAACTTTTTGTGTACAACTTTCCATCCCCACTAGTCAATTTGAGATCAGGGTTGGCCATTATTCCTGGCAGTGAAGGCGTTTTGGAATAACCTCTCTTTGATACCAGTTATTAAGTCAAGGAGGAAGAGAAGACTAGCAAAGTTCAGGCTAAAGAATCTATTGTGGCCTTCAAGGCTGATAGCTCCAAGAGGAGCAAGGAGAAGAATCCTTCTCCCCTAAGAAAGCCAGCTGAGTCAGAAAGTTCAGATCAAGAGACATCAGGCTGTAATATGTCTGATGAAGAATTTGTTACATTCTCAAGGCAGTTTTAGAAGATGATGAAGAAGAAGGGGTGGAAGAGAAAACCTACCTCTTCCTTTCAACACAAGGAGGACTATTATAAAACCAAGAAGAAACCCTCTAAGTGGGGAAGGTAAGACCCAAAACCTGGTAAACATATTTATAATAAGGTTATCTATTTTTTCTGCAGCAAGCCAGGGCATGTTGTGGCTGAATGACCTGTGAAGAAGGAGGCCGATGAGTAAAATCACCACCATAAGAAGGGCAAGAAGCAGAAGACCTTCATTGCTAAGAAGGAGAAAAGCTGGACTGACTCATCCTCCTCAGAGTCAGATGATGAAGATGAAGCCTACATTGGTCTGATGGCTAGATTAGATGAGGAATCTTGCCAGAACAGACTGTACCATCTAAGGTACACTCTCCATCCAGCTCTTCATTTAAGTCTAATTAATATTTTTCTAAACTCAATTCTGAATTAATATTTTTCATTTTCTTTATTCTACGTTTAGCATTATTTATCACACACAATGCAAAAATAAATGTTGGAACAAAAAATTTTTTACTCATAGAGGTTTTAGAAGAGACAATGTTTGAACACAGGGTTCCTTAAACTCCGTCTTGACGTTCTTTTTCCCTCCTTGAGATTTTATCTTCTCTTCTGCATGATGTGTTTGGCATGTCATCCTCCAAGACCAAGCCTTCATTTAGTTCTTCACTTAGATCCATATAAAATTGCTCTAATTTATTATCTGTAAAAGTAGAACCATACGTAAACTCAAGAAATTTCCATATATCATAAGCAGTAGAAAGCGTGTAGATGAGTTTAAAGATTTCTTAACTAAGCCCGCAAAATAGATAATTCATAGCTTTGGCATTTAAATAACATTCATGCGTATTTAAATTATTTAGGGGCTTGACACAAGTCATGTTCCAAACTTCTATATCTAGTAATATAAGGAATTTTCTCATTATGGTTCTTCATTCATTATAGTTTGCCCCCATAAATAGAGTTGGTGCTAATGAATTTTTTGTGTACAACTTTCCATCCCCACTAGTCAATTTGAGATCAGGGTTGGCGGTGAGGGCATTTTGGAATAACCTCTCTTTGATACCACTTATTGAATTTGATGGCCAACCTTAAAGGGGGAGTGAATAAGCAGGTTTTCAAAGATAGCTCAAAATAAAAATGAATTTTTCCAAGAAAACATGTTCTGGATGCTACCATGGGGCGGTAGACCACTACCGCGCGATGGTAAGTCACGGAGATTGATTCTCTTATAAAACTTCATTTTCCGATTTCCCACATAACACTCAAACTTCTTGTAACATACAACCATGATTCTGAAATGAAATAAACAAAATATAATTTTTTAAAAAATAAGAACAGTTGTTTACAATAGCAAAAGTAGATCTCCGTGACGTCGGAGATCAGAGGCGATGAATATTATTTTGTTTTGGTTTCTATACTAGTCCTCCCAGGACCGTTTGGCTCTCGAACTTCTTACCAAGAAGATTGACAAGCCTGCTCTTCACTTTCCTCCCTGTATGGGCCTTAGAGCCCCACTAGATCTCCCAAATCTAGACGTCCTTCCAGGACGATTTCCTCCAGATTCCTCCCAGGAATTTGACATCCTCCCAAGTCAATTTCCTGCAAATTCCTCTGAGAATCTGACAACCTCCTATGTTGGTTTCCCTCACACACTGATCAGATAGAACAAAAGAAAATACATAATAAAGTATAAAGAGTTTAAAAATTATTTCTCCCTCAAATGCAGAACTTCTCCGAGGAACGATGCTCAATAAATGCTCTTGAATATCGTTCTCATTGCAGTCAATTAGTTGTGAATGGTTGTTGAAGATTTCGTTCACTAGAGTTCTTAAATCACGGACAGGAGGAAGAAATAATACTTTTCCTTTGACGGAGATGAAAGTTTGTCCTCTCTAGATAGCTGTCGAACCCTAGAGTCCAAAATTCTCCTTTGTGTTTTCTCTTGGAAAAGAAACTAGTGCTTTTATATGTCTTGAAAAAATACACTACCATCGGTGTTAGGGCTAGCTCCCAGTGGTAGGTCAATACGCGCGATGGTGGCAGCTGTCGAGTAGATCTGGAAAAATATCAATATAAAATATTTTTACTCATGTATGATACCGCGAAGCAGTAAGATGCTAGTACCCGGCAATAACTTTTTCTCAATGGTTTGTCGAGTTTTATGAGCGATTTTGAGCTAGCACAGAGCGGTAGACCGAGTTCCACGTTGTTGGTGCCAGAGAGCTTGTCCATAAATAAATCAACGTTAATATGGGCGGTAGACCTAGCACTATACAGTAGGTGCCATAGAGCTTTCCTAGAAATAATCCTAGGTTAGCGCGGTGCGGTAGTGCTAGCGCGTGGCAGTAGGTGGCAAAAGTTGATTTTCTTAGTCGTTTGGTATTTGGAAACCTGCACATTATACCCAACACAAGTATGATCAAATACAACTCTGGATTTTGATATTGTCAAACCCAAGATATGTGGAACATAGGTTCCAACATCTGAGTCGTTTGATCAAGAGATGCTTAGAACCACACCAAATCTTTTTGATAAGGAGATCTTGAACCAATTACAATCCGAGTCTTTTCTCAAGAAGACTTATAGAACATCTCACGGAAACCTTTACCGAGGGATTCTTAAAACTCTTTTTTCAATTCTAAAAAGAAAATTAACATAAGATTTGAGTTAAGATGATTCTTCTCTTGGTGCCTCTTTTCAAATTTCTGAGAACAATTGATGATGATCTTTGGAACTTCTGATGAATCTTTAAATATCAAAATAACAAAGATTATAAGGCCAATCTCTAGATGATCTTTCAAACATTTTCTCTAAATATTCTGTAACTCTCTTGAGAAGAAGTACAAATTCTCTTATTAGATTTGGCAACTATCAAATCAATCACTGATATTGGAAGAGATTCTATTGCAGATGAAAATACTCCAAGCTTTTTTATGTCGAATTCAATCTTCTCACAATTTGATATGATTTTCTTGATCGTATGTTGTTGATGATTGATAATCTGTGATAGCCTCTTCAATTTCAATCATTAAATATTCTGTATTTCATCATATATGTAGATCGACATCCTCTACCGTCTCCAAGAATCTGTTATGCAAATCCCTTCTTAATTTAATTTAGATTGAAGCCACAAAATAAATTTTGTTAAGAAATCCAGTCGACATAACATCAAGTTCTTGTCGAAGTAACATTGAATTCTGACTATCTGTAAGATTCACTCTGTAGTCAACATTCTTTCAATATAATCTCGAAGTATCCGTCAATATAATCCTTTGAGTGTTGTTGACTTATCAAACTTAGTTGATCTAACTTCTATTTGAAGTAATGTTGAATTCCAGTCGAAGTTATGTCGACTTCTGCTCGATGTATGTTAGTAATTCATGACTTTTCTCTTATATTCAGTATGTCTTATATACATATCCTTTATATCATCAACGCCCTAGGACTTCTAAGACCAAATTACCCTTACTATACAATATGGGTAATAGACCTAGGATGTAAAATCACTAAACGTAATTTGTTAAGCTAAATCGTAAAGGTTTTTCCCAAAAAATTTGTAATTCATCAAGTGCAATCTCAATTGCCAAAAATCTTTTTGTCACATAGTAGGACCAAACACATTTAGATTAGGTATCACATCATCAAATAGCTTAATAAGAAAGCAGATATCTACCTTGAGTTTTCCCGACTGATAAACAAGTGGTAGATATCATCACAAAGCCTCCAGAAGAAGAGAAGTTCAATTTCTTTAAAATTGATTTAGTGATGTTAAATCTAGAGTGATTTTCATGCCCAGCTTCTTTTATAATTATCTTTTCTTGTTTAGTTCTACAATTTATTTGTTATACAAATTATGCATTATACTGCTAGTAGAAATTAGGCTCTTGACAAAGTTGCAGGAGATAAGCTATCTAAGGAAAAATATTTGTTTGACGGGGAGATATAGAAGTTACTTACCGTCTTTAAGGAAGGATATCGACACACCATATTCAAACATTTTCTAAAATGTTTTACTTAATAAGGTGCACGTCTCTTTAACTTTCTTTCATATACTAATAAAATATAAATTGAGAGGACGTTAGGATAAATAAGCTGTAAAACTCCAAAAGTCGACACCAAGTCTTCCGCTTTATCCCTCCTATTTAACTTAGAAGCTTTATCTTCACCAAATCTTCAGCATCTCCAGTGGTGCCAAAGTCAAGCTCATTTGACAAGATAAACATAGGAAGTGAAGTAGTGCGAGGAGGATTAAAAAATTTCCCCGAAGAAATTCAGAATGTGATATTTCATCTCAGTGCGGTTGGGCTTGAGGTAATCCTTTCAAAACTAACTCATTTGTCCTAGATGCAGTAACGAAGTTCTTTAAGAATGCAGAGATCATTAGTTCTAGAAAATACATTAAAACCATAGTCTTGGAAAATTATTTAAGGATCACTGTCAGGAGCTCGAGTCATCTACTTGATCTACCTGCCCTATCTGAAGGAGAAGAAGTGGAGGAGATATCAATGGTAGATCAGGAAGTAGCCTTAGAGCTGTGTGATTACTCAACAAAGGCGTATGGATCATTGGAGAGGGGCAACATGAATCCTCCATGAAAATTGTTGGCTGATATAGTAGCCAAGGCTCTCCTTTGAAAATCCTGTTCACATGACATGATCTCAAAATAGATGTTCAATATACTGACTTCCTTCATTCTAACAAAGAAGACTGACTGGAGTCAGTTCTACTTCAAGAAGCTAAAAATATGCCTTAATTCCCCACAACATGGAGATGATTTTTTCCCTATACCCCTCCAAATGCCTAAGTGATACGCAGCATGAGTCACCTGTGGTACCTCTACACTACCAAAAGAAAATGGATTATAAGAAAATAGAGAGGCGGGAAAAACAATTTCCAAAATCGGAGAAAGTAGGAGAAAGTTCCAAAAATCCTCGAGTTGAGAATAAAAAGAGAAGTGTTGCCAGCACACATAGACAGAAGGAAGGGATTTAAAGAAGACTTAAGAAGAAAAGGGAGATTTCCCAAAGGTCCAATATCTCCCCAAATCATACTGAGGGGGGCATACTGGACAAACTACTCCTATCCTATTTGGAAATATGGTGCTTAAGGACTTAGAAAGCACAACCTATGTGGATGTATCTAGGTGTGTGGTTGAGAAGGGGTGATAGAAATGGGAGAAGTTCAACATGAACTTGCTACCGAAGGAACTGAAGTTCTGTCTCTGGGAGAAGTTCATCTAGAACTTACACAGTGTAACCCCGTATTTTTTCAAGTGGGCTTAGTCGACCGGGTGCCAGTGATAGGTGCCTAGCTTCACTGGGCACCCGCAACCTAAGCAAGCAGTAAGGGACAATTGGATCTGATGAGCTCGCACTCGACCCTTGGTTAAGAGGTGAGTGACGAGTGCCGACTTCACCAGGCAATGCCACCCGGGTGCGTGGGACACAACCCACTTGATTTTCCTGCCAAGGGGAGTGTTCCTCGTTCCCGTGACATCCCATTTTGCCTTCCATTAGTCTTTCCAAACAATGAAGTTTCATTATTGGCAGGCCAATTTGGGATGCGTTTAGTAGAAACAAAAGGCAGGATCTCTCAATATACAGAACATTCCCAAAAAATTATAAATAGAACCCTATGGGCACCTTTGGAGAGGACCTCTTCTATGCTTCTCACTCCTTTGGCTAATTATGGTAGGAAAGATCTTTAACTCACTATTCAATATGGTTTCCAGGTGGGTAGTCAGGAGCTCTCCAAGCCCTCCAAAGTTACCTGATCCATCATTATATTAGGAGGGGAAGTGATCTTAAATCTTCTTTGTTTGTGGCAGGACCTCCTTGCTATGGCTTGTAGGTCTATTTTAGGTTCTTGTGAGAAGGTCTCTGGACTCTAAATCCTCAGCCCGGTGTTCTTTTTTAGGAGAAGTAAAGGAAGGCTACATCTTTGGTTCATACTCCTCATTAAACTGGGGTTCCCAGGTTCAATAGTTTTTGTCCGACGAGCGTGGACCATAACTTGTCAAGAAGATCCCAAGAGAGCATCATGACTGGAGATGAGGGGCAAAGAGCTACCAGAGATCTCGCCACCTACAAGTGGCATCGTGACCCAAAAGCAATTCGAATACTTCATGAAGGTCATCTAGGAGACCCTGCACTCCGGCCTAATGATATGAGCTAGTGAATACTCGACCCCCACAGTACCAATTATCGCCTAGCCGACATTAGACGAGGATGTGTCGGGTAGGCAAGCCAGGAAGGAGATAGTGGTGGAGGGGGCGAGAGGTCACCTCAGGTGTGCGTGTTATTCCCCATCTTGGTGGTAACTTGTCAGTCGGGCAAGCTGGTTCTACAAAACCCCTAAGTTTGTCAAGAAGGCTAAGGGAGCCCCTTTTTCGAGCTCATCCTCTCAGCCCAGGTTCTAGAGGGATTTAGAGCTCCATTCATGTCCTTTTACACTGGTAAGGACAATCCAATTAAATGTGTGTGATGGTTTGAGGATGCAGTCTCCATCAGGCAGATGACAGATGCCTTCAAGTGCAAGTTGTTTGCCATCACTTTCAAGAATAGGGCAAAGGACTGGTTTCATCAGCTTCCCTCAGGAACAATATATAGCTTCGAAGACTTGTGTAGCGGCTTCTTGATGCACTTCTCAATATAAAAAAAATGAGCTTAAGCCATCTACCTAATAAAGCAGGGGCCAGAAGAGACGCTAGTAGATTACACCTATTGCTTCGAGGAGGAAATCCTCTTATTCCGGGAGGTCTCCGGACATACCGTATAGATGGCCTAAACTTTGTGGTTATTAAAGTGGAAGTTTATGATTAATCTAACCAGGGACCGCCACAGTCTTTTGAAGAGTTGATCGACCAAGTTACAAGGGAGATTGAGTGCGAGGTAACCAATCCTGACTTCATTTCTGGGATGGCCAAGGTCAGAGGAGATATGGTGACACCACAAGGAAGTTATCAATAAAAAGAAGGTAAAAATGGATGATCTGAGAAGACAAGAGTTCCGAGGGCAGGATGGGGAAATGAACCGTCGGCTCATCGACCAGTCTAGAGGTCGGTGGGAGGATCGGCCCATGTTTAGGGTAGAGGAGGGGCACATGGTGGGGGTAACCACCAGACATGGCAGGGATTGTTCAACCCTCCAGGATGGAGGCCGAACCCAAGGCCACTGCCACCCCCTCCCTAACAATCCATGAAAATAGTTTGAGGAAGAGGAAGGGTGAACCAACCCGATGGAGGAGATAGAGTGGGTGGTGTTACTCTTTTGCAACTTCCACTAGAGGAGGGCCACGCGAAGGATACCTGCCCCGAGTTCTTTGAGTTTTGAGGAGTGGAAAGGGCTAGAGGAGTACTGCCGTTGTGGATTAAGGAAGAAGGAGTCGGAGTGGAAGGAAGAGTTGAGGCAAAAGATCGGTGCAAAGACCGGGCCGAGTTGGGCACCCGAAGGGGTATCAGTGTGATCCACGGGTGTAGGGATTGAGGCCACCCATATGGGGTGCCTCCAAGCTATTTTTTGTTGGAGCATCACTTCGACCTCTCTAACCCCGCCGCTGATGGAGATGATTACCTTTTCATCAAAGGACATGCTGAACTATGGGGACCCATCCTGTGATGCCTTATTGATCCAGTCGGCCATTGAAAACTTTACGGTCTTAAGGATCATGGTTGATAATGGGAGTTCAATAAATGTGATATTCAAGAAGGCATTTGATGAGATGAAGGTGGAAGCTAGGAGGGTGTTAGCCTCTGGTGGTCACCTGTTGGGTTCTTTGAAGAGAGGAAGGAGGTGGAAGATGGAGTGGGGCTCCACGTGACCCTGGGTGGAAGATCCCGAAATTATTATTTCGTCATTGTGGATGCTTTGAGCAGTTACAATTCTATCTTCGGACGGACCCTCAACAGCAGCATTTTGTGCGTGCCCTCCTCTTTCCACCAGTGCCTGAAGTTCAATAGCGAAGGAGTCCAGGTCCGAATCTAATGATCCCTCAAAGTGGCAAGGTAGTGTTACACCACAGTCATGAACACCATCTATTTTAAGGAGGAAGTAGAAGAGTTTAAGAGGTAAATGGAGGAGAATTCTAGGTTGTTGGCAGTAGAGGAGATAGAGAAGAAGAAAGTCAACACCCTAAGTTGAAGGCTCGAGATAGTGTAGATCAACTGAAGACTGAATGAGGAGGACAAGAACAAGGTCAGGAGCTGCATCTAGGAAAATATCAATGTCTTTGCCTAGGATACGTTGGACAAGCCAGGGATCAACGCAGACATAGCGTGTTAGCATCTCAACCTTGACCCCAGCGTTCATCGAATCTGCCAGAAGAAGAGGTATGTGTCAACAAAATTAGCTGAAACCATCCAGGAGGAGGTAGAGAAGTTAGTGAGGGCTGGTTTTGTATCAGAGATCCTGTACCCAGGCTGTGTCTCCAATGTAAGACCCCCTCCCAGAAGACACACGACCGAGGGGAGTATTATGCCCAAAACAGCTGCCTTGATGTAGCGTCAATACACGGGTTGACCGGTACTACAAGATGTCTATTGTACCGGCTCTTTACAATATCATCCATGACAACCCAAGATAAAGAAAGTATAGAAGTCATATCATCATAGTAAGTAAAAATGTCCAAGGCGTTGTACATGGATAAAAGGAACTGCATCGGTTCCTTTAATATCTGAGTACAACAAAATTGCCTGAAGGCTACAACAATTGTCTCTCAAAAGTGTCACACCTCAATTGCCGATGACAGCGAGAGTATCGTCGTATAAGGCCCTGTATTCAAGGCCTGGCTGTCCTCCTGCATGACCTGTTGCTGCTGATCCATCCGCTGGGTTTCCTCATAAGTTAAGGATCAACTTAACAGAAAAGTAACTCATCATATAAGAGTGTGCATACAATTTATATGATAAGGATCTGGTGTAATGTAATGCAATGCCTTGACGATTTATGATGCACCCATGAAACCCACGCACTTTGTTGTTATGTCAACACAGTCCTTTAGTTCCCACTTTTCGAGCAGGTAGCTGACCTCTCAGGCATCATCCATTATGGCTAGGCGATGACAGTAGAGCGCGCGTCTCCACTACTAGGCAGGTATCCACACTACCAAGCCTAGACCTCCATATGCCTCAATGCTAAGAACACAACTACAGAGCCCATGCGTACTACGACTCAGAGGGGTATCAGGTAGATGTGCACCAAGAATACAACCCAAACTTTCCTATCGTTGTGGAACAGAAGTAGCCTTGGGAATGAGCACCAAGGAACAAGCCCAACCACCCAAGGTCTATCTGTCAACTTCTATCGGTGTGACAACTAGCGAGCCCATAGGCCTGCCACACTATCCTTAATCGAGGATTATGACACCGCATGTCAACTCACACCGCATGCAAGTACACTTGGCCAAGCCAATAAAAATTCAAGGGCTCTAACTGAGTCCCTTCTCATCATTACCCAAACCAGTGCTCAAAAGCACTCAAGGGCTCCACACTGAGTCCCATATCATCATACCAATCTCGTGCGGTCAAGTACACACGTACTACCAACCATTTCATATTTTCGTTCCCCAAGCACTTAATGGCTCACCATGAATGCAGGTGGAAAGACACCTTATACATCCTGATAATTCCACATTGCTTCCCATAGGGAGACACAACTCTAAGCAATGGACTACTCTATTCATCCTTTCAATACCTGGCATCAAGATTCAACATGTCACATGACCATGTGCGTTTTCTCATCTAGCCCCCATTTCTATAATTCAGCAGACATCTGCATATCAAGTCATACAACTTTCACAGATTCTAAATCATAAAACAGTCAACATGCCATTCATATTTCTACATGACCACACATTCATGCATCTTATATTACAAACCCTTTCCAAACCCATATCCATTCGTCGCATTATCACTAAGATGCATCTTTATCAAATTTCATGAATAAACCATTTGTTTATACAACATCCAAAACTATTAGCTTATTGTAGTTATGAATTCATATGATAAATTCACACAATCCCAATTTCATGAATAAATTGTTTGTTTATATAAACCATTCATTTACGTATGATAAATTCCCCCAATCCAAATATCATTTGACAACGATCATAATATGGAACCCAACCTGCATAGACACTTTGACTAGATATTTCTCGGGCTACAGGACTTCCCCAACAATGGGCAATCATCCATTGGAAAGGTCTTTTCAAGGGATACAACTCTAATGTTCATCCCAGGACCTAAAAGTGCCCGGATCATAGCTTAAATCGAACACAAATCTGCTACGTACAGATAACATATTTCTGCATGTATCTTAAAGTTAAACGAATGGCATTTGTTCGTATTCTTCCTCTTGTCATTCCTATAAAATTACAATCAGCACTTCCTCCTCCCTTATTCACCCTCAATGGACCACCATTTTCACGAAAGCAAGTCCATCGTCTTCATAATGAAGAGAGGATAGGTTGAAGACAATAAAACCCTAGGATAAAGGTCTTAGCATGGTATCTTCCTTGGGGATCATCATTTCTAACCAAAGCCAAACTCTTTTGAGCCGACATCTCTCCTATTTCATAACTAAAGATCTAGCACCAAGGCAGAGGGTAGGAAGCTCACCTCATTTCTAGACATAGACCTCATTATCCTTCTCGGCAGCATCTTAATTTCTGTTTCGGTATCGTTCTTCATGGAGGAAGAGTTCGGTTGTTCAAGAAAAGTCCACTTCTGACACACTTTGTTGCTTTTCGTTGGGCATAGCACAGGATCGATTCGACAAGATGAATGATGTCGGCTATGTTTTCTTTCGTGTATCTCTTTTTATAGGAGGATATTAGGGTTTAGGTTACTTTGCCATGTGTCACTCCATCATTGGACCACCCATCATCACATTAAATAAGTCCTTTTGAAAAGACCGGTCCAAAGGAGTCATCCCGCACACAACCTGAAATCCGGTTCAGCCCTTGTGTATGAATCAGTAAACAGAGTCTGGCCGAAATATCTGCCAAGTCAATTTCATCGAGTATCCTTCATGATATTTCACTAATCATTGGGATTAGCTGTGTTATATTGACAAATCCATTCAAACTTCCTCTAACCGAAAGTCTTCCAAGCCAAATTCGTCCTATATACTCGACGAATCGGCCAATCATTCCGAGTAATTTCCAACAAATTCCTCAAGTCCAACTTTACGAATTCGATGGGTATCGTTGACGATTTTCTCAGAACTTTATAAGTAAAGGCGTTGTATGTGTCGAGTATCACCCAACAAATTTTGTTGAATTCTATAGGCCAAAAATAATTTCAAGTCCTATTCATCGTATGCATCGAGAATAACTCAATACTTCGTCGAAAGGCGTGGGGATCACTCGATGAATTCTGACGAATTCTACTGGCCAAAAATAATCTAAGTCCAATTAGCCGCACCTGACACTTCTCAGATGAAGTGCACTCCAAGCCTAAGTCAGCTCTCTTGACGCAAAATGCGTGCGAGGGGTCTAGCACGGAATGTGACGTTACAAATCCTATAAACAAAATAAAAGATTTCGTCCCCGAAATCAAGCTAAGTCTGTGGCGGAAAATAAGATCCAAGTTATGCGTTTATGTTTACCGTGGCGAAACAACTCCGGGAAGTGCTTCAGCATCAAGTCCACCGGCTCCCAAGTATACTCCGCTCTCAAATTATTAGACCACATCACCTTCACCAAAGGAACACTTTTTTGCGGCAAGCTCCTTGTCTCGGTATCCACTATCCACTCCAGCTCTAGTCGGACAGACCTATCAATTTCCACTGTTCCATTTATGGTGGGGACATCTTTATCGGGTCGTAGAAGTGATTTTAAAATTGACGACACATGGCAGACATCATGCAAATTTTCTAGCTCTGGTGGTAGCTCCAATTGATATGCCAAAGGGCTAATTCATTCCAATATAATATATGTCCCCACATATCTCGGGCTGAGCTTCTTTCTACCGCGTATACGTGACACTCCATGTATTGGACTGATATTTAAGAACACCTTGTCACCTACTTGGAACTCCACCATCCTAAGTTTCGTATTATAGTACTTTTCTTGCCATCTCTGAGCCTCTAGTATGAGGTCTCGTATCAATCTAACCATGGCATCAGTGTCATCAATATATTCCACTCCCAAAGTCTTTGGGTCTTCATCCTGCACCCACGATAGTGGAGTTCTACACCTCCTCCCATAATGTGCTTCATAGGGTGCAATCCCTATGAAACATCAATAGTGGCAAGAGCCTTTCCCATAGCTCGTCCTTATCCAACACGCACAATCTCAACAAATCTTCTATGGTTCTGATGGTCCTCTCGGACTGGCCATCCGTCTGAGGATGAAACGTTGTACTAAAGCTAAGGTGAGAGCCCAGATATACTTGAACCACCCGCAATTCCTTGGAAGTGAAGCGACAATGGCAGTCAAAGACAATTGTCTTGGGCACCACATGGTACCGCACAAACTGCTCCACAAAGAGATGCACCAGCACATCAATAAGCGACTCCATCATTGGAATGAACCTGGCAACCTTCATCAAGCAATCCATGATCACACAAAATGAATCGTTCTAAGAGCGCGAGTGAGGCAACCCGTGAAAAAAATCCATGGAGAAATTCTCGAACTTCCACTCGGGAACGGGTAATGACTGTAATAAGCCTCCCAGGCTCTTACACTCCACCTTCACCATTTGACAAACCTCACAGTATGTAACCTACTACTTAATAGCTCACTTCATTCCTTGCCATAACATGGTCTTGCACATGACATTATACATTTTTGCAATCCCGAGATGTACTAAATATATAGTGCAATGCACCTCTCTCAAGATGTCTTCCCAGATTCCACCGCCCTCAGTAATATAGAGCCTGTCACGGAAATGAATGAGGCCTTCCTTCAAATCATACTCCTCAGCAGAACCATTCTTTATTGCCTTCATCACAGGGGCCAGAGCAGCATCCTTCCCTTGCTCTGCCCGGAATAGTTCATAGATGTCACATACTATGCTCAAGGCAGTCAAGTATTATGTATACATCTCAGAGTGATTCTTATTTACTAGCAAAATTTCCATCTCCTCGAGTACTCGAGTCAATTCCATAGCCATCATTCGAGACTCGGGGCTCGACAATGGTATCTTTCTACTTAGCGCATCAGCTACGGAGTTTGCCTTCCCATGGTGGTAGTCCAATGTAAATTCATAATCAAACAAGAGGCACACCCGTCACGAGGCTACTAATTGGTTTAATTGGTTTAAATTATATTTCACGTTTAGGTGACGCAACAAGAGGCACACGCCGTCACGAAATCAGAAGTGGACCACAATAGACGACCTCATCGTAGACTATAATCAGAGAATTGATTAATCATAGGAAATTTGGGAGATACAGAATTACTAAATGTTTGACAAGGCCGAACACGAATTCTAAGAACTCACTAATACTATCTTACGCGATATATCCAATGGAGGGGCACTAACGGAG